>JAEMWC010000054.1:495000-540000 GCA_016490735.1 Pachyseris speciosa | reverse complement strand
ATATTTTCTCTATTTTGTCTTAGAGCTTCACACGCACAATTTTGGTTGAAGTTAACTTAGCAGCTCTTAAGTCTTACTTAACAACCTAGTGTAAAGACCATTCTCACAATAATTTAATTTCAATATTGCACATACACTGAATAAGAAATATAACATTTTCAAACAGCAACCCAACATTTAAGTATCAAGACCACATGTGCTCCTTTGGATGCCTATTTTATGGCGACTCTCCTCCTTTTCTGAATTAGAAAATACAACATTGTTACACGGCAATTCGGCATTTGAGTAACAAGACCACATGTATTCCTTTGGGTACCTATTTTTTGGCGACTCTCCTTTGCTGAATTAACAATACAACATATTTAAACTGTAACCTGGCATTTAAGTAACAAGGCCACATGTGCTCGTTTGAGTGCCTATTTTTTTGGCGACTCTCCTCGTTTCTGAATTAAAAAATACAACATGTTTAAACGGCAACCCGGTATTTACGTAACAAGACCACATGTGCTCCTTTGGGTGCCTATTTTATGAACTTTCCACGAGCTTTCTAGGGAACTATTTTCTTTCCGAAAATGTTAGCTGATGTTTTTGACTGCCAAAAACAGCAATTACGACCTATCCAAAAATCCCAGGGGCTACATTTAGGCTACATTTTAGTTATGAAAATCCAAGTACACTCTTTGATCGACACCGAAAACCCAAGGCGAATTACCCTCCACCGAACAGATATCTACCGAAAATTGTCGTTTGGTGCCCCTGCTACATTTTCAACTTTCAACTGTGTTCACGTGATGTGAAAGTTATTTTGAGGATTTCTTAAAAAATAAATCCCTTTCTGTCTTGGGGTATATCGGAGGATAATGTCCTTGGCTGATAGATTGTCCTAAAAATTTCACAGTAGCCCTGGAAGCAATCTTCCCTTCTCTGCCAACTGTTCATTTTTGAACAATCCATCAACTGCAGACATAATTGTCCTCTGATATGCCAGCTACATAAAGGGGTTTATAAAGAACTATTTTCAGTTGTTGTATGTAACTGCCCCATCAATAACGTGTTTGGAAATCTTGGAGTTAATGACTGCACATTCTGCCAACGCTGATCTCAGGAACAAGTGAAGATACTTAACAGTGTTCCTCAAATGAGCATCCTTTCTTTAAAATAGAAAAATTAATGTTGTGGCTCAATTTTACCCTTGGTGCAAATCAATTGGTATTTTCCTATTTTATGGTGTATGGTGGTATATGATGATGTTGATGAATATAAAAGAGAAGAAAATACCATATTTTAACTGAGTGTAAGCAAAACAACAATACATACTTTATGTGATGAAATGAATAGTGATCCTAGCTGAGTTAATTAGGAATGCAATTTATGCAATTAGGTAAAAAAGCCTGAAAAAACATTTCAGGACTTTACCATCTGAGCTGATTCAGTTACTGATTTTGGAAGCTGATGTATGATTATAATGATTTATTTCATATGTATCATTGACATTTATACTGTGTACTGTGTATATATACTGTATACTGTATACTGTGTGCATATTGACTGAATGGGAGGGCCAGATGGGAAAATATTTGGCTCGAGGTACACAGGTCATGACAGAGAGCCAAATATTTTCCCACCTCAGTGGCCCGACCTAACGCAGTCAAACGTAAGCATTTTATCAATGTGACTGTGAAGTATTTAAATATTTTCCATGCATCTTGCATAGGGCTGAGTGCAATTCTGGCATGGCCAGATGGCTTTTTTTTAGGTCTTGCATGCTGGCCATGCTTAATTGCTTACAGCCCTGATCATAGAGGGATCTTCTCAATTGTTCTACAATTGCATTTCACATAGGGCCGTACAGGTCAAATCACGACAAAACAATGTATTGACAGGAAGCGATACTGATATTCTCAGATTTCCAAAGCAGAACGTTTGGAACATTCTGTATAATAAATAATTGAAGAACCGAGAGCATAAAAAATCTATGTGTAATTTTAAGTTGTACTATTTCAATTTTCTTCGGAAATGAAACAAATTTTTGCATATGACCTGCAAGCAATTATCCAGTGTTTTTTTTTTTTTTTCACTGATTTTTGTTTCATTTTCAAGCAAACGTGAAAAACAACCTAAAATTACACATAGATTGTTTATGCTCTTAGCCCTTCAATTAATATATATCTTAACTTATAAGCCCTCTAAGAGATAAAAATTTATATGTATCGAAAACAAACGCAATCATGTCCTTTAATGTTCCTTGAATTAAGTAGAAAATGAAAAATTTGTGTACACTAATTAAAAGAAATAATTTGTTTTATATGGATTTATATAAAACTTTGTTTAAATTAAGTGTCTTTTTTAAAATCTCTGTGTACATGTACAGATTTTAAATTATTTATTAACCATAAGTTTAAAGTGTTTTATATAGATCCAGTTGAACCTGAACCTGAACCAAATCAAGGTCAAGAATCTATTCATGGTGTGTGCCACTGTGGTCGGAAGGCAAAATCAAGAAGTGAACGTTTTGAACGTTTTTTACCTGCAACAAAATCCCTTTTTCCATGTGTTGTAAAGAAAGTACATTGCCAGGCAAAGTGCAGATGCCTCAATTGCAACAACCGCAAGAGGATTAACGAGAAACTGTCATGCCGCTGTGGTGAGGGTAAATCTAACAAACAGAATCCTGAAAGAAAATCTTGCATGGATGAGCCTGGCCAGAGGCGGACAAAATGTCCTTGCTATTCCAATGGACAGCCTTGTTCCATTCTATGTTCATGTAATAAATGTGGAAACAAATATGGAATAAAGAAGCCTTGTGGTGCAATTGGTACAAAGACAATCAGAAGGAAAAGGATGACCTCGAGCCCACCATCACTCAAGAGGACACGCACAACAACTTTCTTGGAAAATGGAGGATTTAATGTGCGGTCAGGACCATGGACACTGGAGGGGACCTGCCTTTTAGACACTGTTCAGTCATTTCTTTCTGCCACATGTATCGTCACAAGCAGCAGAAACATTACAACTTTGTTCAATTTTGTAGTTAACAGTCAATGTGCATGTGATTTAACATTAACAGCAGTTGCCAAAACACGACAAATTCAAGGCAAATTGGAATTTGCCCAAAAGAGGAAGACAGCATTGCAGACTCTTTATTACGGTGTTTCAGTTCCTAACGATTGAAATTGAAATTTAAAACAACCATACCCCCGTTATGGGGATTGGGGTTAGGTACTCTTCTATAACTCCTTTTTTCGGTATGTGGGGTAGCAAAGCAAATGGGTCATTTTGAAGTGAGATATAAGCAATACTTTCATCAATACTTTCAAGAAGCAATACTTTCGTCAATTGAAACAGGAAATCATTCTTGTACAGGTCTTAAACTGGTGGGGAGAATAGCAAATGTTTTGCCTGAAACAGGGTACGAATTTGAAAGAGTGTCACATATCTCAACCAAAACTACCTGAGAGTACCCCCTTCCATATAATGTTTGTACCCAAGCCTAGCCCAGTCGATTAGCATTGCCAAATGCATATATTTTTTTAAATGTTACAGTTATTCCCAACAGATTTTCTGAAAAACTCACATGCTCTTGTTCTAGTGGATGCTAACCAGCAATTTTTTTAGCAATGAAAATCATTTGTATTTGGTTGAGCTTTTGTCTGATTTAGTTTTTCAATTAGTACTACAGTTACATTTACAGTACCCATACTGCTTAGGGGTTGACTATTGGGAAATCTGTTGCATGGGGGGAGGGGGCAGGGAACTTCCAAGTAGTGTCAAAGTGAACCAATGAGACGTTCAGAGAACTAAATGTCAAATGAAAAAATAAGTTCACAGAAGTTGTATTAATTTTTGAGTGTTTTATTCTGTTTTATCAAATAGATGAAAACATAACAGAACGCCAGTTGGTCTAAATAGAGTGCACTTTTTTAGGTAAACGGAAGTACGAATAAAAAGAGAGTGACAAAAATATTATGGAAAATCTTTACTGACTAGCCGATAAATTTCAACCAGAATCAAAATTCACACTTGCGATAGATAGCTGGGTCCACGGCACCATATATTTTAAAATGTAGTATAAAATGTATGTAGTGTAAAATGTATGGTATAAGTGATGAACATGAAGTATTTGGATGGAATTGTCTCTTACCAATGGTATATTCGATCCACAAATATGTATTGAGAAGGAAAGTGACAACAAGCAGCCATTTGTAGTATTAAACCGTAGACTACACAAAAATCTGATAAAAAAATATAAAAAAAAAAACCAGTAAAATTCGAAAGTTTTTTTTATATAACTGAAATATGATAGAATTTACTTTCTCCTACGGTGCAAGGAAATCCAGAAAGAGGGGCCCGAAGAATTTGTGACGAGCGCGCAAGCCACCCCACTTCCCACCTCTCCTGTACTCAACCCTCTGAAAAATCTAAAATCCAAAATCTTGGAGAGGGGGTTTCATAGTAATTCTGCAGGGGCGTAGCTACCTGAACGCCCGTACACGCGTGCGTACCTGAAAAAGTCCAAAATAAACAGTAAAATTAAAGAACAAATAAACAAAAAAGCGAACAAATGAAAGATAATTTTTTTCAGTAAACTTACTCAGTAAATTTGTTTCTTTCAAATGTTGTTGATAAGACAACAGACGGTGTTTTTCCGCACAAAATGTCGGTTTCAGCAGAGAGAATTGGTGGACCAAATGGTCCAAAACAAGGCGCGAAAAAGCGATCCGAAAGCAAGTTGGATGGTAAAGAGTGAACGCGTTGTGGTCGCCTGGTCTTAAAGTCTTTCGATCGGCATGTCATCGCCCTGCTTGGTTTTTTATGGCCAAAAAAAAATCACTTACAGCTTATTACTTTCCCATCGGCAATGAAAAAATGACAGACCAGGAATTAGAAACTGAAGCGACGCTTTAGTAGCATGAAGAGGTTCAAGACGGCACTTCGGTCCATAATGTCAGATGTCTCAGATGCGAGGTTGTCTTCGCTATCATTGGTACATTTTCATAAACATAAGGAAATCAACTTTAATGAGGTCATTCTGAGTTTGTTGAAAAGAAAGACAGAAGATTAGCTCTTTGCCTGAAACGGAAAAACAGTTATAATTTCTGTGAAAACTATGGGTAGTTAAGCTTATATTTTACACAGCCCCAGGATTTCGTCTGTTGTTCATGGAGATGTAGACATGTACACATTGGTTTTTTTTTTTTTTTTGGTAGATTTTTAAGAAGCGCGAGGATTTTCCAGGAGGTAAACACGCGAAAACCGCCGTAGCGCGGCATGTCTAAATCACGGAAACCATGGAACCAGCGGAACTTACGGAACCGCCTCTAGACTGCTTAAAACAGAAAATGCACACATGAATATGGTTTAAAACTCCCCATCAAATACTACGAATTGGACGTTTCCTGTGATTTAGAGCTATCAGGTATGAGCACTATCAATCAACAATTGAGAGTAAACAATTGTTTTTGATTTGTTATCACACTTTCGAAACGAATACAAAGAATAAACTCAACGCAAAACGCAGAAAACATCAACCGTGGTTCGACCGCAAAAAGCTTCATGATGAAATGTGAATAGTTTTGTGGGATGTAATGGGGAGAACAGCCCGAGAAGAGGAAACGGTAAGTGAGCGATTTAGCGATTTTAAGATAAGTTGCAAAATTGGGAAGCTTGATTGAAATCAGTGTAAAATAGGTATTTTAACATATTAGGCCCGTTTATACGAGAGAAAACAAGCCGCGGATTACACTGGCCGCGGCTTCCATGAACATAAGAGGCTAGCGGGCCATTTATACGAGTGCGGCTACACAAGACGCGAAATGCTCGTATAAATGGTTGGCGGCTAAGTTCGCTAAAATAACGAAAGAAGCGCATGTTTGAGCAAGCCGCGGACAACGCTTGACTACATTTATATGAACACTTTCACGTCCAAGGTAAGCCGCGGCCAAAATAAGCACAGCCCGAAACCTCTAGGCCAGGATAAGCCGCGGCTTGAGATAGCTGGCGATGGAGTAAGCCGTGAACTTCGATTATGTACCAATTAAACGAGGTGTTCGCGTCTTCTGTAAGCCTCAGCGAATGAAGCCGCGGCTCATTTTCTCTCGTATAAACGTCCCTATTGTCTGACTGAAAATAGTGGTCACACTGGACGTTAAGGCCGCACTGAATCGTAATGCAGGCTACACAGCTGCTTGCAGCAAAAAGACGAATTTTCGTTTTAGACGCTTTTAGACGGGAATCTAAAAATACATTTGGACTATACTGCCATACTGACCATGGCCCACGTAGTCAGTAAGTCTTATACTTTCCAAAAGGGCGACATGCGACGGTTGTCAAAACCAGTGACCATTTTCGTAAGAAACAAAAAAATCATTATTTAAATGAGATACGGAGACATAAAAGCTCTAATAAGCTCCCCGTTTGGAAGTCTGTTTTTATAATAAGCCACACCTCTCTAATAAGCCCCCTCCCCCTTTTGGGATACGAAATTTTGTAATTAGTCCCCCATATTTCCTCTTGCGAAATCACCTTCATGTGGCCCAATTGGTTTGTTTTAAGTAAATATACACTCAAACACGGGGGCTTAATAGAGCTTTTACAGTACACACCCTGGGGAGTTTTAAAGCGTTATTCAGGTATGTCAGTATATCCTGTTTTAGGCATTTTAGAGGCGGTTCCATAGGTTCCGCTGGTTACGTGGGTTCCGTGAATTAGACATACCAAAACGTGATTTTCGAAAATCGTACGAAAAGCAGCTATCATTTCAAGTGCGGTTAGAACAACACTGCACAGTTGATAGTTCTGTCTTAGTATCGTCAAGTAAAATGACTTTACATTAAATGTTATTTTTTAAAGTGATTCATGGCAAAGAATGTTTTTCAATCCTTCTTTGTTTTCTTGATAGCGAAACTATCTCTCGATAAAATCTTGCAGGGAAGCAAACATGGCTTTCGACGTTTGCTAATCCAAGCTTGATAAAACAAAATAGTAAAAAAGGAAAACTATTTAACTGGGGCATAATCCCAAAGAGCCCGACTAGTGTATCCTTTCTCTCCTAAAAAAAAAAAAATTAATAATAATAATAATAATAATAATAATAATAATAATAAATCTTTATTAACAAATTCTCAAACAATCTTAAATTTACAGTATATGATCTACTAGAATGCTAAAAAATGATATTCATAATTATATGAGTATTGTTTATATGAATATAATAATAATAATCTAACTATTAAAATCCTATTTACAATCAATTTAATAAATATCGTATTGTTAGCAAATTAAAAACTAGATATGTGACAAACAATGGTAACTATTAAAATCCTATTTGACAATTCCTGTTGATTTTAAAAAGCACTTAATTGGTCTTAGAAAATCTAGGCCTGAAATTATGAATACAGCTGTAGACCAGCTACAGCGAGAGTGAAGTCTTCTGAGACCTCGCGTGATAATAATAATAATAATAATAATGATAATAATAATAATAATAATAATAATAATAATCCAGGACTTCATTTCCGCAGTTCATTTATGATTTATTTCATAAACAGTACACCATTGATATTCATCACTTTCACGGGAACATATGAACCTACATTTAACCAGCTACCAACGTCAAGGGCTTCCGGCAAAGACCAGTAGATCGTTGAGGTCCTGAATTTGTTTTTAAGCATCTTTACGAAATTACATAAATTTAGCTTACGACTATGATAATGCTTCATTTGAATGCCTTCCATATTCTATGGCCTAAAAAACCCTGCAACTAGCAACTTGAGTTAACAGCAAATACTATTAAATTTTTTCCTATGAGTACTGATCTTTTCTCTTGCGGTGACAAGTTCTGGCACCCTTGAACTTGGGGCCGCAGCAATAATAAGGACAATGATAATGATGATGATGATGATGATGATGATGATGATGATGATGATGATGATGATGATGATTAGGCCTGTCCCGATTGCGCTGGGCACTTTTTCAAATTTGGAGCACTATTTTACAATTCCAGCACTCTTGCGCACTTAATTGACTTTTGAGCGGAAATTGAGCATTTTTTCGCTTTTTGGGAAACATTTCAGCACATTTTTCACAATTTTCCATATTTTACATGCAATATTTTGTCTTTGAAACGTTTTCAGTAGAGCCGAGTAATTCTGTTATCATGATTTTTTTAAAAATAATTCCACCTTGTCGCCAGACTGGCTGACTGTTGTCATGGAAAGGCACGAGCTATGGTCCTTTTCAAGTGCACCTGAATCGAAAATTAACTACCAATTGCTTTTACGTTTTAAGATAGCTGATATAATCTTCATATTTCATTTTCAGTCAATTCACTCCTTTTCGTGACAAGGATTCACTATTTGTAGAGGTTTCAAAATTTCATTTTGCCTGCAACAAAAAGGTCCCGGTGATGTCTCTCGTGTGTAACGTTCAAGCGCGAAACATGGCTGAGAAGGCGATAGTGAATCTTCGTAGTTCTCAGGCATTTTTATTCCACGGAACTCACAAAAACAGATTGACGCACTCGACTGAGAACACACGAATGACGTCACGACTATTCATTAGACCCCAGGTTTTTGTCTAGAAATAATGAGAAAGGCCAAACTTTCTGCGAGAAAAGAAAAGACAACTTTATTATATTCAGTTTCCAAAAAATACATTGATAAGAGAACTGAAACCGCACGTAGCGTAAGCTAATCAAGGCGGGCCAGGAGAAAGAAGAAATCTGGTAGGCTCAATTCGAGAGAAAATGAGACGTATCACAGAAGAAGCTTAAGTTTGAAAATAAGTCCCTGCTACTTTTAGTAAATTATTTTCCCCTCAAATTGTTTCTTTGAACACCAATTTGCATGTTGGAGAAAAAAACTGGCTTTCAAATTTCGATTCATGAGCGCAGCACTATTTCTAAATTTCAAGCACTTTTTATAAATTAAAATCGAGCGCTATTTAAGCACTTTTTGTCGAGTTTTCCAGCACAATCGGGACAGGCCTAATGATGATGATGGTGATGACGATGACGATGACACGTAGAAATTCATCTAAGAAGCGTCATGTAGCAATCCCTTGAAAAACCATACGCATTCTGAAACTGTAAAGGTTTAACTAAACTGTTTAAATTTCTTCCGTCTCTGAATTCACGGGGAATGGCATTAAAAAGTTGCGGTGCACTTTATCGTTACGTGTAGACTTCACCATTTAAAGATTGTTTTAGCAGTATTGCTCACGACAGCTGGTCTTCCCGTCCTTTGTTTCCTACCACAGTCTTTACAACATGTCGATGAACATTCTTACTTTTACGACCACTTCTTTGTATGTACAGAAATGAAAGTTCTCGGACATATGTCCTGCAGAGTACCTTCAAATTGACGCTAATATCTACTTAGGTAAATTATTTTACGTGTTTCCATCTTTCCGGTTCAATGAAGCCAGTTTGCGAAAACTGACAAACATAACCAACAAAACAACAAGGTGACTGCAATGCGATATTCTGGCGACCAAAAAAAATACTGCTATGTCCTTTCACAGATTTAACTGCTATAGAAATAAAAAACAAAGGAAATACTATTTGCTTGAATGGTTCGAGAATACGACATATAAGCTTGGAGAAAACAGGGTATGAACTTTTCAAAAATCCGCATTTACCAGTCGATCCTCACTCTAAAATTATCACAAAGTCAAGTTCACCATTTAACCAAAGTTAAGTACAACCACTCAACTCAAGTACTAGTAGCACCACAAGGAGTACAAGCACCTCAAGTAGTACAAGCAACTCAAGGAGAACAAGCACCTCAAGTGGTAAAAGCAACTCAAGGAGTAAAAGCGACTCAAGTAGTACAAGCAGCTCAAGTAGTAAAAGCAACTCAAGGAGTACAAGCACCTCAAGCCTATCGACTGGGTCACAGCATAGAGACTGCCCTACTGAAGATACAGAATGACATACTAGCTGCAATGGACAATCAACGAGTTATTCTCTTGGTATTGTTAGACCTGAGTGCAGCATTCGACACGATTGACCACCAAGTGTTGCTGAATCGCCTGTACGTGACGTATGGAATTACAGGTACCGCTCTTAAATGGTTTTACTCGTAATTATCAAACAGGAAACAGCGAATCGTGATTAACGGGAGCTACTCGAGTGACTTTGATTTCCCTCAAGGGGTACCTCAAGGATCATGTCTAGGTACCTTGCTTTTCACGTTGTACGCAAGTAAGCTCTTCGATGTTGTTGAATCCCACCTCCCTAACGTTCATGCATACGCTGATGATACGCAGCTCTACATCTCATTTAAGCCAGATGGCTCTGCTACTGAGACGGATGCTGTTGACGCTTTACAAGCCTGCATCAGGGACATAAGAACCTGGATGGTCCAAGACAAACTTTAGCTGAACGATGCTTAGACTGAGTTTCTTATCATAGGTATACACGCACAGTTAAATAAGGTTATGATAAATGACTTGCAAGTAGGTAATGGTTTCTGCTGTCCACTCGGTTAGAAATCTTGGTGTTTGGTCTGATGCAAACATGAATATGATCACACATATTAACAGCATATATCAGGCTATTTATTACCATCTACACAACATCCGGCGTATTAGAAAGTATTTATCATATGACAATCGGAAGAACATTGTACAGGCTATTATAATGTCACGATTAGACTACTGTAACGGTTTATTATACAGTACGCCCGCTGTTCATCTTGGTAAGCTGCAACGCCTGCAGAACGCGGCAGCTCGGCTGGTGTGTACTGTATCCAGGTATGATAATATAACACCATCCCTGATCAACCTGCACTGGCTTCCGGTTACCCATAGAATAGAATTCAAGATAGCAATGCTAGTTCACAAATGTATCTACGGTGTCGCACAACAATATCTTTTAGACTTGATAAAAATCAAAGAGAGCTCGCCGTATCAGTTGAGATCATACCGGGGCATACTTCTAATGGACAATACTTATAGAACAAAAAAGACACTAGGTGATAGGGCGTTTAAAAATGCCGCGCCCAAAGTATGGAATCGACTCCCTCTAGAAATTAGACAATGTCAATCATTGAACACTTTTAAAGTTTTACTAAAGACACATCTTTTTAAATTAGCTTTTTATTAGCTCTCTTATTAACTCATATTTTTATTTTTATTGCTTTCCGAAAATTGTAAATTATTATTGTTATTATTATTATTATTATCATTAATTGGATTAGCCATTTATTACTTTAAGATTACAATGTTGTAATGCGCATTCGATCATATCTTTATTGCATGTTAGACTGCGCAGTATAAGAAATAAACATTATCATTAGTAGTAGTACAAGCAACTCAAGGAGTACAAGCAACTCAAGTAGTACAAGCAACTCAAGGAGTACAAGCAACTCAAGTAGTACAAGCAACTCAAGTAGTACGAGCAACTCAAGTGGTACAAGCACCTCAAGTAGTACAAGCAACTCAAGTAGTACAAGCAACTCAAGTAGTACAAGCAACTCAAGTAGTACGAGCAACTCAAGTGGTACAAGCACCTCAAGTAGTACAAGCAACTCAAGTAGTGAAAGCACCTCAAGTAGTAGAAGCAACTCAAGTAGTAGAATATATATATCGAAGCACCTCAAGGAGTACCAGCAACTCAAGTAGTACCAGCAACTCAAGGAGTACAAGCACCTCAAGTAGTACGAGCAACTCAAGTAGTACAAGCAACTCAAGTAGTACAGGCAACTCAAGTAGTACGAGCAACTCAAGTAGTACAAGCAACTCAAGTAGTACAAGCACCTCAAGGAGTACAAGCACCTCAAGTAGTACAAGCAACTCAAGGAGTACAAGCAGCTCAAGTAGTACAAGCAACTCAAGTGGCACAAGCAACTCAAGGAGTACAAGCACCTCAAGTAGTACAAGCAACTCAAGGAGTACAAGCAACTCAAGTAGTACAAGCAACTCAAGGTGTACAAGGAACCCAAGTACAAGCACCTCAAGTAGTAGAAGCACCTCAAGTAGTGCAAGCACCTCAAGTAGTACAAGCAACTCAAGGAGTACAAGCAACTCAGGTAGTACAAGCAACTCAAGGTGTACAAGGAACCCAAGTACAAGCACCTCAAGTAGTAGAAGCACCTCAAGGAGTACAAGCACCTCAAGTAGTACAAGCAACTCAAGGAGTACAAGCAGCTCAAGTAGTACAAGCAACTCAAGTGGCACAAGCAACTCAAGGAGTACAAGCACCTCAAGTAGTACAAGCAACTCAAGGTGTACAAGGAACCCAAGTACAAGCACCTCAAGTAGTAGAAGCACCTCAAGTAGTGCAAGCACCTCAAGTAGTACAAGCAACTCAAGTAGTAGAAGCAACTCAAGTAGTACAAGCACCTCAAGTAGTACAAGCAACTCAAGGAGTACAAGCAACTCAAGGAGTACAAGCAACTCAAGGAGTACAAGCACCTCAAGTAGTAGAAGCAACTCAAGTAGTACAAGCAACTCAAGGAGTACAAGCACCTCAAGGAGTACAAGCAACCCAAGTAGTAGAAGCAACTCAAGTAGTACAAGCACCTCAAGGAGTACAAGCAACCCAAGTAGTAGAAGCAACTCAAGTAGTAGAAGCAACCCAAGTAGTACAAGGAACCCAAGTAGTAGAAGCACCTCAAGTAGTAGAAGCACCTCAAGTAGTGCAAGCAACCCAAGTAGTACAAGCAACTCAAGTAGTTGAAGCAACTCAAGTAGTACAAGCACCTCAAGGAGTAGAAGCACCTCAAGTAGTACAAGCACCTCAAGTAGTACAAGCACCTCAAGTAGTACAAGCACCTCAAGTAGTACAAGCAACCCAAGAAGTAAAAGCAATGCAAGGAGTACAAGCACTTCAAGCAGTACAAGCCATTCAAGTAGTAGATGTAACTCAGGTTGTAAATGATGCTTAAGTAGTCTAAGTAAGATAAGCGACCGTAGTAACCTAAGCACTAGGAATATAGAGATACCATAAAAGGAATGTTAAAGAGGGAGAAAGAGTCCTTAAAGAGTCCTTAAGTGTGACGTCACGTTGCCATGGCGCTAAAATTTTCAGTTCCAAACAAAAGTCAGAATTACTTGCGCGGGGGTCACGCAGTCTTTGTTTGAAAGGTGAAAGCCTGTAATTATCCACTGTTAACCAAAGAAAGACATTTGAAAAGACAGATAAGGTTGAAAGAACATCAAAGGATCATCTGGTGTCTAAGATTTGTGAGGGGAAATACACAAACGGAAAGAAATGGTTTTCTGTTTTGCCCCGACTTGCAACCATTCATCCGAAGGCAACACTTGCTCGTTCTTCGCCTTTCCAAGCGCTTTAAAGAATAACAGCGAATACCGGCGATGGATTCTACTTATAAGGTAAGAAATGATATTCATGAATGTGACCACCGCTGTAGTTATTGCGAATTGTGTGGTTTCAAGCGAGTTTACCGGCACTGATTGATGCCAAATGTGTGACATCGCTTAACGCTTGATCAGACAGAACGTGAATCTCTTACGGCTTTAGCATATCTCTTACGGCTTTAGTGTATCTTTTGCTTTGTTTTAATACACTATTAGAGAATTATGCCTTGGTAGGAAAAATCCCCTCCATCGATCGAGACGTTTTTGAAGTTTTCGATGGGCCCGTGCAAACATTGAGATTCCCAGGCCAAGAACTGAGATCGGCAGATCATCTCAGTAAACACAGAGCTGCCCTGTGTTGGAACCTCCTCCCTTATTCCTTTTAAAACCCTACAAGTCTTAGTTATTTTAAGCCAAGAAATGTCTAAAAACCATAAGTTTTGAGAAAGCTTCCTGTAGCATTTCTTTTAGGTCAGTGGCCTTTCAATATTTTTAGATATACATGTAATACTATACGTATACTGTAAAGGTCAATCTCCTTTTTTGATTTATTTAAGAAATTCTCTTATTATATCAGTTAGTGCAGGTCCACATCAAGACTTTAGTCTTGCCTATTTTGTAACCTGCTCAGATAAACTATGTGTGTATGCATTAATGTTGCTCATGTACAACTTTTAATAAAGACAATGACTTTTTTCAACAGGAGGAAAGACCGAGACCCCAATAAGCACTCAAGAGTGTTTAGCTGTCAATTTAGGAATGGTAAAAAAGCCAGTGGTCCTGAAGTTTTTGAGCGCAATCAAGTTAAAATATTTGCTAAGCAGCTGGGACCACAACCAAAGAAAAAAAGCCAACTGAGTCGAGGGGGCCATCTCTGTCAGAGATAATAGAAAATGCAAGGAAAAATGAAAAACCATCCATTTGTGAAGCTGATAGGAAGGAAAACCTGTGAACAACCCATGAGGTTATTCTGGAAGTGGAACTTGAAGAAGCCAATCGTGAACTGTTTGTCGCAATACATGTAAGTCTAAACAGAAACCAAAGTTATAAATACCATGTAACTATTTTTATTGTAAAAAGGAATATCGTGTTATGTTGCTTATTAAAGATACATATAAACACATATGATTTGGTGTGACTATATCTTTGACAATGACCTCCCTTGGTTTGCAAACAACTGATTAGAAAAGCCCTGTTGAATGAAACGGCAACGTTTGACTAACTTTCGAGAATCCTTCAACCAATTATTTTGTGTATTCAGATAATGGCAGTTTAACACTAAACGTGGTTATGACTCCCTTTGTACTTTTTAATTGCTCCTAACCGAGCACCCCTGAGGGTAGCTAATTTTATCAGATTTGTTTCAATTGAAAAGATTTCATATTTTGTTACATTTAAATGCAGCAAACAATTTTTAATTTTAGTAACTCTGCAAGAGCTATGAAAGGTTTCCGACAAAATTCTCCCCACAATGGCAATTTATAATCAAGGACATGAAATCTTCATGACAGAAAAAATAGTTACATTTGAATCTTTAATGAGGTAGAAGAAAGCCCCAGTCACAACTAACAAACTACAGTTTGCCTTCCACAATTTTGGGGAAAATATGATTAAAATAAAAGTCTATTAAAACAGAGATATTTGCTGCCCATGTTTCATCCCTTTCTATTTTAGAACAGCTACATCTTTTGTTGTCCACACAACAAAGTAACAAAATTTCCTATGTGAGAAAAACATTTCTCCCTGAACCTGATGCCAGTAGACATGATCTTTCTTCAAGGAATAGCCCTCTATAGTTTCACTTTTTCCAGGCAAAATGTTGCAGACTTAACAGCCTCTTCAATTGTAAGATTTCGCTCGGTGTAAAGACGCTTGGACGACCCGTCCTTGCCAAATGCCAGGCAGGATTGTCTCTCTGACCAACAGTCTAACTCACTAATTCTTGAAATTTCTCCTGCCTGTACTCTGCAGTGTCTTACTAGACAGTCTATTTGTTGTTCATGTCCCACGGTTTGAAGAAACTCGTCTGAAAAAACTATCTCCTCTATTGTTGGAATGGGCAGCTTTTTAGCAACAGGTGGCTCGGGGCTGAGCAGCCAGCAGCCTCCACTGGCATTCAACATCAGTTTTGCTGAGGTTGTGAATGCCATGGATAAAAAGGGCCGCCGCGTGACTGCATTTAACCTTTATCTCGGACACTCACACTCCGTCCATTTTATTTCAAATTCCTCATCCAAATAAATCTGCAAGAGTGAAATGAAATGTCTTAGTAGGAGGTAACAAAAATCGCGAAATGTGTTTTTCAGTAAAATTGTAGCACCTAACGTTTTCTTGCGTAGAAGACGTCCAACTAACGACTACACTCACATCTTCTCGTTTTTTTTATGACCGCTATTGCACCAAAGAGCGTCCAAATTTCACCTTAAATGTATTCAACACATAACGATTTAAGATTATTCAGCATCTAGCTTTATAAAGGTTTCATATACGTGACGTTTTTCACCGCAGCTCTAAGGGAACATGTTGTTAAACTCACCGTGACTTTGTATACCTTGTTCTTCATGCTTGCGTGTACTTCACCGCGTAAAACACCCCGCTGATATGTAAATGCCTCTATGTGATCCGACTTATAGTGGTTTTCAGCCTTCTTGATCGATTTTTTCTCCTCTGAGAAGAACGAAAGCATTGAAGTGATCGATAGTGTCGCGATTTTGAATGGATATGCAGGTTTGTTTGGAACTGAAATTTTAAGCGCCATGGCAACGTGACGTCACCGCTTTAGGACTCTATATGGGTTCTTCCTATGGATTATATGCCCAAGAAGATGGCGGCGTACAGAACATCTGTTTTGGTAAAGTTGTGCTATTTTCTAGTGCTGACATTTGCGATTGTCAATACCAAAACACTTGATGATGACAAAGCTAAAGAGAAGGCAGCCGCTGAGAAGGAAAGCAAGTACCATGCGATCGATACGGCGTTTCTTTTGATCATAATGTTTTTGTTGATCATCACCGTATTAACTGCGTGGATTTTGAAAGTGAAGGGGTTTCTTTTTCTGCATCAAACTGCTGTTTGCATGATATACGGTGAGTACAACTTGCTGCTACGCTCACTCAGTCCTGAAACAATGGAAGTTTGTTTCGCTTGTTTGGCAAGCAGTTGTTTTTATCGTACTACGGTATTCCGCGAAACGAAACAACTGGTAATCGACGAAACAAAAATAAAGCAAATAGATGACAGGAGAAATTTGCTCCCTTCGAACACCGTCTTCGCTAGATCAGGGGCACCCAACGACAAGTTTCGGTAGATATCTGTTCGGTGGAGGGTAATTCGCCTGGGGCTTTCGGCGTCCATTAAAGAGTGCACTCGGATTTTCGTAACTAAAACGTGGCCTAAAAGAATCCCAGTTGGGAAATCATAGCCCCTGAGGTTTTCGAAAAGGTCGTAATATCTGTTTTTGACAATCAAAAACGTCAGCTAGCATTTTCGGAAAGAAAATAGTTCCCTAGAAAGTTAGTGGAAAGTTCATCTCCGCTAGCATTTTCTCAGAGGAAGATTTTACTTCCTGGCATTTTCGGGCAACTAAAGGCCCATTGTCACCCTTGATGCATCGCGGGCCGCGACCGTTAATTCTGGAATTTCACACGAAATTACACGAAATTACTTAGACTTCGAAGCTCTTGTTTTATCGCTCTTGTTTTATCGCATCGTGGACAAATCTCCGAACTTACGGTCGTAAATATGTTCTCTGTTTATTCTTCTTCGTTTTCCTTGTATTATTTTGGGACCGTTTTGTATGTATGTAAATTTTGGCCCGTGTAAAGTCAAAAGGGTCAGTGTGGCAATAGTCGGTAGCGGTAACTTCGCAGCGTTGTTTTGTCGGCAAAGTGAGGTTCAAGGCGGAGGATTTACAGAGACTCGTTGTTCAAGTTTGGTGCTTTTTACCTCGGAGCTTTCAAGAATTTGGTGAGCTTGCTGGAGCCGACTCACTGCGATTTGGAAACTGATTTGATGGCGAGTATTAAGAGCGGATGTCTGTAAATATCAACCAGAGGTAGGAATTATAAAAATTTCGGAAAATCCGAAAAACAATTCTGTGGCCTACCCTAGGTATTCTATTATGAAAATATAAATTTTACTTTCATCGGATGAATATTTTGGTCATATGGATGGTGTCAAGTTCGGGCGCTTTATAACCTCTACCAGATCGCTTTTTGGAGGCCCTAGAGGCCCTAGACCGGCTACGGAAAGAGCTCAATTTGAATCTAATTAAAATATCATTCAAGCGACAAAGCTTCTTATCACATTCAAGAGGTTTGAACACGCATTTTGAGTGGTCGTGCCCTTGAATTGATTGCGACTAGAGTATTTTACAGATTTTTAAATATTTACAAAATTTTGAGGATTTCGCGGGAGGAAAATTTTGTCGAAATTCAAAGGCCAAAAATCACACCCGGTACCTAATTTCAAACAACAAAAACCATTCTACATTAAAAGCAATCTCAAAGCTTTCAAAATATGTTTTTGAAACTTTGGGCAACATATGAAATGAATTTTTGCGAACGCGAAATTCACGGAGCATTTGAGTGAAATTTGACAGTTCTGAGTTTCGGCGCGACACAAATCAATACTCAAACAAATATTTCAGCCAAAATAAGTGTAATTTAGGCAATCTCAAGTCATAAAGTTATACATACATGGTTTATAGACATTGAATACAAAATTTACAACAATTTTCAGCCGAAAAGAACTCATATCCCAGCTTTTAGGTACTAAACTTGCTTCGCCAAATAAATGTGAACATGCACTGGGTCAAGTTCTTATCACTCAAAGCATATAGTTCAAAATCTAAACCAAATATCTATCCTGTGTAGCATATAATCAGGTGCACGATATGTTTGTTTGTACCTTTTGTCCTTTTTCGTCCTCATTTCCGCAAATTCGACGTGTCACGAGTCTTGTGTGGTTGCTGTTGCGTGATTCGAGATTGTGTTGCATAACATAACAAACGGAGAGCTGAACGGAGATCGAACCCAGGACCCGGACACAGGCACTTCGTCTACATGAGCTTGTTAGGGAAAAATAAATTCTAGATTGAAAAAAAAAAATAAATAAAATATGCAAATCACAATAGAACACTGATAACCTGAACTCGGCAGACTTCCCCTGCTCACTTGTCTGATGCCTTTTTTTCTTGCAGTACAGTAGTCTTTATAGATCGTTTTCACCGTCACGCAAAAAACCTGGCGTACAAGAATAAATTCCAAAACCGTTCCATGAAAGAAGCCAAGAAAATGAGATGCGACAAAAATGGTTAATGGTTTTAGTTGTTGTACTTCCTTTGTAAATTATTTTATTTGTTAATGTGATTAGTTAATCGGTTAACCACGGACTGCGTGTTGCTCCGCCCACCACGATAAGCCTTTGCTATTGGGCGGAGACGGACTGAACCTTTTGTATCTGTTTGTATCTGATTACCTATTTTTGATTGATTTTTTGACTAGCAAATGAGCAATTCCACAAGCCTCAGATCTGTGTGGCGCACGGTTTCCGAGTTATCTGCCTAAACTTTTAATTTTCATGCAACTTTAAAGAGCTTGTATTTGTATACAGACGCCATATACACTGAAGTAAGTACATGTACAAGTAAGGTACCCCAAAGCAACCAATACAGTGTACATTAACTTATGCGGTAAAGGGGTTTTCTTTTTGTTTCTGAGCTACTATACATATACATATTCGAATTCTTGAAATGTTTTAACTGCTGAAAATCATAAGGGAAAACTATTTTTCAGCCATACAGCTGACCTATCTTGGTCATGCACTTTGAAAATTTCCGTTCTTTAAAAATTAAAGACGTTAAGAAACTGGAAACTCGAGAAAATAATTATTTTTTAAGTTATCTTCAACCTGATGTAAATAAAAACTCAGAAAACCTTGCTATTTTGAGTTTAGAATTTGATGACGTCACAGTAGGAAAGTAAACCACGCCCTGACTCGTAGCACTAAACTTTTGCCAACAGCACCATCCGATACCAGAATCCTGGCGGTGCTTCGGGCAAATCGACATTTCAAAGCTTGAGTCATGAAATTAAAATATACCTGGAATAAAAATGAAAATAAACATAATGGGAACTGCAATTTAGGTATATCAGGAGCACATGGGTATATTCGTTGCCCGACTGAGGAAATATTGCAAGAATCGCTTAGGGACAAGGGTAACACTTATCTTCTTTCCGGTGCAGTCGATGTCCGCCTCAAAAGACAGGAGAGACAATAGCAAAATACATTCCTAAGGGAGAGTTTTTTTTTTCATCATAGAGGGGAGCAGATGCTTGTTGCTTTGATAGGTGATCGTTCATAGCACGAAGTTTGCCAGCAAAGGAAGTAAAGGTAAAATTTATGGGCAAAATGTTATATCACACGATATTTTTTCAGTCCCAAGTTTATTCACAATCCTAAAGACATGCTCAAGGATCCAGCCTTGTTTTTTTCCAGCTCCTTTGGGAATGAGTGCAAAGTGTGCTGGTTCCCTCAGCATGCTATCAAATTTATTTTTACTCGCAGGCTACCTTGTCTTACCGGGGACTACCGTAGAAGTACGAAGTTCCTTATTCTTAAACAGCAAAATAATCTTCATGAACAGCTCTCAGAATACAGAATATCAGCCCCTTGACCCTAAAAGTTGACTTTTTTTCCGGTTGTATGTTGTGTAGAACTTGGATATGGAACTGAAGAAAGCATCGAACCGGGCCGGGTAAAAGATTTTTCTTCAATCCTACAGGGTATATCTTTATCTCAGTATGCTGTGGGGACTGGCCATTAATTATTTCAGAGGAAGAGTGCAAAAAATAAAATAAAACTGAATTTCTCGGGGAATGTGCATGGATATTCCTTACCTTGGCCAATCAGCAAGCACTTTATAATTCCTGATTGCTCTTTCACTTAAGAAAATACCAAAAAGATCAGACCGGGAGCAAGGAAATCGCATGTAGAGAGTTATACATTAGCTCTAGCTTGCAAAAAAGCGTTATACTCTTTTGACACCCGTTAATTAATAAATCAAGTTATGAGGCAAAAGGTAAACCTATTTATTTTTACCTGCCTAGCAACTCCGGAGCGCGCGTGCACAACACCATAGTACAGCTTATTAAACACGAGAGTAAAAAGAAGGTGTGTCTCAACCTTACCAACCCTCGCTATACCAGCTCTGCTTCCGTCTTCAAACCACAGTCAGCAATACTGACTTGTAGGGTGTCTGTGAAGTGGAGCTCAATTGACCGATTGCAGTCTATGATATGCACCTACTTGGTGTGCCCGGGTATTTGCTACTTGAAGCGCACTTTCCCCCAACCAACGCTCCATATTCGCATGCTGTATTGTCCACATTAGCGATCAGATGTGTTCTTGCTGGCAATGAAGCTTTCTTATTTTCAATGCTAGAGAAAACTATATACCACGAAACTACGCTACTGTATTGGGACGTTGTTATTTGTGCACATGCTTTATATAATAAGGTGTTAAAAAAGTATTGCACAACGTATTAGGTTGTCTCATCTGATAGACAATCAGGACAAATAAAAAAGTGCTTAACTAAAACAAACAAACAAAAAGAACAAATTATTTACATTGCACCAGTGGATTGTTTGCCACGTTCGAGGACCAGGAATCTGTAATCATGGTACACGTATGAAAATTTGAGCTTCAGCTCATTCCATTGGCGCAACTATAACATGTAGATCAGTGATCGAATTTTTTTCACAACCCGGAAATAACACTGAAGTAGCCGGATCTCCTTGTGTTTCATGTTACGGACAGCACAATCTCGACTCACGCAACAGCTGTTTCACGAGACGCGTGACACGTAGATCGTGTGTGCGGGGATTTCGCTGTAGTTTTTGGATCTTTTTGCAGAAATGAAGACGAACAAGGACAAAAGGTACAAACAAACATATCGTGCACCTGATTATATACTAAGCAGAAAAGATATTTGGTGTAGATTGGCTTTGAGTGATAAGAACATGATCCAGTGCATGTTCACATATATTAAGCGAGGCAAGTTTAGTACCTAAAAGCAGGGATATGCCGGAATACTTCTCGGCTGAAAATTGTTGTAAATTTGTATTCATTGTCTATGAAACATCTATGTATAACTGTAATACTTGAGATTGCCTAAATTACACTTATTTTGGCTGAAATATTTGTTTGAGTATTGATTTGTGTCGCGCTGAACTCAAAACTGTCAAGTTAGAAGGGTCAAATTTCACTCAAATGCTCCGTGAATTTCGCGTTACCAAAAATTCATTTCATATGTTGCCCAAAGTTTCAAAAACATATTTTGAAAGCTTTGAGACTGCTTTTTAATGTAGAATGGTTTTTGTTGTTTGAAATTAGGTACCGGGTGTGATTTTTGGCCTTCGAATTTCGACAAAATTTTCCTCCCGCGAAATCCTCAAAATTCTGTAAATATTTAAAAATCTGTAAAATATTCTAGTCGCAATCAATTCAAGGGCACGACCACTCAAAATGCGTGTTCAAACCTCTTGAATGTGATAAGAAGCTTTGTCGATTGAATGATATTTCAGTTAGATTCAAATTGAGCTCTTTCCGTAGCCCGGTCTAGTGCCTTGAAAAAGCGATCTGGCAGAGGTTGTAAAGCGCCCGAACTTGACATCATCCATATGACCAAAATATTCATCCGATGAAAGTAAAACTTATATTTTCATTAATAGAATACCTAGGGTAGTCCAAAGAATTTTTTTCGGATTTTCCGAAATTTTTATAATTCCTACCTCTGGTCGATATTTACAGACATCCGCTCTTAAAAATTATGCGTGTCTGGATATTTGATGTTTTTCATGTAGCTCAAGGTCAATTTGTGTAATGGGTTGTGCAGCTTTGGTCAACTCTTCAGTGTTTTTAATCGGACTTGTCGCTAAGTCTTTTATCGACTTCTATTTTTATACCCCATCGGGCATTCTAGCTTTACGTTCGACCAGTTCGCAGCTTGCCTAAACTGCGTGATTCTCGCCGAGATGTCGGTGATCGATGCGGACTATAAACCGCGTTTGTTTCCTCCCGTGGTTTATTGCGGAGTTCAACCTTTTCCTCCTTTTGTCAAGCCGCATGGTCGACCGTATTTTGAACACAATATAAAGCGAAAGGACAGGAGAATTGAATGAGAACGTATGAGTATTTTTCTTGGCTTAACTGCAGAATACCCTGCCACTTCGAAGCTATACCCCCAAAAAGGCTGGATTCGCGGATACAAACGCTGTGGCGGTTTAAGAGAAAGCCTATCTTCAGAGTGGATACGCGGATACGGGGATACGCAGTCAATATAAATTAACAAGACGCTCTATGAGCGTTAACTCGGGATACTTTTTTGTTCCAGAAGCCGGACGCACGCTTCTGATTCTCGAAACTATCCGTTTTGGGTTCACGTAAGACCTTTTTGTTTACGTTCGAGCAAAGCTCGTTAAACCGTTTTGAGAGTTGCCATCAATATTCCTTGTCAGCTGTTGTTGTTTACTTCTAGATTAAGTGGCAACATCTGGAGTTTTTTCTCTCTTCGAAGCTTGAAAACAAACTTGAAAACACAAGGCGAATCGTTTCCGTGTATGTGACATGTCCAGATGTCACGCATTGTAAAAAGCACTTGAAATTCAAACTGCTCTATTTTCAAAACAAAGCGTGTTACTTGGCTTAAATGTCATTTACCTGATGATGGTAAAAAATCTAAATGTTTAATTTTAGTTTTTTTCTGACGCACGTGAAAACCAAAAGTTCGCCAACTTGTCTCTAAATATAGATCTGTCACAGCGATTGAGTTGTGGTATAACCCGGATCAAATTACATCAAAACAACTTTGCGATTATCTAAATATAGAACTGTCACAACGTTCTAATTCGAGTCGATACTCACAGCACGTGCGAGGCTTCCAACATTGTCTTAAATTCGGGAAACCTTTTCACACGGACAGTCTGTACTGTATTAAAATCCAGTTTCAGAACTTTACAAAGATACGTGCAGGAAAATTTGTTCCGCGGTCGAAGTGGATTATTTAACCTTGACTGTTCACTTGCGGTCACGTATTAAATCGAAGGTATCACATTACGAAAACAACTTTGTGCAAATCTGTAACTTTTCTGTCACAGCATTCGATTTCGACTTGTGATATCGATTACACGTGCGAGGCTTCCAACTTTTTCTTAACACTCGGCAAACCTTTTCACGGGGACAGACTGTGCTGTCTTAAAATATCTAGCTTCACAACTCAAACACGATGAATTTGCATAACTTGTAAACAACCGTCGCGTGATGTTAGCCTTTCGACCTTTGGACTATGTGGTTTGCTTTAACCAATGAACACACCGCCACGTGCCTGCTATTGTGCATTGGCCAATCCAAACACCGGAACGTAATTGTATTGTGCATTTTGCTGCACAGAAAAAAAAAAAGACTGAAATCTGACACATTTTATAACTCGGTATACTTACAGTATGAATAGAGGGGATTAGTTTCTAAAGAAACTGTGGTGCTGCGTCGGTGGGGAAGTGAGACACGAAAATTTGGTTTATCAACGGAGTTGATAATGTAAATTGACCACCGTACAGGGATTCGATTAGCTGACGTTTCGAGCGAAGGGCTAACGCTCGAAACGTCAGCTAATCGAATCCCTGTACGGTGGTCAATTTACATTATCAACTCCGTTGATAAACCAAATTTTCATACTTACAGTATCCCGAGTAGTTATGCATTCCTGACACAAGCACGCTACAAGCAATGAGTCGAAACAAGAGCGCAAAACAAGTAATAAACCTCGTTTTTTCAGCCATGCGTCGAAACAAGCGTGATACATACGTAATATGGCTCGTTCTTTAAGCCATGAGTCGAAACAAGAGCGCTGCACAAAAAAAATCTACCTATCTACTCCTCGTTCTTTTGTCATTCTCCTGTTTAATAGAACTAATCTCCAGATATACTGATTCTAATTATACATCTTTCTTTAAGCGAAATGTTAAATCACTCTTTACGCAATGTACTTACTAAAGCAATGTTTAATCAAGCACAATCATGTTACACATGGTTTGTGGATACAATAATTTTTTCTGCTCGACTCAATGGGGTAATCAGTTTGCAAAACTACAACCATGTGACCGAAAATACTCGTCATTATTCCCCACTATCACTGCATTCCACCCATTTCATGTCGCATTTACAGATTTCACAAATACGATTTGCTGCAATCATTTTGTCGTCCTTCAGCCATTCGAAGGTGAAATCTTTATTCCAGAGATAGTTTTGAAGGAGATCGTCGTACGTCAAAACTTCCTCTTCAGGCTTCTGTCTTCCGTAACTGCCTTTGGAACGTGAACACCGGATACCGACCGTCTTTTCGATCAACGACTGAACAACCCACTTGGATGCCGATTTTTCTCTTATGAGTTACTGAGGTCATAATAGTTACCGCTTACGGTGGCCACTACAGCTAATGGACGATGTGGCATTTTCTGCATAATTTTAATTTGGCAACAAAATGAACCATTTCTATTGACGTTTAATGATAGAAGCAAAATATATTACACTGATGTTCCATTTGCAAATTATTTCTCACCTTTTGTCCTTAAAATTTTCTTCATTTTCTGCTTTGCATCTTATAAAGCATACCACACAACCTATTATATTTGCTAACAATAGCTACCCAAGTTACCGAAATGTCTCACCTTCCCTAGTAATTAGAATACCATGCTAACAATAGATCCCAAAGTTACCGAAATCTCTCACTTTCTCTTGTAATTAGAATGACAATAAAGCACTTTCGTAAAGTAATACTCAACCACGGGCTTCTTACCACACTTGCTTCGTGTAGCGTACGTGTATTCACCACTGCGACTTTCCCTATTGCGGGCAAAGGAGTAACTGCAGAATACGGCTTCACGTTGCCTTTCCTACCAAACCCATCGAAATGTCTAATTCAAGATTAGCTAAACTACGGAAACAACCCAACAAGACATGGGCCCTTTTGCAGAAACGTCTTATCGCCCTTCCAGATCCTTTTAACGGTAGCCGGTTGTAACGTACTTGTAAGGCGATAAACTCATACGAGACTGAAGAACGCAATTCATTTAATGCAGTAAAACGCTTCGTCGACTACATGTGTTTACAGAACGGAACGCGGGAACACATCCGGGAACTTTGTACCACTTGCATGAGCCCCTCAGGGACTGGGACTAACATCGTCACATCTCCCTTGTTTTGACAAAATATAATAAATAAATAAATAAAAGGCAAAAAAAACAAAACAAAAAAAAAAGGAAACAAACGACAACAAGCTAACAGAAAGAAAGAAAAACGAAATTCAACAACAGTCTCTTTGCAATAACTAACATGATATGATAATCGAGACCAACAAGACTTAGTATAAGAAATGCTCACTGTTCAGTCATCCTTTAAGTTTCTTAGACACTGAAATCGTTGAGGTAGGCTGGTCTCCGAACTGTTCTGCCGCTCCTGGTAGTAAGAGGAACAGGACTATTCGAAGAGGCCGGCTGGGCGTCCAGTCGTGAAAACTCTGCTGTCACTGACGCATCGGGCTTCTGCACCACTGGAGATGCAGAAGGTACCACTGCTGTGTCCTCTGTAAGGTCTAACGAAGTTTTGGGGTTCAGGTCTGTTCCTTTTGTTTGCACTGTCTCATCATCTGAGATGGGTTGGTAATTTTCGGGAACCTTGTAAAGATGAGAGCGGTTGCGGCGATAGACCCTTCCATCTTCTGTGCGGACCTTGTAGGATCGTACCGCCACATGATCCTCCACTTGAGCCTTAAACCATTTAGACTGACCTGGCAAAGGTAGGACCCGTACCACATCTCCTTTTGTTAATGGGTGTAAGACCTTAGCTCCTTCATCATAGTAAACAGCTTGCTTGTGTTTCCTACTTTGTAATTTCTTCGCCACATTGGGCACAACTCTTGGCTGAAGAAGCTGATCAGCCATGGGGAGTAAAGAGCGAGTCCTTCGGGAGAGAAGACGCTGTGCTGGGGAACTATCCATTCCTTCTGATGGCGTGTTCCTAAAATCCAGTAGAGACAGGTGTGAGTCATGGCCCGCATCTGCAGCTTTCTTTAAGATAGCCTTGGCTGTCTTAACACTGTTATCCGCCTTTCCATTAGACTGTGGATATCGAGGTGACGTTTTGATGTGCTCAAACTGGAAATCTTTAGCGAAGCTTTGAAATTCGGCACAATCAAACTGCGGCCCATTGTCCGTAGTGAGCTTATCCGGCAGTCCACATCTTGCGAAATGAGGCTTCAACTTACTAATAATGTCTTTGCAGGTCTTGGAGCTCAACACATCCAGCTCAAAAAAAATTAGAGTAGCGATCAGTGGTAACCAGGTAGTCAGTACCGTTCAGTTCAAAAAGGTCTGCCGAGATGCTCTGCCAGGGTCTTGTTGGTATTTCATGGCATACCAGCGGTTCTTTCTGTTGTGCCGGCTTGTAACTATTACAGATGCTGCATCTTGAGATGAACTCTGGAATCTGCTTGTACATCCCTGGCCAATAGAAAGCTTCCCTAGCCCTCCGAAGACAACCTTGGATAGCCAGGTGGCTTGAGTGTATTTTATCAATAATGCACTGTCTCAGACTACGTGGTACCACAATCCTCTCACCCTTGAACACAACACCATCCTGTACTGATAGTTCCTTCCTGAAGTTAAAATAATCATGCAAAGAGGGAGGTACCGCTGCCAAACTCTCCGGCCAGCCCTCCTTAATGACGGTAGTTAACAACTCAAGTTCTGCATCACTTTCAGTAGCAACTTTTATTTCTGACAGAGTTGTTTGACGAATTGGCACAACTCTGCCATGTTCACATACTCAGCCTCCACTTCGGTTGGTGACCTTATGTCAGTAACACCCCACACATCTTCTTGGACTTCTTCATCCTGACAGGTTGAAGGGAGGTAAGCTCTGCTAAGTGGATCTGCAATATGCATATCGGCGCCCTTACTGTATGTTACCTCTAAGTCAAACTTCTGTAACCGCAGTAACATTCTTTGCAGCCTTTTCGGTGCACTCAGCAGACTCTTCTTCATTATGAATTCGAGGGGTTTGTGGTCAGTTTGGATGAAGACCTTTCTTCCATAGACATAGCTTGCAAATCTTTCAACACCGAAGACAATTGATAACAGTTCTTTCTCGATCTGGGCGTAATTAACTGACAGTGAGGGCTCTAGATGCATAGGCCACTGGATGGCCCTCTTGAAGTAAGCATGCTCTAAGACCACCCAGGGATGCATCACATTGAAGCACAGTCTTCTTCTCCGAATCAAAATACTTGAGCACTGGCGCTTTGGTTAAAACCTTCTTTACTTTCTCTAGGCACTTCCATGGACTTCCTGCTCCCAAACAAATTCGTTTTCCTTCTTGACTAGATCTCTCAACGGCTTGACCAAGTCAGCGAGGTCAGGGGAAAATTTTTGCAGATAATTCACCATGCCAAGTATTCTCTGGACACCTTGCTTGTCTGTGGGGGCTGGCATGTCGTCAATGGCCCTCAGCTTACCTGGATCAGCGCCTAGACCCTCTGAAGATACAACGTGACCCATGTAGGTGACTTTCTTCTGACTGAACTGCATCTTATCCGCATTTAACTTGATGCCCTTGTGCTGGCATCGGGTGAGCACCTCTCTCAGATTGCGGTCGTGATCTTTGAGGGCTTCCTCATCTGTGTCACCTGATCCAAAGACAAGGATGTCGTCTGCTATGGTAGCCCTTCAAGTGCTAAATCAATTCTTCTCTGAAATTCCTCCGGAGCTGGAGATAATCCAAACGGCATTCGAAGCCAGCGATATCTTCCCCAAGGTGTTCCAAAAGTGGTTGCAAGACTGCTCTGCTCATCTAATTGGATATGCCAAAAACCATTTTTGGCGTCTAATACTGTGAAGACACGAGCCTTAGATAATAGGGGAAGGACATCATCTATTGTAGGTAGGGGATAATGGTTTCTGTGAAGTGCTTGATTCAGTGGCTTTGGGTCAATGCAGAGTCTGACTTTACCATTCTTCTTTGTTGTCACTACAATTGCTGAGCTCCAATCAGTGGGTGTATCAACTCTCTGAATCACTCCAATGTTTGACAGCCTGTCGAGTTCTTTCTTAAGTGGCTCTTTCAGGGCAATCGGTACCCTTCTCGTTGGCAGCTGAACTGGTTGTACATTCTTGTCAATCTCCAGATGGAGTTCTCCCTCCAGTTTTCCCTCCCCTGAGAACAAATCTTTGTACTGATACAGGCAATCCTCCTTTGTGAAAGCTTCACTTTCAACAACATGGCAGTTCATAGCAAGTATATTCTGTTTGTTAATGGTCAGAAGCTGTAGTTGCTCACTTGCTCTCAAACCAAGAATGGACTTGCACATACCGTCAACAATGGGTTGATTACCCTGAAACTTTTCTTGCCCAGAGGCTTAACTTCTGACTGGTTATACATAACCAGAGTCACTGATGTTTTCTCCAGGTCATCTAGCCCGTTCTCTCCAAATAGGTTCTCCACTGTTTTGCTGGCCATGATGTTTACTGTTGACCCACTATCCAGCTGGAACTTCTCTTCCAGTCCGTTGACAAGTAGGGTGGCAAAGACTTGGTTTCGGCTACCGGTTGAGGTGACAGCATTGAGCTGTTCCTCAACTTCAATCACTGCTACATACTCTTCATCTTCAGATTCGCACTCCATGGACAAGACTTTTTTCTTAGATTCATGACAGCAAACAGCAAAATGGTTAGGCTTACCACAGTTCTTACACGAGTTTCCCCAAGCAGGGCAGTTTTTTTTAGCAAAAGGGTGCTGTCTGGCAGAAAACTTGCAGACCATCCTTTGACCTTTTGCCTCAATTGGGTTGCTGGCTGCTGGACTAGTCTTGTTTTTCACAGTAGGTGTCTTCTTCTCCTCCTTCACATAGCGCACATCTTCCTGATTCATGACTTTAAGTTGTCGAGCTGAAGTCTCAGAAGATCTGCAGATATCTAAACATTGACTTAAGGTGAGTTTACTTGTCTGGAGGAGTTTCTTGCGAGCTGAGTTATCACTAATTCCAACCACCATTCTATCACGAATAAGCGAGTCGGTGAGGGAACCATAATTACAAGTCTTGGCGAGCTTCCTTAGTGCTGTGACATAAGCATCAACTGATTCACCTGTCTCCTGGTCCCTGCGGTTGAAGACATATCTCTCGTAAGTCTCATTGCATTCACCAATCCATCACCATCCATCTTTTCGAGGATGATCTCTGGATCCTTTCTTTCGTCGTCGGTGTCGAATTCCATTGCATCGATAATATCCAACGCATCTGGGCCTATACAGGTGAGCAAGGTTGCGGTTCTCCGTTCCTTGTTCCTGTTCGGATTTTCCAAGTCTATAAGTTGAGCAGCGATCTCATAATTCGACCATGCACGTCTGAAGCGTTGCCACTTAACCTAGAGATTTCCAACACTTAATTCTAGCTTTTCCGGAAGCGGTATATTTACAGGCACAGTGATCACAGTGGGTTGAGTACCCGGTAAATTCTGAGCAGAGGTAGTGCTTTCTACTTCTTCCGGAGGTGGCATATTCAATCCACACAAGAACAGCACCGAAACGATAAACAGAAGGACAGCAAAATTGGCTTTACACAACTCACCAAATCTGCTCCAGTCAGGAGGACGAGCGACAGAATTCAGCACAGTTTCTTCTGACACCATGTAACGTACTTGTAAGGCGATAAACTCATACGAGACTGAAGAACGCAATTCATTTAATGCAGTAAAACGCTTCGTCGACTACATGTGTTTACAGAACGGAACGCGGGAACACATCCGGGAACTTTGTACCACTTGCATGAGCCCCTCAGGGACTGGGACTAACATCGTCACACCGGTCGTTTCGCTAACGTCTAGGGCTGAGTTGCACGAAGCATGATTAGCGCTAACCATTGGTTAAGATATATTAAAACCTATAGGTTGTCATGGTATTTAACCCAGGTTAGCGCTAACCATGCTTCGAACAACTGGGCCCAGTTTGATAACGTACTTCAACGGATGATCATGATGAACATTTATTCGTGAAGTTGACCTTGCAAAGATGTTCACATTTGGCCAAGGTTTGCAAATCAGCGGGGCGGTTTGATTGACAGAGCACCAGGTAATTAACGTTTGGGACCTCTCGTTGCAATACTTTCTCTTATCCTCTTACATTGTTTCTAGGTAAGCTTATTTCAGGCTTTACTCCAGCTGCTACCTAGCGAACCCGCCGTGAAGAAAGAGAAAGAGGCCAGGCTTACAACTATTGCAGTCAGGCTAGTTTCTGATAGAAAACTTTCTAGAGTGCAACGCAAGTGTTAATTCGAAACATTCAAAGGAAGCTGTTTGAATCTTGGAAGAAGTATGACAATCGAGATATCTACTGCAAACTTAAGCTTACTGAAACCAAGTTCACATCTTAATGGTCCAGTGCGTGCACATTGAATTTTAAATAAGTGCAAAATCCTTTTCATTTCTAGGTCCAGTAAGTGTGTAACAAGCTTTGTAAATAAATTATGGAACCAACAAAATGTCTCAGTACGTTAGCGAACTGGATGTTAGCGAAACAACTCATTAGCGAAACGACCGACATTCCTTTTTAACAGCTTGTTTGCCGAAGATGTACGGACCTTCATCAAAAGAAAAGCAGAGTCACTTAGCACAAATCCGGGCTATGTCACTACAAGTCTGCTTACCACAACGGCCTTTGTAGCAGATATGCAATCTACACTCAACTATGGGTCACAACAAATTCCACTAAATCTATTCACGATGTTTGTCGGTCCACCAACTACTGGCAAGTCACAGGCGCTGAAGGAGTGCGCTGCTTCTCCTATGTCTGCTGTGGCTAGAGAAACCGACACTTCAAATGTTGTTATAAACAAATGCACTTCGTCGGGACTCGTGAAAACTGTAGCACAGAACGGAAAAGGCTACCTTCTGTCAGCAGAAATTTATGATGTGTTATTCAAGTTGCTCAAATCGGATGAAGAAAATGCATCTGGAGACGTACAGATACTCTGTCAGTTGTTTTCCGGCGAACAGACATCGTACAGATACGCCACCGAGAGCACGAGAGATATCCCTGAGAACACTACGTTTTCCATCCTTGGTTCTACCCAAGGGCTACGTTCCAGAAGGCTTCTTTGATGAAAGAGAATGAACTCATTGGACAAGACCTGCGCAATACCCCAGTTTTCTAAGAAACAACTTGAACTGACTGTACAGCATAACGTCATGTAAATACAAACCAAACGGAATTCATTTTAAAGCCAACTTAAGTTTATTTTCAAAATTTCAGTTCGATCCTCTCGACTTTCAATTCAGTTTTCGTTACTGTTTCGAATGAATTGGCTTCATTCGCCATTACGATCGCCAAAATGCGAAGCGAAATTTCCACCACTTTTGTTGGGTTGATATATAGTTCCAATTTGACCAGGCAATAAAATTACACACAGGTAATATCCAAGACTTTGATTTCCTTTGAATGGTTTCTATTTCTTAAGTGCACTTTCCCAGTATCTAGTTCAAAACCCCGTCTCGGATTCGATGTCACCCTCCATAGTCATAGGGGAGGGGTCGTCTAACTCACCGTGTATCCTCGAATCTGCGTATCCACTTCGATATACGCCTACCATAGCCATAGGGGAGGGGTGTTCTAGCTCACCGCGTATCCACGTATCCGCGTATCCACTTCGATATACACCTACCATAGCCATAGGAGAGGGGTGGTCTAGCTCACCGCGTATCCACGTATCCGCGTATCCACTTTGATATACACCTACCATAGTCATAGGGAAGGGTGGTCTAGCTCACCGCGTATCCACGTATCCACTTCGATATACATCTACCATAGCCATAGGGGAGGGGTGGTCTAGCTCACCGCGTATCCACGTATCCGTGTATCCACTTCGATATACACCTACCATAGCCATAGGGGAGGGGTGGTCTAGCTCACCGCGTATCCAGGTATCCGCCACCTTTGGGGTGTACCTTCCGTGTGGCAGGGTATTCTGCAGTTACTCCTTTTTCTTACTGCAAATTTGAAACCATTACCCGACAATAAATATTTTCTTGTGGATATTTTGTCACCATCCTCGGCAAATAATCAGCAAGTTTTATCAATAGGTGGTTTGCAGCCAATCTCTAGAGACACAGATGACAATGACGAAATGAACAAATGCTGGTGGACGAACAAAAGGAGCTAATGAGAGATCTATTGTCTTCGTCCACCAGCATGGCGGCGATGACGTAACGTGCAAACCACCTATAACGGATCGATCTATACTTTGCTGTTTTGATTTTAAATCTGTGAACGGATTGTTCACGGTTTCAATGAAGAAATATGCAAGTTAAATTTGTAGCCATTTGTTTTGTGAAACCCGCGACAAGTGACAACTCGGCGCGATGAACCAGATCAAAAGCCCGATAAAAATAATTGACCAATCAGAGGCATCATTTAACAATGGCGCAATTTCAAAACAAAAACAAACGACCGCGTTGGATCAAGGGTGATAATGGGCCTTTAAATTTTCAGCTAGGGAATCCGAACAGATAAACTTCTTCTAGCTTATGAAAACATCTCTTTAAACAGACTTCAAACACCATAAGGCACTTAAAAATGCCTTCTACAGCTTTTGGCTGATTTGGTTCGTTGGGTTCCCCTGCTAGATGCCTTGTTTTGCAAAATACCAATAGCGGTCGATTGGTAATAGACGAAACAAGGCTCGCAAACTATTTTTAAAAGCGCCCTGCCTTCAAAAATTATCTTGTTCGATAAAGCAAATACTGGCCTACAGATGACAGGAGAAATTTGCCCTTTCTTTGTAAACTGTCCTCGGTAGATGCCTTGTTTCGCAAAATACCAATAGCGGTCGATTGGTAATCGACGAAACAAGGCTCGCAAACTATTTTTAAAAGCGCCCTGCCTTTGAAAATTATCTTGTTCGATAAAGCAAATACTGCTTTATTGATGACACGAGAGGTTTGCCCTTTCTTCGTAAACCGTCCTTGCTAGATGCCTTGTTTCTCTAAATACCAATAGCGGTCGATTGGTAATCGACGAACCAAGCCTCGCAAACTATTTTTAAAAGCGCCCTGCCTTCGAAAATTATCTTGTTTGATAAAGCAAATACTGCTTTATTGATGACACGAGAAATTTGCCCTTTCTTAGTAAACCGTCCTCGGTAGATGCCTTGTTTTGCCAAATACCAATAGCGGTCGATTGGTAATCGACGAAACAAGGCTCGCAAACTATTTTTAAAAGCGCCCTGCCTTTGAAAATTACCTTGTTCGATAAAGCAAATACTGGCCTACAGATGACAGGAGAAATTTGCCCTCCCTTCGAAAACCGTCCTCGCTAGATGACTTGTTTCGCTAAATTGCCACGTGCACGAAGTTGGTGTACAAAGCAAAAATAGCAAAAACTTGGTGTAAAATTTGTTTTAGAATTGCTGTATTTCGTAAAATATTTATTTTTGTTCTTAAATAGATACAGATTTTACTATAAAAGTTAACGTTAAAAAGCAACGACGTACGTCTCGACCGATCAACGGTCATTTTCATGAAGGATAAAATTGTTTAACATGCGCTTATATAATAATCAATTGTAAAATGCTAATGAGGTACTGACTAAAAATCTAAAATATTTGAAAACTTTTGCATTGAATAATCAATTGTAAAATGCTAATGAGGTACTGACTAAAAATCTAAAATATTTGCATAGAAACAATACGAGAAAATCGCGGCAATAATGGTAAGAACGCTAAGGCGAAAGAGACAATATTAAAAGTGAATTAATTCGGTGAAAACTTTTGCGCGGATCGAATCACTCTGTTTGTTCAGTTTTGGGTTAAGTTCACGAATAAAAAGCATTTCAAAAATCAAACAGTCTAATCTCCTCTGACACTTCTTTAAAATCTTGAAATTTGTTTCGATCGTCGCCGGATCCTTTCCATGCTCGTCCTTTGCGTGGTTGCCGATTGTTGATCGCTTATGTTCCTCCACATGTTGATGTAGGTGTCGACTCATGAAGCCGACATAGTCTGCATCACACAGACCACACTTATAATAATCAACAACGTTTTGTTGATTAACAATTGGAGGTTTGTGTTCTTTCGGTTTGAATTGCATTATCAGACATTTTATTGAGATGAAAGTCTCCGAGGATGTATGTACCAAACAACAACTATCCGATGACCATGATGCCCCTATCAGAATTGTCCTACTGTTCAAAGACCAAAAATCAGCAAATGCGGTAAGACACCAACTCGGTGATCTCAGCCGGAAGATTGATGCCGTTGTCCAGACCGTTTACACAAGTAAGAAGATAAAAGGACAATTCAAACCGAAAAAACACAAACCTCCAATTGTTAATCAACAAAACGTTTATTATTATAAGTGTGGTCTGTGTGATGCAGACTATGTCGGCTTCACGAGTCGACACCTACACCAACGTGTGGAGGAACATAAGCGGGTTTAATGCTCAACGTTTTGGGTGTCATAATGACAATATTATCAAGAGAATTACTATTTAAAGGTTTGCTTTATCATACTTTATTTCTGGTGTCAAGATGATTCCAAAACATAGAGCATTAAATCTTTCTTTAATTTTTGCATGTCTGTCTTTAGCAAAGACAAACAGAAATTACAACATTTTGCAAACAACAGAAAGTAGAATGTAGCTTTAATTAATGCAGAAAACAAATGATATAAGGACCTGCACTCTACTGCAATATTATATAGCGGTGCATGACAAACTAACTATTCAGCTGGAAAACTAACAATAAACCTCAGTTTTCTACAGCATATTAACTGACCAAAAACATTTAGCAATTTGGAGTGAATTAAGGCAAATGTTTTGCTTCCACATGGATTTTCAACTTGGGCATTAAGCTTACTAAATCATGTTCCTGTGGTTATTGTGGTCCTGAATTGGCTACTTATTTTCCTCTTTAACAAGGTATGGTGATTGGTCTTCTTATAAAGTACACTGGTGGGGAAAGTCGAGTTGTTGTTGCTCAACCCAACTGTACCGTAAGTAGTGCTCCCAAGAAGTTGTACATCAGAACACTTAATGGTAGCCAATATTCTTATGCTTTGACGGGACCTGTTCAACAGAACATCAATACTGACCAGCGGAGTGAATTGGAACAAAAGGTAGAGTACTTGTAATTATACTTTATAATTTCCAGAATGATATATTATTTGTATTTGCAATTTAGGTCATTGTTTGATTTTTTTGCCTCAAACATGTTACATAACTTATACAGTAAAAAAATATCTAGTATTATATTATAAATTATATTATAAAATATTTTAGTATAAATCTACAGGCGTTCTATCACAAATGATCATGTTCTCTGATTGGCTTTATTAATGCTACTCGCTATCTATTCTGTGATAGATAGTGAGTAGCAGGCTGTCAACAAAATTGTGGCCCCTTCTTTGTGTTTATGAAGTGTCTTGGAGGAGGATTTACTTAATTTCCTGTTTAGTTTTGAATAACTAGAAGATTTATACAAATTACATTATTCGTTCTCAATCTTTGTGTGTGATAGCTGAAATCTTGCTCTAATAATCTCACTCTGATAACCTAATAGATGGAAATCTGATAGAAATCTTGCTGTGATAATCTAATTGTTAAATATTGTATTATATTATATTTATATTATCATATGTATCATTATTTTATAGCAAAAACAATATTATTCTATGCATACAGCAAGGTCAGAAACAACCTGCAAATGTTTCACAATCAGCTACTACTAAAGGCAATCACCGACATAATTATCGAGAAGAAAAGGCAGAGTTACTCTATTCTATGTATAAAATTAGGGAGTGGTGCAAAATCTCAAAGAAGCTTAATTATATGAAGAAGTTTAATTATATGATTTCTGGCAACATTTTTTCCTGGATATTTCATGTTTAATGTGAAGCAAGCATCCAAATACATGTAAGTTTCATCAGCATGAAATTTAAAGAAACGACAGACTCAGATCACTGGAGTCAAATCTGGGTTTGGAGAAATCATGTGTACCACATGTACAATCCCAACATGTGAGACTAGTGTTGGCTGTAGTGGAGTTGCTGAAAGTTCTAGCTATGCAGCTGTGTGTCCGCTTCCAGCCTCAGCTTCATAAGGGCACTGACACAAGTAATAATTGTATTGAAAAGAAAAACAAACATAACACCGTGCATTACCCCACCTGGTCCCTCCCTTGAGAAGAAAGGTTTAAGGGTTTATTGAAAACAAATCCTTTTGAGTGACAATTGCTGATCTCTAAAACTATTTCTAATCAATCTTTTTTGTTTACTTTTAGGCAGTATTTGACCCTGAGATATTTTTCTATGTTCTTCTGCCTCCAATTATCTTCCATGCTGGATATGACATGAAAAAGGTACTTGTAATAACCAATTTTAAAGAGTTACCATTTTTATCGTTGGTTTCTAGTTACCATAGATTACCATACCCAAAACCAAAGAGAAAAAAATTGAACCAAGCTAAGGATAAAATTGAACCACAACCACACAAACTTTCTACAAGTCCCAGATGACTGGCTTGAATCGATTTCACATCATGCATATATATGAATAGCAGTTGTCTGCAAACTGGTTGCATTCATTTTATTCGCAATGACCTTGTATACTGTTAATTTGTCTTTTTTTTTTGCTAGATTTTGCCTGAAAAGTCAAACTGGTGATCTGTGAATTTTTCAATTAGAGTTCAACTTTTTCATCACACCACATATAATAATAAAATAACCTTGAGTTGCACTTTCAGTGGAATTACAAGAAAAAGAATTTAAATTATTTGGTTGATTTATGTATGGATGTATATTACTTGTAAATATATTTAGGGGCAATCAAAACAATCGTTCAAGTTGCTTCCATCAAGAGAATAACTGTCCACCGTCTAAGGAAAAGTGATTCTAAAACTAGCACAAGATCATTGTTTTAAGAACACGAAACTTCTCCGGCTAGCCACCAGTCAACAGTTACTTAACAGAAACGATCTATTGATTAAATTTGTCTCTGCAAATCTCTTTCAGCGCTTCTTCTTCAGGAACATAGGTGCAATTCTTACCTATGCATTTGTTGGGACTACGGTGTCCTGTATGGTCTTTGGGTGAGTTAGCTTAAAGCTGTATGTGGACTTGTTATAATTTTTAACTTTGAACACTTGATGTACGTGTTTTTGCGAGTTATGGTACCGCTCTAAACTATTGCCCCATTTACCACGACTTTGCCTAGGCAAAACCTTGTCTAACCAATTCGAAAACGTCGGTTTTGCCTCGGTTTTTTACGGTTGACTTATGCCGCAGTAGACTAACGATAATGAACAGAACTCGGCAGAACTGAATAGGCTATTGTATGCTTTGTTTTACAGTCTTTTCTTAGCGACAAAGAGCAAACTTTAACAGTGACTTGTCGAAAATTTTACCTAGGTCATAATTCATTATTTGTAGAAATTCAGAGTGGGCACTTGGACGAACTCATAGGTATTTCAGCTAAGGAAACGAAGGACAAATGAAATATGTGACCTTCCATGGGAAAACGTACACTAACGCTTAGCCGTTTAAACGACCCAAGCCGTTCGTAATACGTTCGTTTGTCATTTAAACGCCGTGAGAAAGCGTTTGAGGTGTTCATTTTACCGTTTGAACGGCAAGCACTATCCGTTGAGTTAAAATATTCCTCCGTTTAGTTAATATATTCACCCGTTTAACTAGTTCGCATCGATCAAAATCATTTTCATGTCCGTTTAAACGTCAAAAGAAACGTAGCGTTTGAAACCGTTGAAATGCTGGGTCACGATGGTCCATCCAAATCGCTATCCTTGTAGTTGTCCTGGTACGTTTAATTGAATCGAAAGTGAACCAGAGCGGTGCTTGAATCGGAAGTTGTGATATTATTATGCCGGCACAGTGTACCGGTAACCATCGATCGCTTCCAGTCAAGCCAATATTATTTTGCGACGAATTATAATTGTAGAAAAAAACAACACTTTTTTAACTGTTAATTATAAAGACACATAGTGTCCATATAACTAGCCTCCCACGCAGTTGTTTTTAGGGGACTCGTATTTCACCTCCTCCGAAATACGAGTCCCCGAAAAATGACTGCGTGGGAGGCTACCATATAACGTGCCTGAGGAGAGAGCGCAATGATTGAAGGCTGCAATCTTCGACAATACAGCGTCGATCGACGTTCGATGGTCACTGGATGGTGTCAGTTCGATGGTGTTCGCGAATTAGGAGCATGTTCTGCATGTACGCTATTGCTAGCGTCTTGACGTCTTGTCATATTTAGCCTCAATATTCAACGCTCTCAGGCATCTTCTAACTGAACAACAGCTTATAAAACTATTTATAAATTAAGTCCCGCGCCTGAAAAGGAAACAGCGTTACTGTTGATCGATCTTTGCATTTGACAAACGTCACGTCACGTCATGATGTTCCGTCATGTTTGAACAGTCGACCAGGCGCGGTTAAAACACAGGGAATATTTGCACGAAGGGAACAATAAAAAAATAGGTAAATTGATAAACGTTCGATGGGAACACTAGAAAAACTCCAAGGAAACATCCGAAGTGAAATACGTGTATAATTTGGATAGAAACGTCGACGAGATGATCTTCACTCTTCGAAAAATAGCACAAAGATAACATTGAATTAAAAATAGACAACGCGCGTGAGAACAGAAAATCTGCATACCATAATGAATAGACCATTTTACAGTTGTCGGTGAAAGCGAGGCTGGGGTTGACCTTGTTTTGATACAAACCTACCCGCTATTCTTATGGAAATTACGCTGATTAAACACTTGTTAGCATAAGAAAAACATGATTTACATAAGAAAAGCAGGTGGGTTTGTATCAAAACAAGGTCAACCCCAGCCTCGCTTTCACCGACAACTGTAAAATGGTCTATTACACACATTTGTGTCTCTAGTTTGGAGGAGTAACATTGTGAAATTTATTCCTACGAACGGTCGAAGAAAACCCTGTTTCAACGAAGTAAAGTTACGAATGAGCACTATTAAGAGTGAACATTAATCGGTACCGGCCACATGTACTTGACACCTACGCGTATCAAATTTGAAGTTAAAATTATGCGTGTCTGACAAAAACATGCAACGCTCAGATTAACTCGAGAGGTCAGCCAAGTTTTCTTCATCGAACACTTTTTACTTATTGCAAGATATTTTTGTTGTGGTGTGGTCAGTCCTTGGCCATTCTGTTCTTTCTCAAGCGTTGATTTCTGCGAATCGCGGCCCATCTGTCAGTTGTAAGAGATTCCCATTTTTAGAAACATATCTCGTTCTGAACGACTATACTCTTGCAAACTTTGCGTTCCTTCGAGTAGCTGAAGGAATATGTAAATGATGTGGACGAGTATTTTGTGAGCGACAAGCTTGAGACGCGAGACAGGCTTGCGAGACGCGATCCTCTACTCGATTCTAGATGGCTGAGCCTCGACCCTCGAAACTCGCAAAACATCGAGCTCTCTTTAGAAAATGTAGGGCGTTGGAAATGATTACAAGGTTTAGAATGTCAGCCAGGCACTTTCTGATATGTGGGAATGCATGCCAGGCCGCATGTTCGTCAAATTACACATCAATCGGCTGTTCGAAGTATGATGCGCTTCTTTTCGCAAATACCGTTAATTAAGCATGCGTGTGTTCTTTGGCGGCAAATTACAAAGCTTTAAAACTAAACGGGCAGAATAATTTATGTAGAATCGACAGGACAGGGACTGAAGAAACCCTTTTTATTAAAATATGTTCCAGTGAAAAGCGCATCGTTCTGTATGCCAATCGGTGGACACTTTGTTGACGTCTTTACAAGTCGCAAATATAGTCGGCCGGTGTATCAGGTAACCAAAATTGTATCGTTCTTTAGCAAAAACTACACAATGCTTGTTGGATTGACGAGAGAAGGCGAGCAAGATGTATTATGCTGGAGCAGAGGTCGGAAGGATATGAAATATATCACAACGCTTTGTTCACCCACGTTTAGCGTTTGTGCTCGTGTGTTTGTTACTAATCTTTGTTTGTCTGCTTAAGCATTGATTAAGCATTGTAAGTGCGAGAGAAGGCAAAAAAGATTGTATTTTGCCGGATAAGAGGTCGAGACGATTTGAACTGATTCCATAAAAAATCACAATGCTTTGTTTGCCCGTTCAGCGCTTGTGCTCATCCGCTCGTTATTATGTTCGTAAGTGTTCATGCTTGCCGTTCGTAAAATACTTATTTTTATTCACCCACGTTTATACGCTTATCCTTGCCCGTTCATTTAATTTATTCCCACGTTTGAACGCTTACCCTTTCCCATTTGTTTAATTGATTCACCCGTTTAAACGGCAATGAAAAGCGTTCAAACGCCGTCCAAAAGCGTTTGTTTCCCGTTCGTTATTCGTAATTTATTTTTGCCCGTTTGAACGGCTAAGCATTAGTGTACGTTTTCCCATGGAAGGTCACATATTTGTACCAGTATTTCAAGAAAAAAATTTAAATTAATTTGCTGTTCAGTGTCCCTGGTACACCAGATACCTATCCTAGAGGTGTCATTATATAAATGAATATCCTGAATGGAAAAGTGGTTTTTTGAACGAAAATAGTATTGTGGGCTGTTTCTCAAAAAAAGAGCACGTCAGAGAAAAAGATAAAATGGAATTTTTGTTATTTTGCCCTATTCTCTTGCCTTTAATAGATTTCTGTTATTGCTGGGATAAAAATGTGATTTGCAGCAGTTCATTTGAGCAGTCTTGTCCCATTCAAAGCCAATTTTGTCTGCCATTTGGTGGTTGACTGTCTGTCGCTACTACACTGTACATAAGTTTAGTTGAAGTTTTGATGAAAACCAGAAAAAAATATGCCTAAAATTTTACATAGACCGGCCTTCATGTCCCTTTCAAACATATTTATGAATACCAGTAAATATAAAATATTTGAGTTAACTCTGTATTCTTGAATTTGACTAGGGGAACAATGTATGCTTTCACCAAGTTTGCTAAAGTGGACAAAGATTTTGACTTTTTGGAATGTCTTTTGTTTGGAGCTTTGATATCAGCAACAGACCCAGGTACACATTTTGGTTAAACTGTCAAGGAAAACTGTGGCTGTTCAATAATAATATTTTACATGCATGTATCAGACTCTAGTACAGCGCAAATAAAAGAGCATGAGGGTAGTGTTATTTCAAGGATCTGCTGTGGTGGCACAGGGGTAAACAAATCAATTGAAGATGGCTCAAATAAAATGATAAACTCAGTGCTCTATACCAGGGTCCACGATGTTACATGTATATCTGCCTGTTGTTGGTGCAATCACTTTTACTTGAGTGAAAAGTTTGTTATAATTATGTGGACTTATAAGGACTTATGGTGCCAGGGCGTTAGTGCCACCTCTGCCCCTGAACTTTGGAATCGGCTACCTGATGATGTTAAAGCTATTGACAATTTAACAACTTTTAAATCGAAGCTTAAAACCTATTTTTTAAATATTACTTTCAAAAATTAATTTTAATCTAAATTTTATTTCTTAATATATTTTTTTACTATCATGTGAATATAGTGTAAAGTGCATAGAGCTGCTGTATATGTGCTATATAAAAATGTTTATTATTATTATTTTATGTAAATGTGAAACCAACAGGTAATGTTTGCAGTTAATCATGGGCTGGAATTTTGCCTGGATATCTGGAGTGATTATCCAACTCATTGCAATAATTTCCAAACCATGGTCATAAGTGCACTCAGTACTCGTCATGCATACACATTTGCACAATAGCACTTATTCTGCTCTTTCTTTAACAGTAATTAATTATTCAGTGATATCAGTTTTATTTGCTCTGTAGTGACAGTGCTGGCCATTTTTCATGATCAAGATGTGGATGTTGACCTCTACGCCCTCGTGTTTGGTGAAAGTGTTATGAATGATGCTGTGGCCATTGTTCTGTTTAGGTAATACACCTGTATAAGAATGCCTACAGTAGTTTAAGTCTGAAGGAAAGGCTTATATTATTTTCATCTTTCCAAGTAGTAAACGAAGGACCACTGTTATTTACAGCGAAACTACAAAAACCATGCAGAGGCAAACCAGAATAATTTTAACCCCCAGAAAGGATGTAATTACTGTAAGTCTCCTGTCGCTTTTGTACTGGATTTCTCCCCTGGGCTCTGCAGATGATGTCAATATTCTCACTTCATGCCATGTCGACTGCATCTCAGATCTTCTTTTTACAGTTTCTTTTTGAGTTACTTCCTCTCACACCCTGTTTTGATTACACATAGGTTTGATGCTGATAGTCAAAGAGTATTTGGTTAAGCCTGTGGTAATAATGTTGTCATTTTATTTTGTTTCAGATCAGTAGAGACATACCTGCTTGACAACACTGCCAGTGGTTTTAAAGTTGATCGGTTCTTTGAATCTGTGGGTGTGTTTATAGGTGTATTCTCAGGATCTTTCTTGGTCGGCTTTGCCATGGGTCTCGTCACTGCTCTTGTATCCTTTGAATCACCTTTGCGGGCTCCTGAAAGCCTTTGGTCATTGTTTTAGATATGACTGATTTTTGTCCTGCATTGTACTTAACAGCAGGCCCTAGGGTAGAATATTAATGTGACCCAACAAATCAACTTGTATGGCAAGCAAGAGTGACTGCATAGTTCAATCGTTTGACTTGACTGGTACGAAATGACATTATGATATTATTTCAATTGGTTTGAACTGAGGAGCCAGGGTCCTGTCTTAAGTCAGTGGAGCAGGATTAATGTTGTCCAGGTGATTACAGTCCTACATGTAAGAAGGACTGTTTGAAATGACATTGTCTGATGTTTTGACAACCATCATCATTATCATACCCATCACCGCTGCCCCGCCCCCACCCCACCCCCACCCTCACCCCTGCTCTCTCCCCTCCCCCCACCCACACCCTCATCCTTGCCCTCCCCATTGCCATCACCATCACCACTTGACTTGGATGCTCTGACTTCCTCAGGTTTTCAAAACATTGGGCAATGTCATCTCAAACAGTTCTTCTGAGGACTACAGTCACTCAGCTGTTTATGTTTCACTGGGTTGCAATGACATTATTCTATAAAATCTAATGATTCAGCTTGTCTACCCACTTGTTTGAGTTGTTGTTTCAGATATTTCTCTGGTAGATATACTGTAGATGTCACTCCAAGTAGAAAAGTAATCATACAACAAATTAATTCAATTGGAAATCTGACTGTTGGTATAATAATATGCAATTAACAATCTCTAGCCATATAACACATGAAGTGAGGCAACTAAAACTCAAAACGTTTAAAGTGCAATTAATAACTATTGATTTTGTGAAAAAATTGCAATTACTTTTTTAATTAATTTGTAAAACAAACTGCCTTCCTTAAAGTGCATATGAAGCGAAATTTTTCATTAGCTTGTTCGAAAGAGCTTTCAAAGTGATGAAGAACGGCGTTTATTTTATTGTGATAACACTCTTGGTTGCCGAGTTATTCAAGATTTTGATTTATGCAAATTACAGGACTTGTGACGTCACAAGGTGGACACAAAATGAAGTAAAATCATAAAATATGGAATATCTATGCAAATACTAAGCCTACAGGGTTGAAATTTTGCAGGGTTGATGTGCTGCCAGAACTACACATTGTGATAGTGGTTATGATGTCACCATAGCAACATACTCGTTACCAGACCTCTACCTTTCCAAAGGATAAAATCACAGTTTCCCTCCCCAAGAATTGCTATTTGCTCTTGATGTTCATTCAGTGGGTGCGATCAAATATGAACATTACACAGCACAAGCATAAGAAAGTGTGTTAGACTCTGGAGCAATAAATAAGGCATTTCTCATTTGGGAAGGTAGAGGTCTGATAACAAGTATGTTGCTATGGTGACATCATAACCACTATCATAATGTGTAGTTCTGGCAGCACATCAACCCTGCAAAATTTCAACCCTGTAGACTTAGTATTTGCAGAGATATTCTATATTTTGTGATTTTACTCTATTTTGTGCCCACCTTGTGACGTCACAAGTTTTCTAATTTGCATAAATCAAAATTTTGAATAACTCGGCAACCGAGAGTGCTATCACAATAAAATAAACACCGTTCTTCGTCATATTGAAAGCTCTTTCGAACAAGCTAATAAAAAATTTCGCTTCATATGCACTTTAAGGTAAAACATATCAAATTGAATTTCTCTAATAGGTGAGGAGTTCATCAAGTTTTGCTAGGTTAAGTTCAGTCTACTTACAGCAAATTTACGTAAACTAAAACCATTATCTTTATTCTTTGGTTGCCAAGATCCTTGACACCGTGTAACTCACAGGTGACTAAACTCACAAAAATATCAGATTTTCCATTGCAAGAAACAGCTTTATTTTTCCTTCTGTCTTGGACAACGTTCCTCGTGGCTGAAGCTGCTAATCTCACAGGTAAGTTTTGTAAAGGCTTAAAAGTTAATTGTCTATATAAAGAGCTTTTTCCGTCATAAGAAACTGCTCTACAACAGTACTGCCAAACAGAGAGCTCTTCAGTTGGATGGCCGCAATTTGGGATTTCGTCCATAGACATAATGGTTAGAACCACCTTGTATGGTTCAATAAACAGCACTAC
>JAEMWC010000054.1:487500-492500 GCA_016490735.1 Pachyseris speciosa | reverse complement strand
CAGCTCAGCCATCATTAACTTTGAATGATCACACGAAAAGATTCTGACCACAGACCCAAAATTTATAAGCCACCTTCTGCAATGCAATAATTAAGCATCACCACAGCAAAGTACTATTATTTGAACAGAGTTTAAGCAGTATAAAGTAGTGGCTGATTAACTTTGGGCAAGCCACCTGAGATAATCCACAAGTATTCACACACAAAAAAAATCAGCTTCACTACATGGCTTACATACTTAACAGATATACAATTCAAGTAATGCTTGTATTGTTGTCTTCCAGGGATTGTTGCTGTTTTATTCTGTGGCATATCACAAGCACATTACACTTACAATAATCTGTCAGAAGAATCTAAACGGAACACTAAACAGGTGAACTTTTGTGCCAGCTTTTATATTACCATATATTATACGAACACCAATGAAATACCAGAGTTTTCCTGCAAAAACATGACATCTTCACACATGAAATTGTTTGGTATTAATTAGTGTTTATATAATAAATAGAACATTACATGGCCACTTGGAGATACAAAATATTTCACACTCAGGTAAGCGCAGTGAATGAATGAAATATTTTTCAACACTTGAAAAAGAAATTTTGTATCTCTGCATGGCCATGTAATATCCTCTACATTTTATCTAAAGTATTTAGCTCCTTTCTATTTATTATGCCCCTTCTAATAAGTTTCCCCATTCAGTGTACATGAGCCACCTCCCTCTTTAATCATTAACCCGCCTTCCCCCTGCCACCACCCCACCTTCAATTTGGTTTGCCAGATGCTTGCATTTGAAATCCCAGATTAAAGGAGGACATTTAATGGTCAAGAGGACATTGCTGAACAGCTCATTCTCAATGGTAATGCACTGTAGGTAATGAATCTGCCATGTTTTTGAACATGTTGACTACAAAGCCCTTGCGAAATGGATTCCCAGAAAACTTGGAATTCCTAGGTATTCCTAGGAATTCTAAATAATTCCAAGTCATGCAAATTACGATAAAGCCAAAGGATTGAAGTTCTTAGAATATTTAGGAATGTTTACTGATCCAATTGGGAATGACTTGGATTTGCTAGGAATTCCCAGTAATTCTAATACTAAACAGAAATCGCATTTGGAATTGCTGGGAATGTCTGGGAATCAATGAGACATCAGAATGCAAATTTCAGAATTTTGAGGTCAATCAATATCAATTTAAAGTTCCACCACTTTAAGTTAAACAAAGACTGGAAAGTTTTGTGATTCTTTAATTCTGTCAAGGAAAGTGACTAAGCCTAAGAAGCAAAGTGCTACGAAACACAATATGGTCCTAATAAAGACAAAAAGACAATTACATAAAATAGAATACGATCCTTAAGTCACGCAATTATGCAGTGACTTATCCGAAAAGCTCATGAAACTTGGGCGTTTCATGAGCGTTGAATTTACAAAGTCCTTTGAAATGAAATGAACGTAAAAGCCAGATTTTAAGCGATGAATTTTTCTCACCTTCACGAACTCATTCAACTCTTTGCTTCCTCGACAACGTTCGAAAACAAACATCTAAAGCATCTTTTACACTCAACTGAAGATGAATCTCTTCATAAAGTGTGTTTACGTCAAAATCTTCGCCATCAAGGGATTCATTAATCCCCGAGATCTTAAGGTATTCCTGGACCCTAATTTGGTCATTTTTGGACAATAGTTGAGGGTGTTATTTTTAAAGGTATATTACAGATACTGCACTCATTTTGACATCACATATTCACTGAAACTTATAGATTCTGAAAAAATATTTTTCATTTTGGAAAAATTTAAGGAATGTTAAGAATTACAAAAATTCTGGGGTGTGGTCATCTGCAAGCAAATTCACAATAATGATTAAATCTAAATTGGAATTTATTATTTAGCTCTGAGATTTGGAACACGATTAAAATGGACAAAAACTCAACTTTTCACCGCAGTGCGCATTGTCATTTTGATTTTTTATGTTGTAATGAGAAAAAGTCAGAAATTTTACCTTCCTAAAATTCAAGTTCTCCTCACTTATGTGCTGTTCCACTCTCGAGTGCGCACTGCGGTGAAAAGTTTCGTTTTCCTGTGTAGTTCAGCCCTGCCAAGTTTCAAACCTCAACGATACATCTTCCAGAAGTAAACTAAATAAACGTGTCCTCTGGTCGTATTTTATTTGCCTTTTTTGCCTGAAAATCGGCCATAAATTTCAGAAAATCGCTCATTTTTGACCGATGCTGTTGTATTTCAGTGGCAGCCATGTTTTCTGTGTCCACACTAGTTAAAACCAGCGGTAAAACGCAAAATATTCCTCCAAATATGGGTACATTCTCCATGTTTGTGTATCCATTTTTCCCGCGAAACCAATCACAGTGTGATATGAACGCTTCACCTAGCAACGACACCTCGCTCGCCTCTTGTCAGCATGTGTTGACAGCCATTCGATATCGAATGTGCATGAATCGTACGAGAGATTTATTTTCTGAAGCGGAGAGATAGAAAGCTTTATTTATTACACCTATAGATCTATTTATGCTGGACAGTGAGCAAAAGGGCTGCTCACACGAAGCCTTCACGAAGCCTGAGGCTCTAGACGTGGTTTTCGAATACGCTTGAACATTTTGAAACTACGGGTGCGTTCCTTTGGGGTGATCCGAGTTCGGATCAGTGATCCAAGATCTGTCTGGATCTGTCTGGATCATGGTGCATCAAAGGAACCGGCGAATCCATGACCAGAGTGGATTCGCCGGTTCCTTTGATGCACCATGATCCAGACAGATCCAGACAGATCTTGGATCACTGATCCGAACTCGGATCACCCCAAAGGAACGCACCCGTAAGAAACTGGTTGAATGATTCTCTCGCATGAGTTCGCCCATCGTTCATCGATCCCAATGGCTGTAAATTTTGAAGATTGAAAGATGTGGAGCGGAAACCGACGGCCGTAAATTTCGAAGACTGAAAGACATGGAGCGCAAGCTACAGCCGCAGGGAATGCCGCCAAATAGTGAACAATAGGTTTTCGCCGCCGGCATTTCTTTGCTATTCCTTCTGGCTTCAATAGAGCTGTTCGTTGTATCACGCGACGTAACCCGTTCGGAATTCCAGCAAAATTAAAAATTCTTCTCATTTGTTGGTGAGCTGGTTGCAAAAAGGATGTCTTTTGCAAAGACAACAGTTTTATTTCTCCATCCTGAACGATCTCATCTATCACGTTAAAGATAGCATGATTTGACAGATCTGTCAACAATATACTCTTTGGGGAATTAAACACGAACACGCACAAGGATTTTCGTTGTACACAGTCTGTATTTTTCCCGCGAAAGAGCCCGTAGAAACCGAACTTCTCTCGCTTCTTACTTGAAAACGCTTCGGTCCCGATCTCTGAAATTTGGTGTACAGGTTGCATTTTAAGTAATCTCTCATATGTTAACGAAACGTTGTGATCTGAAAGATTCATGTCATCCTCCAGGAATACCTTAAATGATTCGTGTTTAAACTGATGGAAGCAAGGAAAGCGAACTGAATAGGTATCACTGAAGACCGCAATCAGTCCAGCGGATGTTACACGGCAACAGCCAATGACAGTGTGTGAATATTCACGTGACTATCCTCGTGCAGTTCCTCGTGCTTTTTATCGAACAAAGAACCTCTATTCATTCTCTCTTGGCGCCCATCTTTGAATTGTCTTTTCGGTTGGGCTGTCGTGCAAATAATTGTTATTTCTCTTTTGCGAAGAAGGGTTTTTGAGTGGTTTAGAGGGAGAATGACAACAGCGTTATTGTAGTAAACGAAAGGCTGAAGATTTTGGCACGGATGTTGAACGAAATGAGGACATGATCGTGGATGTAACAGCCGGCACGCAAGCCATTTATAAAGCGGGAATTTTGAAAGTTTTGGGTGAGTAAATACTCTGTTATTAGAAATAGGAACAGTTCTTCAATTGTAAAAAAAAATTGTCAACGGCGCACCAAAACTTGAAAGAACAAAATCATCGCGTAACAGACTGCTCCTTGAGCTGGCTGATGGCAAAGTGTAATCCATATCGGCCGCCGTTTGTATCTTGAGGTCTTTGAATCGTCAGTAGTTCAACGGTTGTAAAACTACAGATCGAGTTTTAAAGCTTAACTTTAGGTCAGTTATTCGCCAGGGCTTCAATTATCTTGAGTACTCTAGTGAATTTAAACCTGTCTAGAATGACGTTACATGTAATTTGCTAATGGTCACTGACGAAATATTATTTTTCTTTCAGACATGAATCAAAAATACAAGCTGCGGAGCGGGACATTGTTGACAACCTCACCCGCGGACAGCAAAGGAAGCTCCCTGAATGGCACAAAAAATTAAATCAATGAGCTAAGTCCACTGTTTGCCATTTTTCCTTTCATCTTGTTCCAGTTCATGTAAATTTTAGAATTCAAATGTATCGATAATCTAAGATCAGCTTTCCCATGAATACACAAGTTTGAAACATAATTTTGACGTTTTTAAAACATTTTTCACAATAATATTATTATAAATTTGTTATTCAGACAACTACGCTTAACATTACCTGATACTGTGTACGTAAAACTTTGGGAAAAACAAATCCCGTTGGCCCATGCAGTTTAATGATTCCAAGTGATTTGTCATCTGTGAAGTGTCATTTGCTTATTGTAAATAAAATTGTTGGACAGCTTCAAATCAGTCTCATCCTTTGCTTTCATCACTTAAAGACTTATCTTAACTTTTTTTTTTAACTTAATGGCCGTAAAGGTTTTAGATGCTCAGGAGAACTGCTTAAAATTCACAGTGTAATTCTGGGATATACATGTATTTTGGGATATAACCTCTGACTTGGAATTTTTGGGAATTTCTACTAGGAACAGCAAGGCTGGGAATTCCTAGGAATTCCTAGGAATTCCAAGTCCTGTTCCATATGCCCTTGGAATTTCTGGGAATTGAGAACAAGTACTATTAAAACTGGGAACTCCTAGGAATTCCAAGTCCGAATTTACCGTGAAAATCCA
>JAEMWC010000054.1:465000-480000 GCA_016490735.1 Pachyseris speciosa | reverse complement strand
GCTTCTGAATAACATTAAAGTGCTTAAATAATATATTTTTTGGAATTAGTTTTTGCTCACAGAAATGTTTTTCCCTTGCAGGCTTGCGAGGTGCTGTGGCATTTGCTTTGGCCATGCGAAATACTGAATCTGTACCCCGTCAAATGATGTTAACGTCAGTGCTAATTGTTGTCTTAGTAACAGTGACAATAAATGGTGGTACCATCCGGTCGGTACTCGCTTTCTTCAAAATAAAGTAAGTTACTCAAACCTGTATCATTCCTGTGGGCATAAATTTATGGGGTGACTGTTGACATAGATGTGAATTTATTAAATGGCTTCAAAAGCTTTGCTGTACATCTGATTATGCTTACGCTATAGTTAGATTTGGGGTTGTTTTGGCCTTGATAATCAGTTGAAAATTTAGCTGTGTCTATATCAGATGTAGACATTAAGAGACTCATTAAACATTAATTTCTTTTGTACATTTGCCGGTATTTCCTGCGTGGATTATTAATGAGTTTTTTAAGTAATGCTAGGAAATTTTAGCTAACAGAGCTCTCTGTATGAATTCATGAGCTGTACCTGCTTATGAACAATAAAATTATTATTATTTCCTTTGACAATTTGGAAATAAGTCATGACAGGGGGAGGAAGAATTAGGCCCTTATGGGCATCAGTAAGAAACATAACGCTGTAAGTTATAAATGCGTGTAAGAGTGATTTTCTGAGCAAAACTTAATAGTCGAACTAAAAACAAATAACTTTGTTTTGAAAAGGATTGTTTTGTGTTTCAGGGATGAAGTGGATCCAGAAGTCAGCACTACTGTAGGTTTTGTGTTAGTCAAAACATGAAATCTCCTGTATTCCTCCATTTGTTTCTCACAAAAATGAGTCAGAGAATTTAATTATCAACTTTTTATTTCAAAATGGGGAAGTTTCAGGCAATGATTTACCATGACCATTGGATTGCCTGTATTTTACATAGAAGTATTGAGGATTCTCTTCCATTTTTCTCGGCTTATTTTTCTGTTGCCACTTTGCATGTGGGCAATTTGGAAGAAAGCTTTGAGCACAAATATTTTTTAATTAGCTATGAAATCAATCAGATATGATTTGATCTTCAGTAGCTGCATTAATCAATGGGTCACAACAGAATAAGCCATTACAAGTACATTCAAAACTTTTGCTGCATTAAGTTTACATTAATTTTGTGTAATAATATTGATGTTACAATATTGTGCAACCTTTACAGGAGGAGGAAGATTCTTTGCGGTCCAGACAGGTTCATTATGAGAGGGCGTGGATTTTTAGAAAGTGGTGCGACTTTGATGTCAAATATCCTTTTAAAAACTAAAATGTACTTTATAGGGAAAGCTTCACAGTTGAGTAAAGGACTACAATATTCATTGCTATACTGTGCTTGCAGCATCAAACTAGTTAACCAAGTTTTTTTTGTCAGGTCAAAATCCAGTTTGGGTTAAGTGCTCATTAACTGAACAACTACAACTTCATTGCACAAGAAAAAGTTCACAAGAAATAAAATAACGTAAACTAAAAAGGAAAAAGGAAATATTTCACACAACCCGCAGTTAGCTTAAATTATCATCATCATCATCATCATCATTATCATTAGTGGCCTGTGAGCAGGCTCTCCAGTTATTTGTTGTGGCCTGAGTCAAGCAAGTGGCACAGCTGCAAGAAGATTGGTGGGTTCGATGGTGGCATGACTTGTGCCACAACAAAAAAAACTGGTGCCCGCAGGCTGTTACTGAGTGCTGTTTATGACAAAAGGTGCATTTTACGGAGATGTCGTTCATAAAATTTAGAAGTTATTGGCCAATATTATTACTGAAAATGCAACATATTTTTATATTACATAATGACTACAGATTCGTAAGAATCAATCATGTATTTCCTTAATATTTCTCACATTTATGAAGCCTATTTTCACCAGCCATGGTCAGCCACTAACCCAAACTTTACCAGACTGGTGTGGTCCTCTTGCAAGATGTCTGTCACGTCAACCTGAACCTAGGGTGCAGTAGCCATGATTTTGTAAATCTCAGTTATTATTACAGTTAAAAAAGGGTCCTTTGAAGCACAAAATCGGCAATTGACATTGTTACTGCCCCCATAGGATTGGCAGTTCTCAGTCATTTTGACCAGATTTTACTTGTCATGAGCTGATAATATACATGGATAATTATATTAATTCTCTATGGCGCATTTTCTATGAAATAATCAAATGCATATTACAACACTATTATGTCAATTTGTCATTAAACTACATGGAAGCATTGAGAAGTGAGACCCACAAAGTATATTTGAGAAATGAACAGTCCTTAATGAAGTGGAGGTTAAACAGACAATTATATCTTAAATGCCAAAATTATCTCTTGTTAAATTCATATAACTGGCTTTTTCTTTAAACTAAATTGTGAGTTGGGTTTGGTTTGTTCTTTATTGGGGTTAGTTAGGGGTATTTAGGGGACAACAGGCCCTATTGTCTGTTTACCCACTATTGGCAAATCTGTGAATAAATCAATAAATAAATCAATAAATAAATAAATGAATAAATAAATAATAAATAAATAAATAAGGAAGTAAGGAAGTAAGTAAGTAAGTAAGTAAGTAAGTAAGTAAGTAAGTAAGTAAATAAATAAATAAATCTGCAGACACTCGTCAAGAGAGCAGCATTCCTCTAAAAAACCCAGCTCAAGTTATTTTGTTATTGGGCTTGTATTTTGAGAACTAATAATGGATGCAGTACATCCAAAACATTTTTTCTTCGATGTTAATTACCTCCAATTCCTCATTTTCTACAATGTACAGGATATTGCTATATTGCTCTTTTTACATCTTTTTACATTTTTTTGAGAACCATCACTTAATTCTGATTTTCCTTCAGGACGAACCTGTTGCAGCAGATAGCAACGATGATATGATCAACATAAATGGAGAACTGTCGATAACCGGTGGTGTGATGGTCAGACCAACTAATGGCAACTTGGTCATTAATGACACTAGTGACATCACGAGGGAAGGTGACTTGAGACTGGGTGCCGTGGGCTCAGCAAGAGTGTGAATCAGTGGACAACTCAGCCTGGGATCTTGAACAGAAGATGTCAGGAGTTTTTTGGTAGTTTAAAAGTTACGTATAGTGTACATTTGTTTAGGTTTGGCCATAATAATTATGGCCTTTAATCAAGAAATTCATCATAAAAACAAACTAAGAAAAAACAGTATATTGAATAGATAGTTTGATATGATTTTTCAATTTAATTATGAATAAAACTGTTAGTAATAGAATGAAAAATTTAAAGCACAACACAATGTCTTTTTCAAAGGCACACAGTGTATTTTCACTTGACTTATGTTCAATTCAGAAAACACTAAAAGCTAAGTTTGTTTTATGATCAAGTAGCTTATGAGCTCCGATAAAATGTGTAAACACCTTTGAGTAATGTGAACTCTGTGGAAAACTCAATCAACAGTTGTATTCTGTACGACAAGTGCCAATCATCTTTATCTGGGTCATGCAGTTGGCAAGAAGTGTCATTGGCATATTTGATCTGTTTTTTTTTACCTGGCTTGTATAATGCATAAAATGCAAAACATTGATGACTGACTGAGGTAGAATGGCCTACAAAGCTGGGCACGTCTCTCTCCGGCTCAGTGATTACAAAACCAACCCAGTGTGCAGACCATGGGTTTGACTTGTCTTCCACAGGATTTTGGAATTTCTTTCCTAACCATTATTTTTGTTTCAAATTGTAGTACTTTAAGAAGTCAATTGCATTTTACATGCTGTACATAAATGTAGGTTTACACTGTCTCATCATCCACTCAAAGTTGTTGTGTTTGGTGAAAAAGATTTCTTTACAATACAAGTTCCACTGTCAGTATTAAATTTAATGAGGACTCAGCAATTTGGCCAAGAGTTTTACATTTACATTTACTGTGTGCAGCCTACCCCTTACATGCGAGTATTATTGGCTGAGTTGGTCAGAAAAAGAAGTAAAGTTTAAGACTAATGAACAGATAGATGATATAGGCAGCTTACTTGAGCTTTGAAAGTATCTAAAGGAGAAGTGTTCACTATAAACAGAAGCAGGCAAATTGTTCCACTTAAATCAATGCATTGTTATTAAGAAATCCTCTTAGGAAACTCATTTTCTAATTTCACCAAGTGTAGAAATATGAATTTTATTAGTTTGCAAATAAAATTAAATGAAAAAAGTAAATAAAACAATGTGAAAGCTGTTGGCAAGGCTGTGTCAGGTTTTGTTCATTGTTGTGTTAATATCAGGCATTATTATATCTCTCACGTAGAAGGCATGCTGTGATTGGTCCATTTTGTTGCCTGTATTCTACAGTACAGCCCGCTTGACTTCAACTAGTTTTCTTTCATGCGCTTTGGATTAACCTATATAATAATTTACTAACCTTGTTTCCTCGGTCCATACTGTAAGTTACGGATCTTCTTTTTCCCCCCTTAATTTATGGCCTTCGTGCTTGGGCCATCAACAGGAAAAAAACTCGGGCCGTAACTTACAGTACAGACCTCAAACTCGGGTAGTAAGAGGTATATATTTCATGTTTCCATCTTGCAGCATATAAAGATACTCTGCTACAAAAAGCATGCTGCATTACACAGTGTACATTTTGAATTCACAATGTATGGATTGAAAATTCATTGCAATGATTTTGCTGTGTTGCAACATGCATTTCAAGCTTTGAGTACATGTACACTGTACTTTGCATTTAAAGACTGCACTTGACTGTTTTAGCCTGAATAGCAGCCCTGGGGAAAATGGGGCACAGGTAGAGCGGTTGTACATCAGGAAGGATGTGCGAGGAAGAGAGAAAAAGAATTAATAGTTGGATACCAATCTGCCACTCCCACATCTCCAATAATACACTTTGTTTGCCCCCCATTGTTTTCAATTTCTCTTAGGACTTACAATCATCCTGAGAGAAATTGAAAACAATGCTTATGCAAAATTTTGGGGGACAAACAAAGTGGACGTATTATGGGAGATGTGGAAGTGGCCAATGAAAACAAGTTACTCTCCTATGGTATTAAACTAACTAAAATTTCCTAGTCGCCCAAAGGCAAAAGTAAGTCACCAGGTGCCATTGGGCTTAGTCTCCTACGCAGCTGTTCTTTGGGTCATCACATAACGCTCGTGACAACAAAAAAGAATGGCTGCGTAGGAGACTATGTTGGGCTCAAACAGAGCACAGCCCTTTGTAGTCACCTTGGCTGTGTCTTGTTGGCTGGGAACTCTGCCTTTCAATTTTATTTGTGGAATAGTTTGCATGGTAAATGTTTCTTGAGTTGAAATTTTAAAATAGTTTCTGAGTGATCTAGGCATTTAAGATCAAAATTTCAAAATTCGCTGTAATGAGCCTTTATACACAATTACAAGTTTTTCAACAATCTTGAATGAACTGAGTTCAGAAAACAGTAGCTTGCCAATCCTCAGAAACAACATGCTACAGCTCGGTTTTTGCGGCGCTTGCAGGTAAGTTCAAGGCTGTTGTATACAGTTGTATATTCCTGAGTCCTGTATCTCTTTAATGTTGGCTGTAAAAGTTCAAATGTCAGGACACTTCATTGTTCAGGAACAAGACTTTTCCTCTGTGACTGTAAGTGTAGAATGAAGGTCTGTTACCCAGTGATTCCCAGCTCCTGAAGGCAAAAATCAGACAATGTTAAAACTCGTGTCAAATGATTTTTCTGAAAAGGGTGTTTGTGAGCAGGAAAACGAGTAAAGCTCTGTAGCGTACGATGAAGCAAATAAACGAAATCTTAGACCATATGCAAAAATGTCTGCCTTTAAATTATTCTTTTGTTCATATTAAAAATAGCCTCACTAACCTGGCTTTTGAGATCAAAATTCTAAAGAATTTGTTATCCCAAACAAGGTTAGTGAGGCTATTTTGAATACGAACAAAAGAATAAATCTAAAGGCATCCATTTTTCCATAGGGTCTATAGTTAAAGGAAGAATGAGAAATATTGAGACTAACTTGTTGGCCATTTCAGCCGCTGCTCTGATTTCTTTAAATTCGCCAGCCATTCTCGCTACACCCAAACAGCCAATGATTAGTCCGACGATGCACTGAATACACACCTGAAATGAAGACAAACATGCCACACGGTTTGCAAACTTCAAATATGAAGAACTGAGTATAGTGTTCTGACTTAAGATAAATCTTGTTCGAAAGGCTTTTTTTGTCAGAGGTGCAATAAGATGCTACTTGACTGTACCTTGTAAGTGTTATTTCTTTGTTTCAGACAGTGGACTTTCAGTTACATATTTTGAAATTTTTTTCATTAACTGTGATTGCCTTTGAGGAATAAAGAAACATTAACATAGTGGTTATTGGTGTCCCTCCATGCTTTCATAATCAGAGACATCACAAAAATACAACTACAAAAACATCATTTTGACAACAAATCATTCATATCAAAAGGGAATTTTTTTTAAAGATACTATTTCTGATCAACTTCACATAATAAAATATTGAGAAAGTCAAAGAAAAGTCCTGTGAGCATCCAATTATAAACACCTTTAAACAAAGACCCACTAATGTGCAGATTAGAACTTAAAAATCCAACACATGATTACATTTTTTCACTGCTGTAAATCACCGTAGAGGACCTCTCAGAGAGCAAAGGTTTATTTTAACAGGGAACCAGGGTCAATTGGCATATTTTGATCCGCTCTGTTGGTTTCTGATGTTTTACAGTCCAATGTATTTTTTACATAATTGCAATTAAAAACAGAGAAATAATCACCAGCTGGATTTTGAAGTTAGAAGTCCACACATTGAAACTTGCAGTACTATGAAAAGCAACTATGTAGTCAAGTACTGCAAGTGCAATATTTTTACTATACAGTTGTACACTGTATCAGCAAGTTTCTTTGATTAAGCTTATGTTCCCTCCATTTTTTGTCAAAAAAAACAAACAAACAAAAACCCAAACAAACAAACAGTAAACAAAGCTCTGGATTCAACTCACATCAGGAGGAAGGCCTGGAAATTCTTCTTCCAGCAACTTGTAGTATGTTCTACCTAAAATAAATTCAAACAAAAAAAGAACAATGCAATTTTCAGGCTGTGGTTACAGCAATGAAACTTGGTGGCCAATGGGTTTATCCATCTATACAGCTGAAGCATTGATTACATTGAAAGAGAATCAAAACTTTGATACATTCAAAGTCACTTACTGGGTTTAACTTAGGGCCTGTTCACATGGAGGTGGGGGAGCCCGGGAAGGTGAGGTACCCCACCTACTCTTGGTCAAACAAAGCTGGCCTTCACATGCAAATCCAGGGTGCTGGGGTTAGGTTTAAAATGCTAATCGCGTGGTTGGTAAGTACAGTGTACGTATATTAACAAAGAATTCAGAGACAATTGCCCGGATGAACATCACCCCACCCAACCTCCAGCATTCACATGGAGAAAACTCACTCCAGCTAAGTGGGTTACCCGCCCTGGCTGACCTGGCAACCCACCTCGGTGAGGTACCCCACTTCACATGTGAACCCTACCAAGAAATAAAGAGAGATTGTATGGAGAGATTGGTAACCCCACCAAGGTGGGGTACCTCACCTTCCCAGGGTCCCCCACCTCCATGTGAACAGGCCCTTAGCTATGTCTACATTATACTGGATAACATTTTATGCTGTTGTGAAAAATATTCCAGCCTGGTGTGAACAGAAGTGGCCCAAAACCACCATCATCTTTCCACTAGAATTCAATCTTCGCTCCTCATTGTTGATTTCCGTTTTGGTTTGATTCTGTGTTCACACTACTCCAGAAAGTGCCAGGAAAACCTATCCGATATGCGACGATTAAGGCTATGTCTACACTATACCGGATAGCTCTTGTGCTATCCAGTGTAGTGTAGACACAGCCTCACTATCAAGACTGCAGCGGCCCAGCATCGCTCCCACCCAAAACCGTGCCGAAATCATTGTTTTGAATGTGAACAAAAGCCCTATCCGCTAAGGGGTTTCGTGCCGGCACAAGAGCTATCCAGTATAGTGTAGACATAGCCTTAAATACCATGAACAATCCCAGATATTTTTTTCCAGAAATGCTCTGTCGTCAGTAAACTTAACCCATTGGCACCCGTGCAGGCCAAAACCGGCCATAAAAAACTCCCATGCTTCAAAACATTGCAACTTTCTCAATCGCACGAATATTGCCTTAACTGTTAGTTGTGAGCACGAAATGGAATGCCCTTTAAATTTGGATATCCAATAAATGCAAGAAATGTAGCGATTTTTACCAAATATGGCCTTTTGAGTTTGGACAAGAACGAAACTGACCGTTTTTAACGTCAAAGAGAAACGACAAAAATGCCCCTTTTTGCCTTCATGTTTTTAAGGAAATCATCGCCGAAAAACCAAACTTCAACCATCATAACGAAATTCAGTCCTTTTTCTAGCTTAGAAATGACTTTTTTTGTTCATTTTCTTCTCCCGAGCGTAGAGACAGCCTTTTGTTCCAGTGCATTCAGGCCTTTCCGGCATTTTCAACATCTAGACCACATTGCATGCTGGGAAACGACGAGAATTTTTGACAGCACCCGTTCCTTCTCCCAAGTCTTTCACATAGCCACTCCGATCTACTGCCAAAAATTCCTGCTTGTGGTCATCTTCAGTACTCAGAAATTCCAAAATATGTGGCGGTAGGTCGAGAAATTCATCAATAGTCGAGTCCCAAAGGTACTAAGTGTTCGACCGGCCGAATTCCCAGTTCGTCAAGTAACAAGCCAAATTCAACAACAAAGTACATCACCTTGCTCGATTCTTTGAGAAAGTGGACTCTTAGCTACCGTCACGCTTAATGATGCTCATCAGGCAGCCGCTAAAGATGAAAAATGGCTGTAAATTTAGCAGAAATCGCAAGCAAACCGAACTTGGGCCATTGTTGTCGCTTCACGGATAAAAAATAGCTACGTCAAAATGACGTTTTCAGAAACCTTGAGCCTCCAGTGGCTTAGGACAGCACCACTTTTCCCTGGTAGTTCAAATAAAGAGTCATGAATTGCTATTCATCGTTTATAGGTGGAAAATCACTCCGAAAATGTAAAAACAGCCGGCAGTCAATGGGTTAAGCTAAAGCTTTTTAAACTCACCGGAACAAGAAATACTCACACTGAACTGCGGAATAACCAGCGTGTAATATTGCAGCCAAGCCAAAAAAGACTAAAATTCGACCAAGTATCACCATATCAAACGTAGCAACTAGACAACATTCGCAAAACCTCAAAGCAAATTCTCGCCTAAAACTCTTCAATGACCGCCATTGACACGAGACAAGCTTTAACTTATGTAAAATACACGTAGTGTCCCTTGATGGTGTTACCGCTGGTATAAACCGAGGTTCGACCAAACCATTCCAAGATGGCTCCTCCAACTGTGAGGAGGAAAGAACACGCAAAACAAGATGCAAAGGAATTTGATGGCGATTTCTTCCAGTTTCCTCCATTACCACTTTCGATTTTAATAATAGTTCTGCTGATTTTTTACTGGGTAAGACTAACTAAGGTTAACTAAGTGGACTTCAGTGGGCCGATATGAAAGAGCGCGTGACATTGACCTGACTTTAATTTGACTTGCAGTAGAATTCCGATTTATCGAACATTCAAGGGAAACGAAAATCGGGAGTTCGAGAGATCGAAGGTGGCATCAGATTACGCTAAAATGCTGAGGTGTTGTTTTAGCAGGGGCAGTTATGCACATTTTCATAGAAATACGTCCTTTTTGTTGTACATACAGAGGACTTTATTTACACCCTGCGAGCAGAGGCCCTTCGATCTTCCTAGATAAACTTAAGTCCCTTCCTCTTCCAGTTCCCGACTTATCTAGGAAGATCAAAGGGCCTCTGCTGCAGGGTATTTATTTACAAACAAAACGTAAAATTCATCAATTTATTACAACAACAGCTTCAAAACAACAACTTAACAAAGGAACTTTTGATCTGTAATCCGAGGCATTTGAGCTCCAATGTGGCTAGATTGCAGAATACCCTGCCACTTAACATTACTCAGTCACGTCTTGCTACCGTGGTCTGCAGTCACTCATGCATTACAGTTGAAGTTAATATGCACAACAAACAATGAACACAGGTATGTATGTATGTATTCTTTAAGCATTAATGCCCAAAATCACACACATTTAAGCTTATCTACTGACCATTGCTTTCAGATACACAGATTTCACATCAATTAAAGACTTAGCTAAGTTACTCATTCATTCACTGTGGGACCGCAGGCTGTGGTAGCACTCCACTTTAATACTAAGAACAATTATTTATTCACTATGGGACTGTGGACTGCGGTAGCACTCCAGTTTAATACTTAGAACAATTACTTATTTATTCAGTATAGGACTGCAGACCGCAGACCACGATAGCACTCCAGTTTAATACTTAGAACAATAAATTATTTATTGACTATAGGACTGCAGACTGCGGTAGCACTCCAGTTTAATACTTAGAACAATTATTCATCTATTGACTGTGGTAGCATGGACCATGGATTTCAGAGTAATGCACCTCCAGAATGCCTGGGTATTCTGCAATTGATTTGATTCTTCACTAAACTGGTTGATTTAGTAATGGACTAATCAACAATTATAAATCACAGATTCAGTAAAGTCAGTGTATGCTTTGGTTTTCTTCATTGATCGAAGAACGTTAAAATGGCCTTGTGCAGTCAATTGTGTGAAACACACTGAGGGATCATTTGGAAGAACTTGTGTCTATAGTGCAACACTACGTCTTAGTCACCCATGACTTCCTAATGTTCTCCTATACCCAAGAGGCCTTCCAAGGGGTGATCTGGTGTCGCTTTGTCACTTTTTTACGACTCTATTTTGTTAAGGACAAAACAAATGTCGCCGTTGCAAAGAAAACAAAGAGGAATGTAATGTGAATTGTTGCTGTTGCAAACCGTGACGCATTTCTGCCAATTTCTGTCGGTTGTCGGTGTTTTGGGAGAAGATTGTCACCTGTTTTCGAAGCCATGTCATTTGTCGCTTCTTCCCCTTGGAAGGCCTCACCCAATCACACTAGTGAAGCTTTCGTACATTCTCATGTTTACATTGACGCTTTTCCTAATCTTCCATGTCGTCAGATTATTTTACATTATTTTGTTGATGTACATTTTCTTGCAGTTTGTTTGCCATGACATAGATGCCATTCCATTGCATGCCATGGGGCCCTTTGGACAGTTTGTGTTATATTTAGCACAAAATCATTTGAAATTGTTGAGACTTGGGTAAGTTAATACTAAGTGCTATTTATATGGACTTTCTCTTAATGCTCTAGACAAATGAAAGGTTTAACATAAGTGGTAAATTTGCGACAAAAAATTTCTAATGTTGCTTCCGACACTCCATTGCAATAATTTCTGGACACAGTTTGTGAATCATAGCCAAATCTGGAGGAATTTTAAATATGGTTCTTTTCTCATAAACAAAAAAGTTCTGGTTAATTCCTCCCAAGTTAACTTTATCAGCTGCTTTTTTTGTCAGAACTCTTAACTTTGTTTTGATTGTAGTTTCAGGTTTTTACTTATGATCCATGTTATGGAGGCTGGTTTTGCTTATAGGATTTGTAGGTGAGAAAACCTTGGTCCTTCAAGTATTGTTTTGAATTTCCTGTATTATAAATTTTAAGAAGTGTTAGTGTGAAGTAGAAATTTCTCAGAGTCACGGAACTCTATTAATTTCCTGTCAAATTCTGGGAAGTGCAGAGGCATGTAGCCTGGCCTAGGTTTCACTTTGATTACTGGTACTTCCTGAGTTGTTTCTTGGTGTTCCCGAGTTCAACTCCTTGGCCACATTTTCAAAAATAGCCAGCTGGTGTGCCTCATGCCAGTTGAGTCCATTGCTGTCATCATCATTATTATACAACTGTGACACAACATTAATGGACCTGGACTAAGAATATGCTGCTTACAAAACCTGGCAGAATCACTGTTGTGAGAAGCTTTTAATTATTATAATTTATATTTCAATAGCAGGTGAGAATGTTGTTACAATTATCCTTGCAGGCGGATGACGTTTTCACGTACAACAAGTTTTAAGTGGCTTATGCAAACAGCTGTATTTGGATTTCCTTCACTTGGTATACTTCTGAGACATCGGAAGGACAGAGAACTTGCAAAAAGCAAGAGAGAATAACAACCATGATAGCTATATTTCCAAGAAACAGCCTATACACCATCAATGTTTCAGTCCGAGCTAGATGTACTAGGCTTTCTTTCATTGATGTTTGATTTTGTTCTCGAAAAATGAAAAAGCTGTGGCTGTAAAAGCTACGTGCAAACATGGTTTTAAGAGTGAAATATTGTAGAAGTGAAAGTACTGTTTAATTTAAACATGAAGACGCACTATAAAAGGAAAAGCTCTGCCCCCTGTTTCATTTGCATTTTGGTTTTACTGTCACCATTGTGTGATGGCGTGAGCAAACCATTTTGAATTTCAAAACTAGCGCCATAAATCAAAACGCTTAAACACTGGCAGGCAATTTCCAGAACATACAAACCTCCACATATTCTCCATGGCGCTAAAAGTCACTGAGGAACTTGAAAACAAGAAAGACACAAAATACTACAAACCTGTTGCTCAGAAGCGGTCTTTCATTGCCCAAATTTTCACGGAGTTCTGTATGGGTCGACGGTTGATTGACAAATGATCTGAACGTACCTTAGGTACCGCTCCCAATATAGTGCATCTTCGTGTTTTAGACATGGCATTTGCAATTATACAGAATCGAATGGCGTTTTTATAAGTCTTGTATAGCAGGCTAACTGCAGCCAGGCTTGCTCAGTTATTGTAAGAGCACCGGACTGTTGAGGCGAAGGGTGTGGGTTCAAATCATATATTTAAGTCAGTATGTGGATTCCAATACAAGTTGTACTCTTATCCAGACACACCACTCAAGCAATCTTGTTTGGTGTGTTCAGTTTTTGTTTCTCTCATTGTCTGTACTCAGTAAATTTATACTGAACAGTCTAGTAAAGTACTTCATAATTTTTGGCCAGTTCTTTTTCAATTCTTTTATCCAGCCTGTAGTAAGTCTCGTAATTCTAGTGCACTCGAGGGTGCAACATCAGCTGGTATTCTTCCATTTTTATCTTGCACTTTCAGAAGGCTTGAATCAAGATTTAACAGGAGTCTGACAACTTCTTTTTGGATCTTTTCAGCTGCCTGAAAGTAGATTCATGAAAATTAACTGTCATTATTGTGCTTTACAAGTGAATATATATATGTCTGCTACTAGATAAGTAACAGTGGCATATCTAGGGAAGTTGCTGGGGGTGAAGTTGGGTACAATCCTATTTTTCCAGAGGTGTCATTAACTTCTAAAGTACAGTACATGGGGATATGAATAAAAGTAGCCAAAGATTTATTTCTTGTGCTGTATTAATGCTTTGCTTGTTTTGTTTCGATGGTTTGGTTTTGTTAAAACAGCTGGGCATGAAACTGAAACTGGTCAGACATGCAGCAGGGAGGAATGCCTAAGGCTGAAATTTTTCCACTGTGTCCACTTTGGTACCAATTTATTGTTGTGTTGTTTGATTGTGGGCATTAATGCTTCAGGAATTTGAATTCCACTTTCGCTATTGATAATGTCAGGTGAAGTCTTTAATGTGAGAATAGCCTCTTTAACTCTATGGGTGGGAAGAATTTCAGGTCTGAGTGACAGGGATCCTCTTATCAACAACAGTCATTGTGGATTGGTCCAGCCAGCTTCACAAAATTATGTTTGAGTGAGCTTACAAGTAGTGGTCAAGAAAGGCATTCCAAAAGAGGGTAATTGCAGGGGAAAAGCTGATGTAGGTCGAAAGAGCATCATGCAAAATATAATTATTTGTTGGCATTTTCAAATTACCTTGTGTAATGCTGTTTGTCCATCACTGTCACAAAGCCTTGGATCAGATCCATGTTTGATAAGAATTTTCACCACTGTAACATGTCCAGAGTATGCCGCCCTGTGCAGGGAGGATGCCTTGCCAGATCTGGTTTGAGCATTTACATTTGCACCTTTTTCAAGGAGCAGCTGGCAGACATCCTCATGACCGCTGCGACTGGCATAATGCTTTTGATAAAAGTACCAAATAACAGGTAAATAAGGTAGTTTAACAGCAGGTATTGGTAACATGGCATAAGGTAACTCTAAATAACCTCTGAAAGAGTTAAGAAAATTTGGTTTATCAACGTAAAGAGATTCAAAAAGCTGATGTTTCAAGCGTTAGCCCTTCATCAGACTAACATTCAGAGTCTTAGCTTGAAAGCAATAACATCAAAAAATACTCTTAGAAAATAATTGCTGGTTGATTTTCCTCCTGGCCTGAGGGGGTGGTGGGGAGGTGATACATACATATTTAATAATCCTTTTAGGGAGGACACTGTACAGGATGTTAAAAAATAAATAAATAAATAAATAAAAGGTCAGGCGGGTCCGACAGGAGTACATTTGAGGGCGACATATAAGACTGACATAAAACTAAATACAAAAATACTCAGGTTAAACTATTATCATTTGATACCCTTTGGTACCTTGTTCAAAGAGAAATGGTGCACAAGAAACCCTTTTACACTGGGTGCTTCCTTTAGGGGTGTTTTCCAAAACTTTTTGATGAACACTCATAGCACTCACTTCCCACTTCCACTGGCTGGGGGACACAAACACCACTACCACTTAAGCCAACCCTGGATGAAAAAAAAAATCCAGATTTTAGATCTCCAGAGGTTGGCACCTCTCTGCACTACCTCCTCCAGCTGATTACTGTTCTCTCCTAACTTCCTTACCAAAGCAGTATATCCTGAGCCATCCCTTGCATCAGGGTCCCCTCCCTTATCCAAAAGTGACCTGACCCGTTTCACATTGCCATCAAGTGCAGCTTGCCAAATTCCTCGTTCAAAGTCCATTTCAGTTAAAGACTGGGCACATGTTGATGGTTTTGATGAACAATCACATCCCC
>JAEMWC010000054.1:445000-452500 GCA_016490735.1 Pachyseris speciosa | reverse complement strand
CGCTCGCCCCGCTCGGCTCGTAAATCGGGGGTCGCTTCATAGGGCTTTTACAGTGTGCAGTGTGGCGAGGTAAATATCCACCACTTTCACCGACACTGAGGTGAATAATTGTTTCAGTATATACCACACAAGCTGAATAATTAGCAGACCAAAACATTACTTTATGTGTGACAATATACCGACAAGCGGTCGGAAATTGTAAAATCTCACTTGTGTGGTATATACTAATTGGCATTATTGGTATTAATAGAAGCTCCTCCGAAAATGGCCCGCCCGAAAATAAAGCTTTCAAATGTACGACGCAAACTTCCTAGTATGTACAATACTGAGGCTCTCCAAATACAGGCCAGTGGACTGTTAAGGTTGGCTGTTTCAAACTTAATATTTCAAGCCTTGTCTTGGATGTGCTTTTCATGTTTTGAAGCCGAGCTAACTTTGAAACGCTAACTTTCCCTAAGTAATAAGCTCTAATTATTTATGGTTTTTTCTCGTACTGGCGCGTAATCCCCGGGTCTTGGCCTCAAGTCCTTGTTTGTTTTTGTTACTAATGATTACCATGCGTACATGTGAAGTGATAGCAGAAACTATAAAAGGAATGGGAAAGTGGCCGCCCGCCATGCATGCGTGTGAAATGATATATCACGGTCAACTTCAACTTCTGTATTATTATGCACTATTTACATCAATTACAACTTGTTAATACTATAATACTTTCGACAGAAGATATATATAATAGATGATAAAACCAAAGAACAACAAAAAAAAGATGTGTGCGTGGCAACCAGAGTAGCCACTGGCTTTCGAGCTGGTCGCTCAATTTCAAATGTTTTGTTTTTTAGAAAAAGACAAGGAAGCAGATGGCGCTGTTGTCGGGCCTATGCCGCTCATGCAGGATGCGGCCAACCAAGATATTAGAGAGTAAGGCTCCTTCATTCGTTCACTCCTTCGTCCCTTCGGTCCTTCTTTCCTTCGTTCCTTGGGTCCTTCGATCCTTCTTTCCTTCGTCTCTTCGTTCCTTCGGTCCTTCTTTCCTTCGTCTCTTCGTCTCTTCGATCCTTCGATCCTTCGATCCTTCGATCCTTCGATCCTTCGATCCTTCGATTCTTCTTTCCTTCTTTCCTTCGGTCCTTCTTTCCTTCGTCCCTTGGCTCCTTCGTCCCTTCGTCTCTTCGCTCCTTCGTCCCTTCATTCCTTAATTTTTACTTCTTATAGACTACGAGTAGTCCCTCTTTCGCCGCTTAGTTCTTCGAACGTGAGGCTAAAACAAAACCGGCGCGAGGAAAAATGGCAGCGCGAAATCTGGTCGCGTCCAGATTAAAAGCGGCCATTTTTTCTCTCACTGGTTTTGTTTTACCCTCACGCTCGAAGAACTAAGCGGAGAAAGAGGGTCTACTCGTAGTCTATACTTTTTAGAATTTTATAGATTTTGTTTATTATACTTGTAGGTTTTGGCTTTTATTTTAGAATTTTGAAATTGTAGTAAATTTTAGGATTTTAGAATTTTTTAGGGCTTACCTAATTTCAGGACTTTTTAAATTGTACATTTCTTTTATTTCTTCTTTCCTTCGTTCCTCCGTTCGTCCATGTATGCAGCCATTAGAAAGACATTGATATAATTTTGTAAGTGAAAGACCATCACATTTGCGAATTGAACGCAACTTAACGAGTTGCAGAAAAAGGCTTCAGTGGTATAAGCATGCGATATGTGAACGGAAGGTTCTTAGAGCGCGTCCTTTTGTGATTATTATGGTTATACCTGTTAAGAATAATTAAATACGAAGGAATAATTCCAAAAGAGCAGATATTATGAGAAAGCAATACTCCTCACGGAGGTGACCCTAGAGTAGCGCGGAAACTAGTCCATATCGAGGGTCTGAACCTCGCTTCCGATGCCACTTTACGGACTGGGTGGGTCGCGCACGACTTTCCCGCCAAAACCCAAAGCAGTGCATTTTCTGCGTAATCTGTGTACGATTCTCCCGCCGAAACCCAAAGTAATGCATATTCTTGCGTAATCTGTGCACGATTTTCCCGCCAAAACCCAAAGCAATGCATTTTCTGCGTAAGCTGTGCATGATTTTCCCGCCGAAACCCAAAGTAATGCATATTTTGCGTATTGTGCACGATTTTCCCGCCGAAACCCAAAGTAATGCATATTTTGCGTATTGTGCACGATTTTCCCGCCAAAACCCAAAGCAATGCATATTCTACTTAACCCGAGTAAATTCTGTCCATTCTACTGCCAGGAGCAGGTCAGAATAGGTCCCCAAAAGAACACAATTACCGTTTATTCCTGTTGTGAAGTAGTCCTAAACAACAAACCCTTTCTTTGTTTCTTGGCCTCTTACTCCTTACTCGTCCTGTGTTACGAAGGTTATGATTTACTCCCCGAGATTGAGCACTTTAAAAATTATAAAGTTGTTCACAGTGATTTCTATGTGCCGAGCTTTAATTTATGGGTGTGGTTTCAGTTTTGGCGGTGCCCTGTTACCCGGCGAAGGAGAAGCTATGGCTCAGTACGTGAAAGAAGGAAAGAGAATCCCTCGCCGTGGTGAAATCGGCCTCACAAGCAACGAAATCGCCTCATTTGAAACCGATGGCTATGTGATGAGTGGAAGCAGGTATGAAATGGACCTTTTTGCATTTCTTTACTTAGATTTTAAGTGACTTTTATTTAGTTTGAATTCTACTGAAAAAGACATTGGCAGGTCTGGAAGAAACCGTCAACTCTCGGAAGAGCCATGTGTATGCCAGTCTCTTGCGTCGTTCGTCGTTCCGACTCAGCTCGAGTGTCTTGGACATGGATGCCCTTGAAGAACCGAGAGGCTCTCGAAAGAATCTACCCGTATGACCGGAAGTGAAACAACTCTAACGTGATGGAAAGTACACCAAGAAAGTAGTGAGCTCGAAGCATGCGTATTTCAACCGTTCGGACTTCCAATTAGAAGTTTCCAGAGTCTTTAGTAACCCAACCGCTGGTCAGTGGGAACGAAGACTTTGGATAGGGGTTTGTAGGAGATCCACAACGTGTACGAAGTACATTGGTCTAAATGAGAAATCTACTTGACGAAAAGACACAAAACTATTTCACTGTAAGAGCAGTTTCACTTGTTTTTGACCACTATATTTAAGAAACGCATTTCTAAACGGTTAATGTACTTTTCAAAAAGACAAGTTTGACTAATAGCTCGTTTTGGAAAAGACTGGGACCGAGTAACCGAGCAAGCGATTGTGGGATTGTTTGGAAGGGTGGGGGGGGGGGGGGAGAGAGGGGGGCGTATTGCAAAGAAACAATCGCGTCCACCCCCAAACAATCCCACAATCCCTCGTGTGGCACTCTGGATCCCAGTTTTTTCCAAAGTAACCGGTAGCGTTTTGTTATGGCACCCTAACGGGGGCTACTTGACCCTGAGTTGGTACACAAAATTGAGTGAGTTTCCTGTCCTACCCTCCCCACCCCCTTTTCACAGGTAACAAAAAGCTTATTAATAAGCCGTATGTTATTTCCTTCGTTTCTTTAAGGCATCGCCGCATGGAAGCTGTGCGTCTGAGAAAAGAAAACCAGATTTACAGTGCGGATGAAAAGTAAGTTATTTGATTATTTGGTTGACGACTTACCGTCTACAGTAATAACACGAAGAGCAGCTTTGATGCAACGCTGCCCATCCCCACTTGCTTCTTTCTGAGGTTTTGCTTCTTTGTGTTTTGCAAAGCGTACCTGCTTGCTTATGAATGTAACCATTTAGTGGAAAGGGACACAAAGAAACGTCGACGTATGTGAAATACCGTAACAGCAGTGGCTAAAGATGTTTCATTTCAAGAACCAGTTGCTTATTTAGCCACTTTTTGAGGTTGGCTTGCTCACATTTGACGGGTGAACGCTAAACAGTGCCGTTTTACTTCAAACGCCGCCAAAGGCAACATTACGTTACATTACTTTATTGTAGCTTGTGCAGCTAATATCTCCAAGCATTTAAGCTTCAGATGAGAGATAGACCACCACACCGTGAACTACGTCCCCTACTCTTTTCGAACAGTGTGTGGGTTCTTTTACGTCCCACAGAATCAATTATGAAGAGTTGTGAGACGGTGCCTACGGTTTATCGTCCTTATCCGAGAAGACTAGAAAGTCTAACCATTTGCAGATGTTATTACAAATGCAACACTTTCTCCTTAATTATTTTAAGACCCTGAGTGTTGTTCTGGGCGGGGTTTGAACCCGTGACCTCCCGCACGCTAGTCCGGTGCTCTACTACTGATCTAACCGGTCGGCGGTTCAAATATAAATGGAGTTTGTTAACGTATTGTTTTCCATTGTTTGTTGTGTGAAAGTTCTTTCTTCCCTTCGTTCCTTCGTTTGCCAAAATAAGATTGTTGCGTGAAAGCGGTTTTTACTGTTTGGTCTTTAGCACTTTGCATAATGAGCTTCCATTTTTAATTGTTGTTTCTTTTATTTCCCTCTTTCAGACGAGCACTGGCTATGTTTAATTACGAGGAAAGATCCAAGAGAGAGAACAAAATCCTTTCAGACTTCCGTGAGATGATCCATCAAAAAATTAGCAACAAGAAGTAATCCATTCCACTCTACCCCTGCGTTCCCCTCCTTTCGGCCTCTGGGGTAGGGTGGAGTAGGAGCGTACTTTTACGCACGAAGGCACTAGGTCCCGCACAACCTCGTTCCCAGGATCTCTCAGCAGGTGACGGGAAGACGAGACGGAAAGAGGATGAGAGTCCCACAATCCCTAACTCGTTAGAGACAAAAATCTCTTTTATTGTGTTTGAGACAATGAACAGAAGAAGTAACATTACAGTTTCATTTAATAACTAACTGGAACAATTCGTTATATTCCAAAAAGGAAGATCGTTTTTCAGTTGTGTTGTGAAACCAAAAGCAAGCAGCAGCGCACTGTAAGGTTTGCAACCACCTTCAAGTTCTTGCAACTCTTCGCATTTAGTGTTCGGCAAACTGCCCACAGGGTTGTCACTCTGGGATAACTGTGAGCGCAAAAATCCCTGGGAACGTGATTTTCATTTTATTATAGATGGTTAGTTTCTTGAAGAAGAAAAAAAATGCGGGGCCGTTAATGGTTTAGTTAAGAACTGTCTTGGTCAACATTGACTCATATTCTTAGCCCTGGATTAGCCATAACCTGGGTTTAAAACTTGACCGCCGCGGAATGTAATTCAAACAACAGAAAAACGTGGAACTTAACTCAAAAAACGGGTACCTTAGTTAAAAAGTTGATTACATAACAGATTCGATGCATACGGGTAACTCGAATTTCCTCTGACGCAAGGTCTCAGCAAACTCGTCTCAGAGCTATCTCTTCTTTCCCTGAAAGAAAGATCCTGGGAACGTGCATGCAAGTTAATTCTTATTGCCTTGTAAATAGAAAGTGTAAAGGTACTTCATTTTATATCATTAAAAATAATGTGAAGCGTGGTTGTTCTCGAAAACGTAATTTGAAAGAACCGAGAAAGGTAAAACCCTTCCTTCTTTTCTGCTGCTAAGCAGGTCCCGGTAAACTGGGGAAGAGGAGAGGGGAGGGAAGGAGACGGGAAGAAAGGGGAGGAGAGGGAAGGAGAAGAGATGGGAGGAGAGGAAAGGAAAGGAAAGTAGAGGGGAGGAGTGGAGTGAAGAAGACAGGAGAGGAGAAAGGAGGGGAGAGGGGAGGAGTGGAGTGGAGAAGTGAGGAGAGGAGAGGGGAGGAGTGGAGTGAAGAAGAGAGGAGAGAGGAAAGGAGAGGAGAGGGGAGGGGAGGAAAGAGGAGAGAGGAGCAGACACACACACTCGCAAAGAAAAAAATCACTATGGTAATAAAAGAAAATATCTTGGCTTGTACGCGGTTTGAACCAATGACTTTTCAGATTCTGGTCCACAGCAGCCATGAGTTAAAGTATTCCAAAGGAAAAGTCATTCTTTATAAATAACTCTTGAACGATTGGCGCCCGAAAATATCGATGGCCAAAGTCTTTCAAAGTAAAGGCTCTCCTCGGGATTCGGATGATCATTCACAAAAGAAATGGCCTTTCGATAAAAGTCTATTGGATGCTTCTTAATCATTTCTTTCGTTGCAGCAAAACAACCTTTGTTACAGAAAGGAAAGTCACTTGGGTGTGGAAAGCCAAGCACTTCCTCGAAAAATTCACCCAAGGTCAGATTAGCACGACGAATTGCACCGCTGTTTAACATCTCCCGCCATTTGCCACGGTGTTTTATCCTTCCCCACGTCCTCAGACGTTGGCTAACTTTACAAACAATGTTCTTCTTAGCCTTGTTAACGTAGTCCATGGGAGTTCTAAAGCACAGCTTGCCAGTCAGTTCTTGACCGTCACCTTGAAGAAAAACAGTTATTTCAGGCAACATCTCATAGTTGTTTATTATGTGGTACAGATAGGTGTGACTTTCGCGTCCGACATTGGGTAACCTGTGCCAGGCATTCAGTGGCAATGGTGGAGGTTTCTGATCGGTCCCCTTGTGATAGACGTGAGTGTGATTGGCTATTGGTAGCAGCCAATCAAGATTTTCATTGTAATGAGCTATCACGAATTCGTAGTCCACCAACTTCTCATGCGCAAACCGTTCAGTGTTTCTCCTGGAATTAACAAGATTCGCGTCATAGTAGGTGTCCTCTGGGATGCCTCTTAACAGTCTGTCAACTACTTCAACGCCCTGCATGAATGAGTGATCTTGGTTTGAAACCTCGTACCGCCAGCCTCCAAAGCGGCCGCGTGAAAAAATGCGTTTGGATTCCAACCAAGGTTGAACCTTCCGGAGAATCGTTTCCCTGTCAATGGACGGAACTGGATAGCCATGGTCTAGACGCCGATAAAATTTTGAGACGACCACTTCTGGCGAAGAAATGAACCCGTACGTGATCAATGCTTTGATGGTATCATCGATCAAACGGTCCTTTGTCCACTGTTCTGGGGTAGGGTTATTTTTGGGCTCTGCTGCCTCGCACATAAGTGACCACTGCCTCCCAGGCTTTGGCACGTGGTCATCGGAATAACTGGAGAAGACCGTTATGCGATAGAAAGGAGAATCTGAGTCAGGAAAGTACATCCAAGACTTGTTTGCCAGCATTTCGGGAGGCTGGCCTGTCAGTCCTATACCTATCACGTGAGAGCGCGTGTAGACGAGCTGGGAAGTTAGTTCTTTCATGGTTTCCATAGCAACATCTCTACTCGTCATCATACTGACAAAAATGTCCAGCGGCACTGTTGAGATCAAAGAGTCGAACTTGAACTTCTTTATCGTTTTAATCTTTGAACCTGTCTCCACTGTGACAGTGTTTGTGTCAATATTTATCCCTGTAACTTTATGGTGGAATTTAAACCACTTCCGTGGAAGAAGATCGGCAACTGCTTGCCATATGCCCCCCGTTCCATTATACCTTGGAAATCGAAAGACGTTATTAGGTCCCCAGTTTGAGTCTTTTGCAGCAGTCCCATTATCGTATGCAGCAATTTTCAGTTTGATTGTGGCAATGTCTGGAA
>JAEMWC010000054.1:427500-442500 GCA_016490735.1 Pachyseris speciosa | reverse complement strand
GAACTGTCCGATACCAAACTGTCCGATAACAGCTTGGCAAGTGAATTAGTGGAAAATATGAGTTTTTTAAATCAATCACAATCGAGGAAATTGTAATGATTAATCGTATTATATTGCAGTCTTCTCTTTTTCCTGTGCAGTAAAATGCACAATAGAAAGCACGTGGCGATGTTTTCATTGGCCAATGCACAATAGAAAGCACGTGGCGGTGTTTCCATTGGTCAAAGAAAAATGGAAAGCACGTGGCTTCATTTACGTATTTACCGTATTGGGGAAAAAATCGACTGCGAATGAAAATACGTGTTTTGTTCGCGTTTCCACGAACAACATATGCTAGTATTAGTTAAATTGTATCGACTCTGTCGTCAGTACTTTGAATGGTCTTGTTTTTCAAAGTCTTTTACGAAAATAATAAGTGTCTGTTCGCCACCCAAATGGTAGTCACTGTTTACTATATTTTGTCTTCAGGTCACAAATTTGCATAAGCGTGAGTAATTTGAACCTTCCACTACCTGACCCAAAATAATATGCGCTTATACGAAGCCGAGAAAAACCCGAAAGACCTATATGGTGGCCTAAGACTGCCATAACAAAAAAACCAATTTCTTAACAAGTTTCTTGTAAATTTATGTTTTGTTTGCTTTTTTGGGTGTATTGGTTTATTTTTAATGTTAGTTTGTTTTTTTTTGTTTAATCACAGAAATATTTTAACTTAAAATAAAAAGCAAATAAATTCAGAAATTATTTTCAATGAAAAGAAAATATCTCAAGAACAGAATAAAAACGAAATGATTTTAAAATGAATTTATTTCGAACGAAAACAAAATTTTATGTTTCAAAAAAAGTGAAACTAATTTTAAAAAAGTATATTTGAAAAGAAAGGCATTGTAAACTAAATTAAAAGTAAAATTGTCCATGGTCTATCGTTGCCATAGCAAAAAAAAATAAAAAAAAAAAAAGGCGTGTGGCCTATCGTTGCCATAGACCAGAATGCATTTCGGTGCATCTGTTTTCAAGAATGGCTGCCGGAGGTCAAACTTGGAGTAAGTTTAAAGATAAAATGAAGGAGCTGCGCCAAGGGAAGAGAGCCAAAAAGGATTCTAGTAAGGCAGCCAAAGAGCTTGAGACCTTAGTTGTACAGCGCCTTAGCGCAGAGGTTTCGGGAATAGCACAGAAATACTCTCGAGTTGGTGCGCGCGAGTTCGTGTCCTTCGAAGACTTCGACGAAATCTCCATCAGCAACATCAAGAGAGCTTGCATGAAGCACTTCGGTATGTTGGAAACGATGTCGTTCTGGTATCCCATCAGTTTATCGTGACCATCGAGGGAGTGCACCCAGTTTGAGCCACGTGATGTGAAGTTGCTTTTAGGCTTCTTCTTCTTGAATTGAGGAGCTCTTTCCTCGAGAGCAACTGGGTCCACATTGTACATCACTACATACACAACGTCTCGTGGAACATTTAGCTCGTGAACCTGCCTTAGTTTTTTGTGCAAAGCTCTATATCCAAGAAGTTTACCTGGGCCATCCATTTCTTGTCTCACGGCAGTTTCGATCTCGCCAAGCTCAACGTTACGGTCAGTGTACCGGATGTTAAAATACTCAAGTCGTCTGTCCAGAGACCGAAGACTCCACGCATATTGATCAAAATCCCTACACACGAAGTCTAAGATCTCTCTGCGTCTAAGATCTTCTTTTACATATCGAGCTAACATATCTTTTAGATCGTCGTCCTGCTGCCACTCTTCGTTTCGAATCCGTGCAGTCGCCATCTTGAAAACAGATTTACCGAAATGCATTCTGGTCTAAGGCAACGATAGGCCACACGCCTTTTTTTTTTGTTTTTTTTGCTATGGCAACGATAGGCCATGGACAATTTTGCTTTTAATTTAGTTTACAATGCCTTTCTTTTCAAATATACTTTTTTAAAATTAGTTTCAATTTGTTTTGAAACATAAAATTTTGTTTTCGTTCGAAATAAATTCATTTTAAAATCATTTCGTTTTTATTCTGTTCTTGCGATATTTTCTTTTCATTGAAAATAATTTCTGAATTTATTTACTTTTTATTTTAAGTTAAAATATTTCTGTGATTAAACAACAACAAAAAAAAACTAACATTAAAATAAAAATAAACCAATACACCAAAAAAGCAAACGAAACATAAATTTACAAGAAACTTGTTATGAAATTGGGTTTTTTGTTATGGCAGTCTTAGGCCACCATAGACCTAAACCCATTTTCCTGTACACATCTTTGTAAAGTTTTGAAGATTTTATTTTAATCAATGAGAGTCTGTCTGCGTAAAAAGGTTTGCCGAATTTAAGGAAAGGTTGAAAAGCCTCGCACGTGCTGCGCTTATCAATCGATCGATTTATCGAAGTGTTCGATATATCTACAGGCTTTTGTACATTATAATAGCATTTTTAAAGTATTAAGCATTATCCGAGCTGAGAAATAAAAATGCAAATATTTTTTAAAACTTGATAACTCTCGAAGGCGTCTATCAAAACAGTTTTACGCGCTTCGCTCGTACGAAAGCAAACTTGCGTTGAGCGAACCCAAAGCAAACCATTTTCAATTTTCAGACGGTTGGTTTTCGAGAATCAGAAAGCGTGCATCTTACTTCTGTATCGTTAGGTATCCCGAGGGCTCACAGAGCGTCTTGTTTGAATTGTAAATTGATTGCAGCATTTTTTTTTCACTTTCTTCATTAGTGTCAATACTTTCATTGCTGCGGCCAAGGAAATTGCACAGAATAGGAAATGACTGCCAAAGTCAAAGCTTAACTGCGATCGTGGGAAAAAAAAGAAAGTGTGCTTAGCACGACTGAAAATTGCCAAAATTTATTATTAAGGCATAACGTCGTATATGTCGATAAACTGCCGGTGAAGGGTAAACGAGATGAATATTCTCTTGGTAAGAACTAGTTTACATCATGTAATTTTGCATACTAGCGATCTTATGACCTTCTAACATATGGCAAATTTACGGGTTTTAACAGAGTAGTGGAACGATCTTCCCCTTTTTATTAGAAATATATCTTCAGTTGATGCTTTCAAGAAGGCTCTTAAAACTCATTTATTTCAGAAGGCGTTTCCCAGCTAATTTTCTGATTTTATTCTTTTCATAAAGATGGATTTGTAAAAAGGATTTTTAAGATCAATTAGTCATTGTTTTTAGAATTTTAGACTTATTATTTTTAACTAATTATTAGGAACGATCTGTAAATATAATTGGAATATGTACGAGGATCTTAGGATTTTGTTGAGTCAATGTAATGCGCAGATGAAAATTTCTTTCCCTGGATCGATATTTGCGCAATACAAATCAATAAATATTATATTATTATTATAAGTAGTACACATCGTATTTTTACGCGAGTGAATAGACAGCAAAGAAAGCTTAGATTGAGATGACAGCTCGCTCAAAAGTTACTTCAAGGGATAAACAACCAATTGCCAAAACGTGAATGGAAGACATGTTTTGGTTGTCCTGTGCGAGCGTTTAGAAAATTGGCTGATTCTCACTAGTCTATAACGTATGTATGTTTATGTGTATGTGTTGTAGGTCATAATGAAATACAGGTCACAATAGGTGGTTTGCAGCCAATCTCAAGAGACACAGATAACAATGGTGGAACGAACAAATGCTGGTGGACGAACAAAAGGAGCTAATGAGAGATGTGAATGTTGTGCCGCGTAGCACTAGGAACACAAATAGTGGAACAGAGAATTAACTCTGAAGTGTAAATTAAAGTGCTACTTAAACCCATGAATAACCCACTGGGCGTTAGCCCTAGTAAAGGGAAACAGGGAACCACACGAGGCAAAGAAAAAATCTTTTGACCTCGGTGGGAATCGAACCCACGACCTCCGGATTAGATCTACCGTTACTCTGCCGACTGAGCTACAAGGTCGTACAGAGAAAGTCGGGGACGATTTTAGATGGTGAATCGCTGCAAAGAGAAAGCAAGGGTACATATGAATGTTGTGCCGCGTAGCACTAGGAACACAAATAGTGGAACAGAGAATTAACTCTGAAGTGTAAATTAACGGTAGATCTAATCCGGAGGTCGTGGGTTCGATTCCCACCGAGGTCAAAAGATTTTTTCTTTGCCTCGTGTGGTTCCCTGTTTCCCTTTACTAGAGCTAACGCCCAGTGGGTTATTCATGGGTTTAAGTAGCACTTTAATTTACACTTCAGAGTTAATTCTCTGTTCCACTATTAATGAGAGATGTACTGTTTACGTCCACCAGCATGGCGGCGATGACGTAACGTGCAAACCACCTATGATTTTAACCTCGGTCAAAATGAAATTCTTTTGTCTTCTAACCCCAATTATTCATGAATCATGAATAATTAGGGTTAGGAGACAAGGGTATTTCATTTTGACCTATAGACTAAAATCATTTTGACCTGAATTTTATCTTGACCTTCAACACATTCGTACCTGTGTTATTGTTCAGTTTAGCTTCGCTACATTCGGGTGGACAAACTGTTATATCATTTATCTATAAACTTTTATATAATAACAAAATCAACGTGTCCGCTCTGATTGGTCAATCAGCTATGGTTTATTGTTCCAGTAAACTCATGGAAATTTCGCGCGTCTTATGGCTTATTATATAAAAGCAATATACCATAAGTTTCTATGGTTTATAGGCTGATAAACCACTTGGAATGTTGGAAGAACTCTCGAAGAATCCGTAAATCACTCGCCTGCTGCTCGTGACTTACGAATTCTTCGAGTGTTCTTCCAACATCCCGCGTGGTTTATCAGTCTATAAACCATAGAAACTTGTGGTATATTGCTTAAATAATTAGAGTTATTTTTGTTGCTATGGGCTACTTTACATATTAAATTTCCTCGGGCTTTCGAGGTCAGGTCCGTTTCAAACTTTCCAGATTTTTAACAAAATGAAAAATCGTTAGAAGTTTTGAATACTTTTTAAAAATGGTTCTTTAGGGACAAAGAAAAAGAAATTCGAATTTTCACTTCTGTCGCAGGATTCTCGAAAGTTACTGACAGCGCAGACAGCGGCTCTTAACAGACAACGGGCTTTGCACGGTTTTATTTTTCAACGTTTGATATTGGCCATGTAACGAAAATCTGTCGACACTTCTGCAAAGAACACCTTAAAATTAGCAATATAACCAAGTTTGGAAGTCGTATCTTTTAAAATCGCAACGTTAAAGCTTCGCAAAGTCGGAAACTTTTACAGGCGTTTGTGTGCTGGGGGCAAGTTTGTGCTCCCTAGAATACAATGATCCGTGTAAAATTTACGACTTTGTAGAACTATGTTTTCGCTATTTTACAAGATGTGACTCTTAAACCTGGCAATTTCGCTAATTTTTAAGTGCTTTTTCTAGCAGTGCCAATAGATTTTCACTACCTGGTCAAAATAAAAAACAACAGCCGTGAAAACGGTCTATTAATTAGGTATCCTCGCTTGATTGTTAATAATTTTTCAATACCTCATTATCAGAATTCTGAACCTGGCCCCGGTTCCTGGAAAGCGCTAATCGACGGATAAATTCCGCTAATCGAGGAATAAAATTTAGCATTCGGTTAGATTCTGTTCCACAAAGCACGATTAGCACTATCCTAAGGATAAACCAACGGTTAAATTTAACACACCTAGCGAGGTGGATTAACTCGTTAACCGCGGAATAAAATTTCAAAACAAACAAAATGGCGGAATAAACCGTTCGTGAATTTGGTGAAGGAAATAAGGGAAAACAACTTATACCACAAATAATACGTCTTGAGACTTGAACGACCGAGAACTTTCAGTCCATTCAAATTCAGGAAAGTATAAATCGAATTTTCGGTAGAAAAAAACAGTCATCTAAAGTGAACGATGGCGAACCAAGGCGGGCAAAACATGCAAATCTTAACATTTTTTCGAGTAAGAAAAAATGTTAAGTTATTCGTAAGCTTAAACATTCGCAACAACATCGTCAACTAACTCTTTTAAACGGTAAGATCTCAAAAATAAATAGCTATTCTATTCTAGCAGAGGCTTCACGAAGCAGAAAATAAGCAGCAAAGCTTTGATTTTAGTTATGCTGAACGCGAGAGAAAAACAACAAGCAACGACTAAAATATTTTTTATCACTTGCATTTCTGTATATGTTTTCCTTTACCCTTCGACATAACGTTTCGCCTGTTTGAGGAATACAAATTTTTAATCAAATAAAATTCTTACAACAAACTGCATTAGAAAGAAGTTAAAAGGAAATAAAAAGGCATTGCTTCTAAACTAAACTTAACATCACCTTATTTTTTACAAAAAGAGAATTTTATTTCCTCTCTGTACGTATTCAACCGATTTATATTAACAACGCTGCTTCAAACTCTACATCTTTAATATACAGATTCAACCAATGCTTTTGTAGCTAGAATTCGACACTGAAAGAATCAAGAAGATCTTAAGGCCCGGTTTAAACGTCGCATTTTACATGCGCCGAATCGAATTGCGAAATTAAGTGCATGTAAAATGCGACGTCTAAATCAATTAAATGCGACATATTTCAATTCGATGCGAGTCAGTCGAATATTCGACTGATCCAGTCCAATATACGACTGAAGTTCGAAAGTTGATTTAAACGCGGTATTTTACATGTGCCGAATCGAATTCAAATTATGTTAAATAATTTATGTTTGCTCGAATGGGAATTTAAAACACGTCGCTCGCGCTCAGCAATTTTATTCGGCAAAAAATGCGACGTTTAAATCAAATCAGCCGTATTCATATATTCGAGTCGACTAAAATTAGTATTTTAGTCGGCGCATGTAAAATGCGACGTTTAAACCAGGCCTAACTCACCCATTCAAGCCAATTCGGCTTACAAGTTTAATATTTTCTCGCGTATTTACACACGTATGTAGGTAGATAGGTATATGTCAATCTACACAAATTACTTACCAGAATGAGCGATTACAGTATCAGACAAGTGAACAAAATATACCAGTGCGACAAACGTTGAGGCTACCAGGAGCCCCAACAGAAGGAATTTGTTGGACATCTCTTGTGCCCTATTATTCAATAATGAAGCAGCACAGGGGCATTTTGTCTGCGCATGCTCCAATGGAATGCTGAACGATCGTTCATGGATGCCATGTTGCTTATCGAACGCGCAATTAATAGTTTTCCGAAAGCGATCTTTTGCAGTTGGACGGATGTCATGATAAGACATGAACGAAAGTACGAAGTATTTATGCATTTGCTAGTGCTCGGCGTACTCAAAGTTCTTGAAGCGACTTGTTTTGAGAAGATCTTAACAGCCAAAAAGTGATCTGGGCGGCCAAACAACCGCGGTTCGTGGTTTTGAAAATTAATTTCACCGACTATCCAGATGTTGACATGAGAAGCCAAACAATCAAGGTTAGTCTATTGGTGATCAGGTTTAATGTGAACTGAATTATTACCATGTGGGTCAAGGCGATTATAAGCTACATCGTTTAATTTATGGTGGACATTTTGATTTGGAGGTTAATTTTGATGAACTCTGAGGCGAAATTACCCAAAATTTTCACGATCCCCCAAGTTTTAAAACGTACCAGGTAACAGTGTCTTCCCCTTCTTTTCACAGCCGTAAAGGTGTAAAGACTTTAAAAAATGTTCTGTCACCGTGATTGAAAGCGGTCCACCGGCATTGCTTTCGCAGTTTCATCCGTCTAGTTTTCGAAGATTTTCGAAGACTTGGATCACAGAGGTCTTTTGTCGAGGTTCCTTTCAAGTCTATTTAACAAGGTAATTCTTAATAGACATTTGCCATTATTGTAGTTTCTTAAGATTACATTTGCATTCTGACAACGTTTTTTCTGCTTTTGTTTTGATATATGGTTATTTTGTTTTTTTTGCCGTCGTAGTATACCACGTAAAGACTTAACGTAACTTTTTATTCTTACGGTCCCCCAAGTTTCGTAATACCTTCAGTGTATCGTTTATTCATTTCAATTTCGGGAAAAAATGCGCGCTTTTCATTTTTTCGGTGTAAAATGCTGACATTCTCCGTCGAAGACGTGCGTTTTGTGCCCTTGTTGTAGATTTCAACTTCGTTTTGTACACGTCACCTCAGTGCCGGCTACCTTAGAACAAGTGGAACTTTTGAGGGTTTTATTTTTCTCTACGAATGTTACATTTGTAACCAAAGAAATTCAAAAGCACGTAGTCGAGGGACATTCTAAGTTCTTAACTTTCTCCACAAATAATTTATTTTTCAAAGATACATGTAATGTTTTGAGAACAGCGGGAAAAATGGAATGAGCTTTCAAAGCAAGGAGTGTATTTGTTTCGTTGGCATACAACCTTCTCTTATTTTATGAGATGATTTTAAAAATGTAAAACACCATTTTTCCCCAGAGTGAAGGCTGTTAGCCCTTAATGTTTTTAAAGAATGATTATTACTCGGGATACTGTAAGTATACCGAGTTATAAAATGTGTCAGATTTCAGTCTTTTTTTTTTTTTTTCTGTGCAGCAAAATGCACAATACAATTACGTTCCGGTGTTTGGATTGGCCAATGCACAATAGCAGGCACGTGGCGGTGTGTTCATTGGTTAAAGCAAACCACATAGTCCAAAGGTCGAAAGGCTAACATCACGCGACGGTTGTTTACAAGTTATGCAAATTCATCGTGTTTGAGTTGTGAAGCTAGATATTTTAAGACAGCACAGTCTGTCCCCGTGAAAAGGTTTGCCGAGTGTTAAGAAAAAGTTGGAAGCCTCGCACGTGTAATCGATATCACAAGTCGAAAAAGTTACAGGTTTGCACAAAGTTGTTTTCGTAATGTGATACCTTCGATTTAATACGCGACCGCGAGTGAACTCTCAAGGTTAAATAATCCACTTCGACCGCGGAACAAATTTTCCTGCACATATCTTTGTAAAGTTGTGAAACTGGATTTTCATACAATACAGACTGTCCGTGTGAAAAGGTTTGCCGAATTTAAGACAATGTTGGAAGCCTCGCACGTGCTGTGAGTATCGACTCGAATTAGAACGTTGTGACAGTTCTATATTTAGATAATCGCAAAGTTGTTTTGATGTAATTTGATCCGGGTTATGCCACAACTCAATCGCTGTGACAGATCTATATTTAGAGACAAGTTTGCGAATTTTTGGTTTTCACGTGCGTCAGAAAAAAAACTAAAATTAAACATTTAGATTTTTTACCTTCATCAGGTAAATGACATTTAAGCCAAGTAACACGCTTTGTTTTGAAAATAGAGCAGTTTGAATTTCAAGTGCTTTTTACAATGCGTGACATCTGGACATGTCACATACACGGAAACGATTCGCCTTGTGTTTTCAAGTTTGTTTTCAAGCTTCGCAGAGAGAAAAAACTCCAGATGTTGCCACTTAATCTAGAAGTAAACAACAACAGCTGACAAGGAATATTGATGGCAACTCTCAAAACGGTTTAACGAGCTTTGCTCGAACGTGAACAAAAAGGTCTTACGTGAACCCAAAACGGATAGTTTCGAGAATCAGAAGCGTGCGTCCGGCTTCTGGAACAAAAAAGTATCCCGAGTTAACGCTCATAGAGCGTCTTGTTATAATCTGTTTACGGTGAGTAACTAAAAGTTGGACGTTGTTGTCACATTTCAAATTCGAACTACCAAGATACCGGGTGATAGTTCAAAAAATTGATGCTCTTCTCTAATGTAAGAAGGCATCTTTCCCATGGATATTGGTATTAAAATGTAACAAACTTTATATTTTTATCAATGGGCATACATACATACATACATACATCACATTATTTACCCTCGGATTTTAGAGTAGCTTGTGCAGCTAATATCTCCGAGCATTTAATCATCAGATGAGAGATAGACCATCACACCGGGAACTACGTCCCCTACTCTTTTCGAACAGTGTGTGGGTTCTTTTACGTCCCACAGAATCAATTATGAAGAGTTGTGAGACGGGGCCTACAGTTTATCGTCCTTATCCGAGAAGACTAGAAAGTCTAACCATTTGCAGATGTTATTACAAAGGCAGCACTATCTCCTCAATTATTTAAAGACCCTGAGTGTTGGTCCGACCGGGGTTTGAACCACCGACCTCCCGCACGCTAGTCCAGTGCTCTACCACTGAGCTAACCGGTCGGCGGTTTGCCTTTGTTTCAGTTTAAGAATAGGGTCTTGAAATATTTAATTAAGACACTTGCAATAATTATCTGAAGGTTAATTAATTTTGTCCTAATCTTGTGCCTTGTATATAAAGGTGTAATGGTAACAGTCCATGGCAATCCGCTAAAATACTGGCAATTCCACTTTCTTGTGAAGGGAAGTGTTGTTGAGTTGTACAAGTTTTCTTGGAATATTATCATTAAACTCTGGGACTGCAAAACTAAATGAGAGGTCTGTACACTAGCTGATTTTCAAAAAAAATTTAGGAAATGTTATATTTTGGATTAGCGAATGGCGAAAAGTGGCCTTTTTAGATGGCTGATGTATGCTTGATATGAGCTTGTCTTAATTATTATTTATGGTAAAGTAATACTCTTTATGGTGTACAGACCTGTACATCTTTCAAATCTAGAGGAATGCTCAGAAGTGAACTGATATACTAGCCCTATATATATCACAACTGTTGTACCTAAACATTTAAATTAAGTTTATTGGTGCCTGCATATCTAAGCCCCTTGTAAATTATCTGTTACTGATTAGGTGAGTTTATGCTGGTACAATGCAAAACTGTAAAATCAAAACTAACTGTTCTCTTGAAATAATACTACAATATAACAAGCTTGAAGATTTGTTTTAGCCTCATCATTCGATATGTAGTATAATCATTTTCAAAACTTGACCAAGCTAAAAAGTATGACATGAGCATACACAGGAGGAAAAGATGTTGATGCTTAATTTAGATATAAGCCAGACCATAAAAGATTGATAGTATTGCTTTTCTATTTCAACATTAAGGGTTCTAAAATAAAATACACCATAATTTCTCTGGAAGGTCAATGAATAAATTCAAAACACTTGGTACTCTTATATTAAGTCCATTTTTATGCACATATCAGTGTTCACTGATGATGATGACATGGAATGCAACTATGTATTAACTTTTGACCATCAGAATCTGTGTTAATAAAAATACAATTTCATATAAACTGATACTCCACTAGACTGGTTATGGAGACTGTTTTGTAAACAATGTGCTTAAAAGGAAGGAACTAACAATTATGTTCTCCTAACATTTTTAAGAATATACAGAGAAGACCAATTGCTGTGATAACACATAAAAAGGATGACAAGGCAGACAAGTTAAAGAGTAAGCTTTGTTGATCAATTCTGCGGTCTTGGAAACTGTAATATTGTGTGAATATTGAATATGTACATATCACCTGCAGTTTGAGAACTGTCCCCTAGAGTAATGTTGACACTGAGATTGCAGCTGAAGAATTCTGTTTGGGCACTACCAGATTATTTTCCTGCAGCAGCAAAATTAACAGGCCTGAAAACCATTAACTTTCTCATACAAATACCCAGACCTGCTCCAAGCACTGTGCCATATGCTACCTTAAGGTCATGTTTCGCATTATAGAGTCTGTGGCATTGTAATTCACTTACCAAACAACAACAACAAAATATCCTGTAAAGCAGTCAGGCACAATAAAGTTCAAAATACTTCATGTACTCTTTGCAATCTGTCTGGATTTATTTTTATTTTTTTGCTTCTTTCTTTATTATTGTACACAAGGGAGGAACTGCTACAGGTAGTGAGTTACTTTACATCCATGATTGCTGGTTATTGTCAAGCCAGTACAAAAGGTTTGGGGAGGGGAAACTGGATAGGAGAGTGTGTATCACATTTTAACTTAATCTTTATCTCCCTTCCTTCAAACAATTCCAATCCACTCAAGGCAGTGCAATTAATTTGAAAAGTCTCTGCAACTAGTTGAAGTAGAAGACAGCTACATTCCGTGGTTTGTACTGTACTTCTAACTGACAAATTTGTTGAGAACATGACTTTATTAGGAACTCATTTGTAGTCTTCTGAGACAACAACAACTTTATGACCCTTCTCCTAACAGAACAAGTTACAATAAAGGAAATGAAATTATAGCTGACCATCCATCTCCCCAGTTTCCGTATCCTTTTTGTCCATGCCCAAGAAACTCGTGTCCTAGCCCGTGTACGTAGATTTGTGCAAACAGAAGGTAAACGCGCTGCAAGTTTTAGCTGTAACACAACTCAAGCATCTACATCTACATTGGTAACTTGCAAAATCTCAAGGACGTGAAGCAAGTATTGAAACAAAGATAAAAATAATTGATATTTTCTCTAAAACTCAAGTAAGCTTCTTGTTTACCTTGTTTTTTGGTTTTGTTTTGTTTTGTTTTCTCGACGAAAAAGGCGATATTCTCAGATCAACGCAATCTCACATGTTCAAATACGCTTACGACTTAAATTATACAATCTGATAATCTTCATTTCTTAATGCTCAACCCTAGTAGTTTGGCATTCAAAGAACGTACAATTAACTAAATTGTTTATACTTCTTCGAGACGATCCGAACGATAGGTCATTCAGTGTGTCCGTACTCACGCTGTACTCTTAAAGAGCTCTTAAGAGACCCTTTCAGATGTTCCAAAATTTTACTTCTCAAACAAGCGTCTTATCCAATCTGAATTTGACTGCCCAAACTCATCTTTTTTGTCATCATCAAAATTCAATGTCGCATCAAAAATTCATATTGTATTCGTCGATGTAGGTTTCGGTTGACACGGATTTGGCTGGAGCTTTCTTCCCGAAAACGTCTTAACGTCTTTTACAATTTTTCACATGAAAATACAGCTTGAAGAAGGGAAACTTTGAGAGCCGCAAGCTACAGGCTTTTTGTCAGCCGCCATTTTATTTTTCAAAACAGGGCTGAAAAACGACTGCGCATGCTCTAGGTCAGATCGATTCGAGCGACGATTTTTTAATTCGTTCATTAGATCGTGGCGCCATGCGAATGTGAATTTGTTTCTCATCTGTGTCCTTCGCTTGTTTCGTGAAAGACGGATTCTAAAAGCAATTGAAATCAAAGAAATATCTTTCCCGAACATCTGGGATGTTTTTATGAGGTGGTTACTCAAAGTAAACCCAGGGAAATCCAAGTATTTGGCTGAGGTGTGGGGCGCTTCGACAGCTATCTAGGAAAACATTTCCATGGTAAGTACAGCATCAAAGCTTGTTTTATTTAAAATGCGGTCTTTATATTGAATGGTAGCTTCAATGGACAATCCTTTCTTTAAATAGTATATCTTAACATGCCCGCTCAACAAAATTTTTGACCCCCAAATTACAAAAACGCTCTGAAAACTTAAGCTTAACTTGAAATGATGCCATTAATTGGCCGATTGCAAACCGTACGAATGTGTTCGTTGCGGTCAATCTGTTAATGAAAGGTTCCCAAGATTGCTGGTCATTGCTAAAATATTTACTTTAATGTCTTATGTTAATACTCTTAACTGGAAAATGCCCTGCCAGTTTCCCCTGTAATGGCATTTTACATTTACTTGTAACTGTTCAAAGAACGTACTGGAAAATTTTCACACTCATGACCCAAGGAGAGGAGTTTAAATGAGTGCTGGTATTCAGCAAACGCAACAGAAGCACCAGAATTCCCATGTAAATGACTGCCCAAAAGGGAAATACCACTTGAAGTAGAAATGAACACAAAAGTGTTGCTGCCTAAAATAAATGTGTTGTTTGTATGTTTGTTGCCATTGGAATCTTTGTTGGCTTGTACATTAAAGATGTACACAAACATTCATAACCCTAACCCTAGTCTTTTATATATGTTAAAAATGCCTTTTTGCTGCTTATTTTGTGGGGAACTTAATTTTGGAGGAGCTTATTGTTAGACGTACCATAATATTTGCATTTCAAAATGGGTTGTGCTTTATGACGTTAAATCTCCGCCAAAAATCAAGTTTTATTTTCAACATCCAAGTTTTCATTTTAAACGTTATGTTTACGATTTACATATAAACTTTTAAGAACAAAACTCTCTTTGCATTCAACATCATACCATATTGCCATCAATACAAGTTCAAAGATGCTAAACAAGATTCAAGATTGAAGTTTTCTCTTCAACAATCAACTATTCACTTCAACAATCTAGTCTTCGTTTCAACATTCAAGTCTTCGTTTCAACATTCGAGTGTCTGAGAACGATCAAGCCTTCCCCTCAACATTCAATTCTTCGCTTCAACATCAATTCTTTGCTTTCAGCCTTCTTGAAGATGCGCACGAAATGACACAAGTTTTGAATTCAAACTTCAAGTTTTGGTTTGAACTTCACGCTTGACTAACTCGGATGCCCAAGGTCATGCATGCACGCTGGTAGCCTACTGAGAGACATCAAACTCAAAGCCGAACAGAGTTTAGTCAACGCACTAACTCTCTTCTACAAACGAAAGCTTGAAAGCCAGAAGAGGAATTTTAAGGCTAATCCAGATTTTGCGGCTCGAAAACATAAAATTGTAAGTAGGCATCCTCTCAACGAAACACATTCGGCGAATCACATTGTAAACAACAACGTTAACCTAGCCGATTTACAGAAACAAATTTCTGACTTGAAAGAAATTGTCTGTACACATGCCCTTAAAAATAAAAAGGATGAATGTTATAACAGTCTGTTCTCTGACTCTACCAATGGTAATCACAACAACAGCAACCAACACATTGCAAAAAACAAAAGGCGCAAAAGGCGTAGAAACACCTTGAAAAACAGGCGTTTAGCCAGAGAAAGGGAGATGAATGAAAAATTCCTTAGAAACCTATCAAGCCATCATCTAACTGACAACCAAGTTAGTGTGCTGTCAGAGGGTCTCAAATTCATTCCCACGCCCGCAACTAAAGAAACTAAAATTAGGTGGGAACTCTTGCGAGATTTTGAACAATTCGCAAGATGCATGAGACTCCAATACATTTTTCACGGGCAAAACAAAGAAGAACCACATCCTTTCCATGTTAAGTCAAATTGGATGCCAC
>JAEMWC010000054.1:417500-425000 GCA_016490735.1 Pachyseris speciosa | reverse complement strand
TTTCAAACTATCTGGTGTTCTAAAAATTGTAACACAGAATGCCACACTTCCACTTTTTTCTCAGTAATCACCTTCAGGAGACTGGCCTTTTTCGGACCAATATTGTGGAAGGTGATTGCGCTGGTACACACAGTTTCTTAGGAAGAACAATGTTGATTTATCATAATAGCATCTTCTCCAGGATAGTTATAAAAATAATCGCCATTTCGACCGTTACTCTCTCTTAGAGTTGCATGTCTCCAGTTCTAAAAATGTTGTGTTGTACTGGTAAAACACCGGGGGGGGGGGGGGAGAACCAAAAAAAAAACACCAGGGGTATAACATGTTCAAGGAGTTGCACAGTACAGTAACAAATTCATGTTCTTTACATGTAGCAAACTTTTCTTGTTCTTTAGATCATATTAGCTGCAAAAAGAGAAATGCCGCAGTGATGTGTAGAGATGTTCTGAGAGGTTTGGGATTTGTTGCTGAAATTCCACATAAGACACTTGACTATAGTTTCTCAAAAAAAAAACTTTAAGTGGTAAACAACATCTTCGTTTGCATTTGGGCACACATGAAATGGCCCTTGTTCAGGTATAATACTGATACTTGAATTCCAGCCATTTGCTATTAACTTTTGAGGATAGCACCATCCAGGCCAGTCTATAGGTAGTGGCAGAATGAAGTTCTTGGTGTATTCTTGTAGTTGTGGATATTTGTTGAATATGGTACATGTTCTAAGACTGTTTTATAGTTGTCCATGCCTTTCAAATCTTGTTCAAATTCATCAATCAACAGACATGTCTCAAAAAATGTTCTGATGATTGATCTGAATAGCAAATAAAATAGGTATGTGTAAATCTACAGCTGTAGGAAAGAGATACAGAATAGCACCAAGGCTATGCTCTAAGAAATCTTACAGGAATCCCTCAAAAGGCTCCCACTCCTGAACTCTGAATTTTTCTCGTTGCCTGAAGACTAAAGCTAGTAACCTGTGGCACCCAGGAGCTGTGAGAGCACAGCTCTGCACACTACAAAAACACCGGGAGAAAAACACAGTCAACTGCCTCTTTAAATATGTCATTAGTAAAAGAGAGGAGTCTGTCTAAATCTCATTCCACTCCGTGAATTTGTTGTTGTTTTCTGGCAGACTGGTTTGTAATGTTTTATTTTGATGTAAGCTGTGAGTTTTAATCTTTTCATAATTTTTGACAATTGCCACCATCTGAACAGAGATGTGCAATGAACATGTATTGATTTTATTCTGATAATGGGTTGCTCTTAAAAAGTATGACACATTTAGATTAACCTTAGTTCCCGTAGTACTGCCTATAGTCTTCCTGGGTCAATATTTTTCATGTATGGTGGTGATTGGTTCAGAAACTGGTTTTGCATGTGTACTAAGAAGGTGGTAATTGCATCTTTAATTGAGGTGATATTGATGTTCATGGCCATCTTTATTCAGAGATACTCATCTGTAAAGTGACTATGAGAATAAGAGTGCAGAAGGTACTTCCCTGATTGTGTGGTGTATGTCTGCTAAGCAAGTGCAGATGTGGACAACATTAATTTTGTTTTATTCAGGTTTGTGGGTATGTGGAGTTTATGTATGTTGTGGAAGTCATCCAGCATGAGAAAAATAAAACATGTCAACTGCAGGGAGAGAAAAACAGCAAAACCATAAGTCAGAACACTTAAGTTGGAACTTGTATTTTTATTAGTGTGGGGAGAAACAAGTATGTTTTTGCTCCTGTTTAGGTTACAAAATTATTTACAGATCAAAATTATCTCAAATTAGTTGGATTTGTGTTTTATACTCATAAAACTGAAACAGGAAACTACAAATCAAAATAATTTGAAATCAATTTGACCTGAAATTCATTTTAAATTTCAACACACGTCATTTAGGCATATGCAACAGAAGTCAGTAGTGTTTAACTTGCATTCATCTCTGGGCAAAACAAAATATGTTATTTCGTATGTCCATAGGGTGTATGAGGTGCAGGTTAATCACTCCTGTAGTGATATATACACCAGTAAAGTGTCTGTTGCTGCCGCTTTTTGTGTTAATTTTTTAGTCGTAGGTTATACGTGTTAATTGCGTTCTTTTATAAGCCGCATTCTTTCCGTTCCTTAAGTGCCTTTGCCACGTTTAATTTCGTGCTTTTCGTAAGTTATTCAAGTTATTTCTGTTACTTCTTTCTCGTATAATTTTCCTTTGTTTTAGCTCCTTTTAATGCAAGTTTCGTTATTACGGTTCTACTTTCGCCACTGTCTCTCGCTGAGATCGTTTATGCCTCTTCGCTCGTTTATTTATGCCTTTCGTGTTCCGTCCTGGAAATCATACAACGTTTGTAAGTGTCTTTTTTCTGGTTCAATTTTATGTCTTTATTGATACTTTCTTGTCAACTTTCAGTTTATTTTTGCTCACTTGTAACATGCATTTCGTTTTGTTTTCTCTCTGTAGCAACCGTGTTTTTAGAAGTGATTAAACGTTTATGTTCATTACGTGCGCGTTGGAAATTTGATTATTTGGCCTCATCAGTGTCAATGAAATTTGGTGTATGTTTATACCCAGTGTAGTGAATCTCTGCAGATGTTGAGATAGATGTTCTTTATGTCCTTTACTTAAGTTTCCTTTTAACTTTTGTTCTGTCCTGGATGTTGTGCTGAAACCTAGAACCTGGCCAGCAAATAATTCCTTGCAGGGACATGCCACAGTTGGCTGCAAACAAGCCACTCTCCTTTTGCAGTAAAGATGTCTTTTGAGACCCGATATGGAAATCACAAGTTTGTTTGCAGTGTTACTGCAATTACCAACAGTGTGTAAATTATGAAAAAAAAAGTATTAATAATTTCCAAATTTTTAAATTACATATGTATGCACTGACATGAAGTAGAGAGACCACTTTCTGATCTTGAAGCTCTTCTTTTCTTTGATAAGTTACTTCTAGCAATACAGTTGAGCAATTTGTGGAAAAGCCTGGGACTACATTTTTTGGTGGACATTTTCATCTGGGATAATTTCTGTATAATTTCTATAATTTCTGCTATGGAGTAATAATAATAATAATAATAATAATAATAATAATAATAATAATAATAACCTTTATTTACCCTCGATAGTATTTATAGCACAAAGGCTAGTGGGGCCGAGCAAATACAGAAACAAAGTCAAATTAAATCAACTCAACTGGAGTTGTTTGTTGAAGGATTATACAGGGGAATTTGAAAAGATTTCACTAGCTTGTTGATTGTTGGTTCTAGAAAAAAAAAAGTTATTAAATTTGAAAAATGAAAAGTAAAAGTAGATGAGATGCAATAACCTTGCTTGTCTGTTAACTGTTCTTTCATCTCGGTCAGGCTAGTTTAAAGGTGATTGCTTTTTTCTGCCTCTTGTCTGTACAGCTCGTTCACATCGACCTCCATTTCGTTCTGGTGGGTCTTCCTTTCATCATTTTTTTGTATATAAAATAACAGAAAAGAATGCTATTACAACGTACGGCCACTGAAAGAATAACAACGTGATAGGATTAACGCTTACCTTCTTGCGTTTTCTTCTGTGCATGGTAGAATTGTTTACAACTTCATTCAAATAATAGATTCGTTTACACGCGTGACACCACTTGCTGCCTGGTCGATGGTTCTGCTTTCTCTCCCCATAATTATCCAATACAGGATAAAGTCGAACTGGAATGACTGGAAGTTTTTTTGTGTGCGTGTCAAGTAGAGGCGACGAACAGTGATTGTACTGTCCCTCGATCAATCGCCGATGCCTCACGCACGTTTGAGTTTCTGCTGGCATGTTTGTTGCTCTAGCCAATCTGGTGGTAAGGGGCTTATTTCGCCAAAGCAGACTTCTTGAGCGTTTCTTGTTTTCCCAGAAAACCAACAATTTCCATAAAGCGACGAGAAATGTGCGAGAAGAAGCCAGCACAACCCTGAAAGCATTTTGTCGCAACTTTCGAAACAAGTCCGCGCGGGGACCCTTTTCCACGAGAAAACGATTTTTACATAATTCCTACACCTTCTAAATTTCTGAGAAAATTTCTTTCCTCTAGGAAAATTCAAATTAAATTCTTATCTTTTAAAGGGCATCCTTATTTTTTCACTTTAAAGCCAGGGTGTTTTCCTCCCACGAAAAGCTGGGCATTTTGAATAAGAGCGCGCCCGAGCCTGCGTTTTTCGCCGCAGGTCAATGCACATGCGCTGTCGTTTTTCAGCCCTGTTCTGAACCGTAACACTCAAACACGCAAGCAAGCCGTGTTTCAACATTTGCATAAACACGACCAATAATGCCAGGGCAACCACAAAAAGCTATGAAAAATGCCTTGCTCGCTTCGGGTTGCGGGTGGTGGATTGCGGGTAGCGGGATTGGCGGGAAAGCAGACTCGGCCCGTGCATGTGCATGGAGCTTTATCGACTTTGGACGTCATATCCGAACACAACTTACCTTTCCTATTTGGGCGGGACAGGTGTCTAATTTTTCTTTAAATTTGATATATGGGTTATTGACCAAGCTTGTTCGGTCAAGATGGCGGGATATTGGCCAAGTTCTTTTTTTGCGTGTTTATGGACCGAGACGAAAACACGCAAAAAAAGAACGAGGCCAATATCCCGCCATCTTGACCGAACAAGCTTGGTCAATAAAGGATTTATTATATGACTCAAAGGGCGCTATCAAGAGAGTTGCAACATGAAACTGAAAACTGAGAACTCAAACCTTGGCCTATGTGGAGGATGAATCATAGAAAAAACCTAAGAATTATTAGTTGACAACTGATGTTTTGAGCGTTAAAGAGGGAACGATCTGAGAGCTTTGATGTGAAAACAGCAGTATGGGAAATAGCAACATTACTTTAGTCTATTTTTCAATACCCACAAGTACTCATTTCGGTTGAGGCATTTTCTAAAAGTAAGTCCTATGCGATAGATTTATTTCTACAGTCCGGGAGGCTGTAGATCACTTTGGAATAAGACTGGAACCGAGTGGTCGCGTAAGCGATTGTGGGATTGCTTGGGTGACGTGTAGTCACCTACTAAAGTTGCTTAATCCCCAAACAATCCCACAGTCCCTCGCGCGGTTCTCTCGTTCCCAGTCCTTGCCAGATGGGGTGCATGCCTCATTGAGCAGGTACATGTTGGAAACAGCGTGCTTATTTCGGACAAAGTGTAAAGTAACGTAGAAGCTGGCGGAACCTAAAACGGAACGATTTCAGAGTACTATTCGTTGTATTGGTATGGGGCACTTGCGCTGTTAGCTCACCATCGACTAGAGGAGCAGTTTTTACATCATTCATCATTTACTCGACTATGTAGAGCAGAGCTATTTCCACAGAGCGAATCGCGGTCATGCAGGGCGCAAATGTCAACAGGCTGAAGCCTGCCCTTTGTGTCTCCAGACAGCTCCTGAATGTAACCCAGTTGTTAAGAGGAGTTGCATGCAGTGATACCAGCAACTTGGGTATTCTGCTATCCTGAGAATGTTGCTTAATAGACGAAACTAGCGCAACCTTACACAGTTAATGACAAGTTTAAATTCTGTTAAGGGGGTGACACACTAGGCGATTTTATACGCCAATCGCCGACGATCGGCGAAAATCGCCTAGTGTGCCCGGTACTGCGATTGCCATTTTCGCCGATCGCCGCATAAAATCACCGGTATTTGACATGTCAGATATCGGTGATTAAATTCGCCGACATTCGCCCAGTGTGCCCATTCCCGCGATTTTGTACGCTCTTCGCTGCGAATCGCCTGTAAAGTCAGCATACATACATACAGACATACATACTTTATTTATTTATACACGGTAAAATCTTCAGTTTGTAGTACATTAATAAAATTAATTAAAACAACACTGTTTTACAAGATTGCCGTGTGGGAGCCCGACTGACAATCGCTGTAAAATTTGTCAAGTTCCCTTTTAAAATATCCAAGAGAATCTGATTTTCTTAAATTTACGGGTAGGCTATTCCATAGTAGCGCCCCGCTGTAGCCCAAGGCACGCTTACAATAGTTCGTGCGTGGCTTGGGCAGGTTTAGTTTAATCTCAGAATCTCTTAAGTTATACGGTGTACTACGGATGCTAAATAAATCCTGCAGCCCTTTAACTATTTTAAACATTAACATCGCCTTAAGCTTTTTCCTTCGTGTGGAGAGATTGTCCCAGTTGAGCCTATTTAGGAGGATACTGGCACTAGTGTCATAACTGGACCTGGTAATGACCCTGGCAGCCCTATTTTGGAGTTTCTGGAGTTTTTCACTCTAGATAACGCTGAGTTCATCCCAAACAGGGCAGCAATATTCAAAGTGGGGCAAAATCAACGCTTGATAGATTTGAAGAGCGGTACTTTCGGAAATGAATGGTCTTATTCGTTTAAGGGCGCCTATGGCTGAGGATATCTTCTTACTAATTTCTTCTATATGTTTTGTCCATGAAAGATGTTCGTCAATAAACAAGCCCAGCGATTTAGCTTCTTCGACTTTTTTGATCGATTTCCCGTCGATCTCAATATCGATCTGATTATTCGATAGAGCATGTATTCGTTGATTTGACCCAATTACCATGAATTCAGTTTTATCGATATTAAGGCTTAACCTATTGGTTATAAGCCAACGCTGAAGATTTCTTAGTTCTAAGTTTACAGCATTCTCAAGATCAGTCATTGTACTGGCAGCGATAGTTATATTAGTATCATCGGCGAAAATTCTAGGAGAGGCTGAAGTGAGGCAATTGGGAAGATCATTAATATAGACTAAGGATAGGAGTGACCACACAAGAGACGGGACGCCACAAGAGACTGGGGCAGTATTTGATAAATGGCCATTTGTGCTGCATTTTTGGCTTCGGTCAGAAAGATAAGATTCAAACCATTTGAGACTACTCGTGTCAACACCATATTTCCGAAGCTTTCGTATAAGGATACTATGGTCGATGGTGTCGAAGGCTTTTTTCAGATCGATGAAAATTACACCATTTACAAGGTCGTGATCGATATTGACCGACCAACTATTTGTGGCTTCAATCAACGCAGTGAGTGTACTGTGTAATGATTGGAATCCAGATTGGCAGTAAGCTAGTAAGTTGTTATCTTTAAGATAGTCACAAAGCTGGTCGTATATAATTTTTTCGAAAATTTTGGCAACGGTCGGAATAATGGATATTGGTCGATAGTTGTTCGGGTCGTCCCTTTTGCCCTTTTTGAAAATAGGAGTTACTCTAGCGAGTTTCCACTCAGTTGAAAAAATACCAGTATTAATCGACCTTATAAATATGTGAGTGAGCGACGGTGCGATTATGTTGCCAGCCATTTTAAGAAGTCTAGTTGGAATGTTATCTGGGCCCGCAGCTTTCCTTTCGTTTAGTTTGGTCAACAGTTTGCGAACTACATTCACCGATGGATCTTTCAGAGAAAAAGTTGTTTCAGTTGCTTCAAGGTAGGACTCAGGCTCAACATTAGATGACGGTATTTCTGAGGCTAGTTTCTCACCAACGCTTCAGAAATACAGATTTAGTC
>JAEMWC010000054.1:310000-415000 GCA_016490735.1 Pachyseris speciosa | reverse complement strand
TTTCCGGGAGTTTCTTTTGCCACTGATGCATGTACGCATACAAGTAACGGCTGACGAGGAGACCTACACTGACCTGGTAATCCAGGTTCTTCTCGGACAGAAAAGGTAGAATTAGTATTTGAAACACGACTTTTACTTATTTAGTACACAGAATTATTTTTTTCAATGAAAATCATCTTGCAAATTTTTCCGATGCTCACTTTCTTTACAAGTTGCATTGTTTCATTCAAAACTTTCAGGACAAAGGACTTCTTCTTTTTCCCCATGAATAAGGTGACATTTTCGTATTTGACTCCTCACCCAATCTGAAAACTGGAACTCAGACTCTTCGCAGTGTGTTGACGACATACTCTGAACGCGTCTCTCTTTCCAGCTATCCCACGTTTCATATTCAAAACTGTCAGTTTCTTCTTGTATTTCTACATGAGAGTTTGAAGTCGTTTTTACGCGGACCTTATCCCAATCTGGAGTAAGATAATTGCATTTAGAGTCATGTTCTATTTTTCCTAGTGAGCCAACGTCTCTCGATCGTCGTTTAAATTCATGAGAGTGATGGAGTTTCGCCCTGGAAATGTCATCTCCTTGCTCCTGTATTTTGCGGCACATTTCCACCTGCTGGTTTGCCCATTGTGTAAGCTGAAACGGCGGTGTCTCGGAAATCTCTGTTTCTTCATTTCTGTGGACAACCTCCAAACCAGTTTCTCCCTCGAAGCTTCTTGCATCTGTACAAGGACTTTCTTCAAGGGAGTATCCATTTTGAATTTGTTTGCACTTGGTTATTTGGTCTCTTCGCCACTGCGTAAAATGAAATGACTCACTCGGTTCGCTTTCTGTGAATAATGACTGCCTTCTTTCAATCGCGCTGCTTTCTGTGAAGAAAGTCTCATTCTTTGAAGTCCGAAATTTCTTATGCGGCGGGCTAAAAGCGCAGCTACTCATAGCCTCATTGTTTGCATCCGCGAGAGGGTCATCTGGTAAATCAGCTTGAATTCGCCCATCAGATTCTTCAAATGAATCACCCAAGAATGAAATTCCACTTATTTTACAGTCTGTTTGATCTGTGCTTTCCTGTTCTTGTGTGGAAACTGGCTCCTGTTGATGCTCTGTCTCGGTGACAAATCCTATAAACAAAAGAAAATGTACCAAAGAAAGACGATCAGTGTCAAATTTCGGGTGAAATGGTCAAATCTGAAGCTGCTTTTATCTTGGTAAATTTATGAGAATGAATTTTTTAATCACATATATTTGAACTGGGGATTAAAGAATGTATGATCATCGCAGTTAAGAACACTACTTAAGCAGTAGTTATAATAAAGCATGAAAACAATTCAGGCTTGTACGGGATTCGAACCCACGACCTCTGCGATACCGGTGCAGACTTGCTAGCTCAGTTGGTAGAGCACTGCACCAGTATCGCAGAGGTCGTGGGTTCGACTCCCGTAGCAGCCTGAATTTTTTTTCAGGCTTAATTTTCACTACTGCTTAAGAGTGTTCATAACTGCGATGATCATTAACATATTCATTCTCTAATCCGCAGTTCAGTTCGCAGTTCACGGGTATATGACGAACCAACAAAATTTACCAGCTCCCAGATGGCTTGTTAGCTCAGTTGTTAGAGCACTGATCATTCACATATTCAAAGAACGTTATACCACAAACTTTTTTCATACCAATTTAAATTTTGCAAACATGTTTCGGCAGAAAACTAAACCTTCTGCCTTCTTCAGTGCAAGTGTTACAGGAGATTCAAAGAGGAGATTCATCCTGTGAAACACAATAGGAGCCCATACTAACTTCGTAATCTCGTAAGTAATCCCTGATAGTTAGAATCTAAAGACTCTTTCTCTCCGACATCTCGGATTGTCTGTTGGATTGGGGGAACTTCTCCGTCCGAAATTTAGCAGCTAGAGGTAAGAGATTTCCATGCAGAGGGAGCTGGTAGAAAGAAAAACATCTCCGTGCAGTTTTTTTTTTCTAGGTACAAAATTAATGACCCAGTTATTAACGCGACATTTTCAGATATTTGCATTAACTGGAAAATCGGGTTGACAAAGAGCAAAACTGCGAAGTTTCGAAGAAATGGAATCCAGCAATTCATAAATTGTGATTTTTACAAAGAAATGTGTGCCCATACGCCATATATTCCTCATGTGTTTCGCCTGCTCTACCATCCCTAAGAAAAAAACAAGTGACTACTACCATTGTTTTCATGATGCTCCTTTCACATACATCGAAAACAAAAAACATTGCAGCTATCTTTTGGCTCCTGGCTGAAGTCTGGTTTTTCAGGGCCGGCGCAGCAAGTTTGCAATGGGGGGAGGGGGAGCTCACGTCAAACGCTTTAGCGTGAGTCAACTAGGGTGGTCCGGGGACATGCTTCCCCCGAAAATTTTGAGATTAAAGTCCCCTGAAATGGCTGGAAATGCATTCAGGGACCGCGCAGGGGGAGGGGCCGGGGGGGCCAGCCCCCCCCCCTACTTTTTGTGGAAAAAATGATAAATTAAGTAAAAGACATAACCAAAAAATAAGGTATAATAGTGCTTGGCTAAAGGTGGCGGACCTCACGGGAAAACATTCAAATGTATGATTGTTTCCTTTCGATCCTGTCCAGGAGCTCACTGTCATTCCTGTCCTGTCTGATAGAATAAATTTTAAAACCACCCTCTTTGCAATTCATACACTCGGTTGTAGACTTCTGTTGGTGATTTAAATGGGGTTGACAGACCAAAGCAACTCCTTTTGTGCGCCCATTGAGTAAAACAAGTATGCATATCAAGAAATAACACACAAACTGCGGTGATAAACATGACAATAGAACGCATTGTTGGAAAACAAAAATAAAACTATATCGTTTAACTTGACGTTTCGTATGTTTCGACATACATCTTCAGAAGTGACCGTTAGGAATTAAAGTAACAACTAAATTTGAAATTTAAGATAAGTAACTAATTAACAATAACCTTGACAGAAGCTAAAAATAATTTGCATATAAAAGATGCAAACTAATAGAGATACAGCTTTTCGCTGCTTACATTTTCATTTAAGGTAGGTTTCAATTCTCTAATTAGTAGAGTCTCCTTTATCTTGCAATGGGTATCTGACCGACCTTTCGCCAATATCTCAAAGTGGTCCCATTTTAAGTTGTGACCAGTTGACGTGACGTGGTCTGCGATAGCAGATGCATGACAGACCACGTCACGTCAACTGGTCACAACTTAAAATGCGATTTTCCTTTCTATGAGAAATCAAGGGAGGTTCCTCGAAAATCTCCCTGAGTAATGGCTGTTCTTGAGTTAGATGCCATTTGTCCATAAGCATGTTTTTGAAACATGGTAACGATGGTTGAAATTGCGTCACGAAGGGTAGAAGCTTAATCTTCTGCATTCTCTGTTTCTGTGTTAGAGCTGTTTTTCTGTCCGCCATAGTTAACTTCTTAGAGTATCTGTTCCATCATTTTCTTAGGGTAACGTATCGAGATAAAGCGCATTTTAAAGTTTTCTGTGTTGTTTGTGAAACTAACTCTTGAAGAGTAATTACTCATGCAAGAAAGGCTCAAAGAAAAGACTCATGAAAGGATCAGTAATCTTACAGTGCTAGACACTCACAAAAACAGAACGGACAAACTTTGCCTTGCTGACGCGGCAAATGAATTTGTTGGTCGTAACGACAATCGAAAAACGAATTTCGGTAAATTCAGAGAAGCCGATTTCGTGACAGTAAGCGAATAAATAAACCAAAGTTATGATTACTCTACCTTCGTTTACATACGTTAAGTGTGATTACAAAGTTTATTTTGTCGGATATCACTTGATTTTTTGAGTTAATAAAATATGCTAACTGCATAAACGGAAATATATGCGTTTTAATTATCTTTCGAGTTAGTTCCCTCCCCTCACTTGAAAATGCGGGAGCGGCCACCCCACTTTAAAAACTGCTCCGCGGGCCCTGGCATTTCAATAATTGATATAAATATTAGTATTGTTGAGGTGGGGGGGGGGGGTTTGTGGGGTTATATTATTATTGGGGGGGTTGTGGGGAGGGGAGAGAAGAAAAAAAAAAAACAGTTTGACAGTTTGAAAATCGGGGCCAGAAAAATAAGCGAGAGATAAAGTACGTTCTTCGATCATGTAATCATTACTGAAAGCTTACCGCAAAAGGGCGGATCTTCCCAATAACGCTGACGCTTGACTGCGATTTTGGTCTGTTTTCCCTCTTCCAGGTAGCATTCTATGCTCGAGGCACATCCCAGACCCTTTGTACGAGCTTCCAACGTAAAGTAGTTATTAATTTTACTCTGCTTTGCATTCTTCAACTTCTTTCTCGTTCTCGGAGAGAGCGGAGAACAGGAAACTTGGATACTGACACCGCCGCCATCATTTCGCTTGACGCCGGTAGCGAAATTCAACGAGGCTTTGTGCTGTCTCTTCCTTCCATTTCCACCGGGCTTTGGAGGAAGTTTAGCTGATCTTTTGTCTTTCGCGGAAAGCCACTGTCCGCAGCCTTCAGCCCGTTTGGACATTTGAAATGAACAGATCGAGAAACTGAAAAATGTTAGTACGTAAGGTGTATTTTATTAGAATTCAAAATGGCGCGCCAACTCTCGCCTCGTTTTCAGCAGCGATTTGCTTTCCGTAGGGTACCCCAAGGAAGCACGTATTTAAGACGAACAAAAAGCTCAAATAATTATAAACATGCAATGATTTTTTAGAATTTATTTTTTCTTCTATAAAAATGAAAATTGGTTGGATGATGAATATTCGAAGTAACCAAGAGTTATTCTTTGGAGGCTGTGCAAACACCTTACCCAGGGGGACCCAGCCAGGAGTCTTTGTAAATGATGGGTTGTGAGAAGGCGGGTTTCCTGTCAAGTGTAAACATACTTCTACTCATGCAAAACATGATTTTGTCGCAGTGTGAAACCCTTTAGGGAGTTAGGATTCCAAGATGGCAAGGGCTAAAGATGAAACGAAACATCGATCGCTAGTGAATATAATTTCTGTGGACGTAGGAACTACAACCATTGCCTGCCATCACTTCGACAGATCCGGAATTTCCTTGTACCACACTACAAGAAAGGTTGGTAAAATTCCCATTCATCAAGATCGATTGATCAGATTTAAGGTGAAGATCATACCACAAAGGTTTTTTTGGCACAGCAGTAAGCGCAGAATCCACACAAGTCTATGTAGTCTTACTGTATCCCTGATCGACAGCGATTTTGTACAGAACATTGAACCCCAAACACCGAATCGAATTGAACTCTGATGCTTTAATTAAGACCGGTAGCATACAAACTTTGCTTGTAATAAAAAGTACAGGTCACATTCCACAGATCGCAAGTACAGGTCACTGTTTTATTGATTGGTAACTGAGCCAAACAGTTTCTTAATAATCTATAAGAAAATTTTGGGAAGTGATTAGGGCCAGGAGACACTTTTGGGCATCTATATTAATCCGTAGCCAGGTGACCTGCATGTTGACCTGTAGAATGTGACCTGTACTTTTTACCCGCCGTTGCTTGTACATAAGCTTAATATGTAAAAGCAAAGGTGTCAGACCCTTGCTTAGGTTTCCGTCATTTTTCAGGACTTAGACTTGGATGAATCAATACAGCTACTCTTTTTTAAGTCGTAGCTGATACTAAACTTACCTAATTGTCGGTAAACAAAGTTCAATTAAAATAAATAAATAAATACATGTAAATATATGGCTCTGCATCATGACATGTTGAGCAAAGGTCAATGATAGAATAGGTGGAGCTATTTTTTGTGATACATGTATAATCACTACTTCACTAAAATTAGGAGAAAATCAAGAGCAAACAATCTAATAATTTGTTTTAGTATAAATCACTAGTCAATCAAAACTAAACAAGTAAATTATTTAAATCCTCCTCCCAGACACTTTAAAAATGTAAAGAAACAACTACCATTTTGTTGATTACCACTACAATCCATCTACTTAATAATTAGGTTATGAGCTCGAGATTTGTATCATGAGATAGCTGATGAGGGCGCAGCCAAAAATCAGCTATCATGCATAGAAATTAAGAGTGAATAATCTAATTGTTTTAGTATAAATCTACTAGTTGTTCAAAACTAAACAAGTAAATTGTCTTGCAGACACTTCAAAAATGCAGGGAAGTGGCGGCCATTTTGTTGACAACCACTACTCACTATCTATCACAGAATAGATAATGAGCAGCATAGCCAATCAGAGAATGGCATTCATGATAGAATGCTTACATACATACATACTTATCCTCTCCCCGTCGGGGCTTTTCAGAGATAGTTTACATCACTGGCCGGGGGACTTGACCAGACTGCTAGTGCAGTTTACAATTAATGAAGTAACTAATGAGTGCCCCCGTAATGTAGATATCTAGGACAGACACTAGGGGTGGTCACAGCCAGAGTTTTGTTACGTCCCTAGTGGTTCTTTTACGTCCCACAGAATCAGATTAAGTTAAAGTACTATGAGACGGGGCCTACGGTTTATCGTCCTTATCCAAGAAGACTAGAAAGTCTAACCATTTGCAGATGTCATTACAAAGGCAGCACTTTCTCTTCAGTTATTTTTAAGACCCTAAGTATTGGTCCGGCCGAGGTTAGAACCCACAACCTCCCGCTAGTAGATTTATACTAAAACAGCTAGTAGATTTAGACTAAAACAGAATAGATACGGAGTAGCATAGCCAATAAGAGAATGGTATCTGTGTTAAAATGCTAGTAGATTTATACGAACAGGTTATAGCAATGCTGTAGTAGTCTGTTATGCCAAGAAAGTGACCACGATTGGTCCATCAATGATTGGAAATTTGTTTGATACCAATATTAGTTGATACAGAGTGGTAGTATTGATCCAACAAAGTATGAACATGGGAGTTCGAGCCACCTAGTAGTTGCAGTTTTTGGTTGATGGGTATTAGAAAGTAAACTTTATGGTTAACTGTATGTTCATATTTAGTTGGCTCAGTTATTAGAGCACAGGCGGACTGCTGAGCGGGAGGCCGTGGGTACAAACCCAGACCAGACCACAAACCAGGGTTTTAGATATAGAAGTAAGATCATGCTGGTTGTGTGCTCAACATCCGCTTCACTGGACAGTGATTTTAACCCATTGGTCTTGTCTCCTTCACCTCCACACACAAAACTTGAAGAGGACGTAAAAGAACCCACACACTGATCAAAAATAGTAGGGAAAGTAGTTCCCTGTGCTAGTGTGGTCCGACCTCACACACATCCCAGGGTTGGGTGTAGGCTGGGTGGTGGGTTAATTATATTGACCACCTGGCCCCAAGAGCCTCTGCTGGTCATGGTAACCTATTAGGAGGCAGAACAAATGATGATAATGAAGATGCATGCACATTTGGAGTACTTAATATCCAAGATGGTAGATAGGAACATTCACTGGCTTGCACCGGTGTTTGTGCTTGTGTTAGCAATGTTCACATGTTAGAAAAATGCGGATACAAGTGGAAGCCAAGTCTCAAAGAAAGGACAGTTTTTTTTCCTTTTTTTTCCTTTTTTTTCCTTTTTCTTGCACTTGCATTCAGTTTTTTGGCACATGTAAACAGCGCTTTAAAATTATAGTGTACAGCAAACTAAACTGCAAGGCCAAGGTATGCAGTGATGCTCCCGGCTGTGAATGCTACTATCTTTTCCCAGACAATTGAAACTGCCGTTATGTTATAATGATGATGATGATGATGATGATCACATCATTGGGCAGTGACGTTAAGCCATTACCCTTGTCTCCTTCACCTCCACCTGTAAAACTGGAAGGGGGCATAAAAGAACCCACACACTGATTTAAAAGAGTAGGGTATGTAGCTCCCATTGCTATGGTCTGATCTCATGTACACATCTCAGGGTTGGGTGAAGGCTGGGTGGTGGTCTGACAACCTGTCCCCAAGAAGCCTTTGCTGGCCACAGAAACTTCTTAGGAGGGCCTATGTGCCATGTGGTGCAGAAGGGCTAATGATGATGATTTTATGTTATAATACAGTGCATGTACCAGATGTGTTTGATTGATGTGAGATTCACTGTAGTCTATTTAGTGGATTTTGGCACGCCACTGACTTAAATCTTGGCAATTACAAAGCTGCAGAACATCTTATTCCACTGATTTGACTGCATATTACTTCCATTATATTTGTGCTATTTAAGTGAAAAAATTCTTTTTCTCTTGCAACATTAGATATTTCATCATCTTTGAGTTTATTCCAGATGGTACAAAAAATACAATTTATTTGAAAGCTATGTACAGTGTAAATGACCGGTCAAAATGACCAGCAACCTGAAAGTTTGGCCAGACAAATCTTTATCCTGACCAAACATCGTCCACTGACCGGCCTTTATCTTGAGACCTGTTGTGCAGAGGGCAAATTGACAGGTTTTTGCATTGCTTCATTGTTCATGTGACTGGGCAACTTACTGATGTCTTAAATTTTGAGAGGCATGTTTTCTTGGATTTGGGTTTTTCTCTTTCTGTTTATAAAAGTATATAACATTAATGTAGCATTGTAACATTTATGTTTTAACCATTAATTTATAGTGTTACAGTATTTTATTGGTTTTAATTTAATCCCTTATTATTTAGTTTCATTGTTCCTGAAGTCATGAAGGGCTGGGAACATGGAAATCACAATGTGTTCTCTTCAACAATTCCCCAAGGGAAGAAATGCCTTGCAGGAATCGACATCTCCACTAGCCCAGTAGCCCGAGGCTAGTAAACATGGAGTCAGGGTGGTAACAATCACATTTTCAGTAGTCTGTGGGGTAGTAGAATTCGAGAAATAAACTCTATTAATTTCAAATATCTTAACTTAACAAGCACTAAGATCACCTTCCATGTGGTCTTAACCAGAAAACTGTGGATCAACTAAAGTCATCTTTCAATTTGCACATGGTCTTGCTAAGAACAGTTGAAGTTACAGTGACCAAGATCTTGAGAAGGAGCTTGGGCTACTGAGATGTGCTGTGGGCTAGTAGGTTTCTAAAAGTCATTAGCCCAGGGGCTAGCAATTCAGCTGAACAGATGTCTAACCCTGCCTTGGCTAAGTACAGCGGCAGGTTTTTAAATTTTGATTTTTCTCTCCCCTATCAGGTCCAACTTATTCATCCACAACCAGGATGGGTAGAGATTGATCCACATGTTTTATGGGAACAGTTTGTTGATGTCATTACAGAAGTTATGGAAGGTACATTGTGGATATAAATTATGTTTTTGTTTTATTAACTTTACCGTTATGATTGTAAATGAACAAAATCAAAGCTGTATATATTACTAGACAAGTGTGTCATGCTAAAACCCAACTCTGTCACTGGAAGAATATTAGTTGGGTCAGTGGACATAACAGGCAGATATTAGTAACTTATATGACTCAGCGAAACAGGTAAGTGAAGGAAACTTTCGTAAGAAGAACCTCAGTTATTAAGAACTGAAAACAAACTGAAAATACAATTGAAGGCGTCGGTGCATAACCATCCTATGTCGAATTTTGGGTTGTTTTTCGATTTTGCTTGGATTTGTCTGAATTTCTGCATGTGAACTACAATTCGATGGAAACACATTGTATGGTATTTTTTTGACTGATTCATCCAGAATGCATTTTTTCTTACTAAGAAGATGTAATGCAACTTGCAAACCACTCCCATGGAAGGTTGGTTTCTTGGTGTACGTAAGAAAAAATGCATTTCTGGATTCTGGATGAATCAGTCAAAAAAATACCATACAATGTGTTTCCATCGAATTACAGTTCACATGCAGAAATTCAGACAAATCCAAGCAAAATCGAAAAACGACTCAAAATTCGACATAGGATGGTTATGCTCCGAGCCCTTCAATTATAGACAGTCAGTTTCAATTTTTCACAGAAAATTGCCTTGCAATAAATCTTCTCACGACACTTACGGCTCTGGCGTCGTTGTTGTCTACTGGGGTCTATTAGGCCCTTGTTGGCCATGTACACTGTACATCTCCATAATGATGTTGTTTGCAATCTTATCTCAATTATCAATCTCAATTATTTTGCTTTCATTTCATCATGAAGCATCAAATCTACAAGCAGAGGACATCACAGCCCTGGGCATATCTACCCAGAGAGGCACATTTTTGACATGGGACAGGTATGCAGTGTAACTCTGAAACATTTTCTTGATGATTATTAAATAATCAATAAGGATTAATGGTGATGGTGATGGTGATGGCGGCAGCAATGGTTATGGTGGTAGTGGTGGTGGTATAGATGATGAATGAAGACGACGATGATTATAATTGTGATGATGATGGTAGTGGTGGTGGTATAGATGATGACGATGATGATAATGAAAATGATGATGATGCTGACAATGACGTCGATGATCATGATGGTGATGATGATGGTAGTGGTGATAGTGGTGGTGGTATAGCTGATGATGACGATGACAATGATGGTGATGATGATGGTAATAGTTTTGGTGGCAATGGTGGTGGTATAGATGATGACAACAATGACGAGAATGATGATGATTATGATGGTGGTGATGGTAGTGGTCATAGTGATAGACAAGTATAGATGATGACTATGATTCTGATAACTGTGGTGATGATGTAGATAGGGATAGTGGTGCTGGTGGGGGTGACTATCTTATCTGTGAAAAATGTGACATTGACATCTTGTGTTTAATATTCAGGCAGTCAGGCCGTCCACACCATAACTTCATCAGCTGGCAAGATATGAGGTCACATAACTATGTTGAAAGCTGGAACAAATCAGTCACACTCAAGGTTTGTAAGCTGTTTTGACTAGTGAGCCAATAAAAAGGTTAAACTCTGCCAGATTGATTTGTGTTGGCAAAGAAAGATATCTGATAGAATGTTAACAGAAACTGCACAAAATGGTCTACCGTTGTTCATGCTATAGAGGCCTACAAGCATGTTTCTGGAGCAGGTAATGGAAAGATGTTGTATGATATGTTGATCTATGTAACTTTAAAGAGTGAAGGAGGGTGGCAATTATAGCACTCTGTACCAAAATAGTGCCTAGACCAGTCTTGTATTATATATCTAACTGGATTTGCAAAAACATATAAATTTATAAAAAAATTGCAGACACTTAACTGGAATAGGTCTAGAACTCACCTTTTGGGGTCAGAGAAGCCCAAAAATCACACCACAGCAGGCAAGGAAAGGAAAAATAGAGGGGGCCAGGAGAAGGGAAGAAAGATAAGGCAAAAAAGCAATCGGTCACACTCTGAATATTTTTATTTGCTAATTTGGAGAAAAAACTACATGTAGACGAAGAACAGCAGCTTTAGCACAGATTCAGGGACCACAGAGACCATTATTTTTTAAAGTGGCAGGGCTAAAACATCTGGCCAAGTTCAAGTGGTAAAATTCATCCATTATATCCATGTCATCTGGAGCCCTAAAAAATCAATCCAAGAAAAAAAAAAGTGGTAGGGATAATTAGCCCAACCAGCCCCCCCCCCCTTAATTTTAGCAAATCCAGTTACCAGTAGATATATGTGTGTATGCAAAATACACTTAGTCCTGTCTGGTTTTTGTGTTGACACAAATTAAAGATACCATATCATGTACGTAGCTTAAACATTAAATAAACTAATAACTTGTTCTTCTCTCCTCTTAAGAGTCTCAATATTGGATCTAAATTCCTTCACATGATTTTGAGACAAAAGAAGTACCTTGCTGGAAGTGTAATTAATTTTGCCACACAACATGTAAGTTATCCTGTCACTTGTTATAAGGTTCAATTCATTGATTTCTTGTGTTGCTGTCTGAACTTATTGCTAGAATTTTCTTATTGAAGTTAACAATTATTTACAGATTCACCATTTCAAGCTCAATTTTTCCATCAAGGACCATCTTTTTGTTGACCTTCCTTTTCTAAAAATAAACCCACAGTGTTAGTTTGCTGAGGCAAAGCCGCTGATCTCATTATTTTTCCAATGCAACATTTTCAGGCATCAATAAGATTTCACTGGCTCCTCAAAAGTCATCCTGACGTAAGTCTCTCTGTCAGTAGATATTTAATTATTTTGTATCTGGACTTTAAGCAGCCACCTTAACTTGCCTTTGATGCCCATGATTTGCCAGCCATAAAACTAACTCCTTGTGCTTGATTTATCTTAGGAAATAATAATTATGGATGATCAAACACTTTTTGTCATCACTCGGTATCTGCCACAGAATAAAAGGGCAGATCCAAGTTTTTTGAAGGAGGAGGTGTACCATGGGGGGTGGGTGGGGGGCACCCCATGCAACCCTCTCCTTGATCTACCCCTGGAATACACTGTGTGTGAGCTGACTTTGAGGGTTAGGGATGATGGTTACCTAGGGGAGGAATTCCTTTTGTGATACCTGCAATTTTATCCAACCAGCCTTTCATGATGGACCAAGAGTAGGATGTGTTTCTTTAAAAGTTTAACCATGATTGATCATGTACTAGAGAGTTTACGTCTGTCTGTCATCTAATACAGCTTGCTAAGAAGGCTGATCTTGGCACATTAGCTTTTGGGACAATTGACTCCTGGCTGATCTGGAAATTAACAAAAGGTATTGAAATCAGATAATGTTTTTTGCCTGTACTCATTGTTATTATTATCAAACTAGATAATTATGTCATTTGTGACCCTCAAGAAATAATCTGTGCTTGATGATAAAGCAAGCTCCTGCTGTCTAAAGGCAGTGTGTCTGGACACGTAGAGAAACATTTTGCAGCACTGCCACTTTTCATTAGAATCTTGTCTAAATAAAATAGGAAACATAAGTTCTCCTTGTTTCTTTTAACACTTTTGACTTGTGAAAGTTTGGAAGAATGTGATATGGTGGGGTACGTTCTGTTTGTCACAACTGGCCATTAATACAAGTCAGTTTGGAAGTGGAATGCCAGTTCAAAGATCTACAGAACTAAGACTGGCTGTATGCCTGTCTTTCAAATTTCTGCAAATTGTATGATGCATGTTTCTTTTTCAGAATGTGAGTGAAGTTAACCCTTTAAATACCGAGCATTTTGCCAAAAAACACCTTTTGAAGGTCATTGAGCCATTTGCTGGCCAGAATCTAGCCAAAAACAACCAAAACTGCCCAAACTCTGTTTGCTGGTGGAGCTCCTTGCACCCTTCTGTTCCTGATCCATGCACAGAAACCTCCCTTTTTCTTTTGCTTTTCTTGCCTCGCTTTCTTTTTCTCTTGCTGGGCATTTTCTGGGCTTCCTTTCGGTGGGAAAAGATTCATGGAAAACTTTTAGGATCATAGGATTAGGTGGAAGATTTTCATTCAAATTTTCGTGTCAACATCACTTGGTTTTCTCGTGTTTTCTCCGGCCTGACAGAATCATGCTCATTCAGGTATTGTTTGAAATATCTCTTCCCTCTACACATGCTACATGTAAAAGTTGTCCACGAGCATTAAAACTGATGACATCACAAGCGGTACAAGGGACATGGTTCTGTGCAGCCTTTTTCAGCCGTTGTGGTGGTCAATGGGTTAAATACAAGGGGTGCTATCACCCGAGTCCTAAATGTTATAAGTTTGTTTGAATTGTTAAGGAAGTACTTTTTCTATTATATGAATGGCATGTGTCATACGAACAGTTAGATTTCAAATTATTTCTTGGATGGAAAGTAACTAATTAAATATCCGTTAAATATACATACTACAGAAATAGGTTAACCACCCTTACACGCCTTAGTAAACAAAAATATTATGCTAATTACTTCCTTGCAAATATTAACAACATGAAGAAAACGTGGCAAGCAATAAATACACTTCTCACAAACCGCAAAAGAAAGTCTCACTCTATAACAGCACTGAAAGACCCACGTGATAATAACCTTGTCACACATAATCCCTCAAGAATACCTAACATCTTGAACGAACACTTTGCAACTATTGGTAACAAATTAGCTATGAAATTATCCCCACGCAGTAATTATAAGGACTATCTGGCTAAATCCAAATCACCTGACGAGTTCTTCCTTTCTTTTTCAGCCCGTCTCACCAGAAGAGGTTAAATTTGAAATTTTATCGCTTTCTAATAATAAATCGCATGGACTTTACTCATGCCCCGCGCAGCTCTTGAAATGTGCATGCGATATCATCTCTCCCGTCTTAGTGGAAATCTTCAACATCTCCATCTCATCAGGGGCTTATCCCTCAAAACTTAAAATATCAAAGATAACTGCGATATTCAAATGCGACGATGAGACGGATGCTTTAAACTATAGACCTATATCATTACTTTCTAACTTTAATAAAGTTTTCGAGAAAATAATGTACAATCAGATCGTCAGCTTCATTGAACAGCATTCCATCCTATATTCGTTGCAGTATGGCTTTCGCCAGGGGCACTCTACCAATCATGCTATCATCGATATAGTTGAAGCTATTCAGTCAAATATGAATCGACGCTTGTTTACCTGTGGGATCTTTATTGACCTAAAGAAAGCTTTTGATACTGTTAATCATAAAATTCTACTTGACAAACTTAATCATTACGGTTTACGAGGAATTATCAATGACTGGCTTAAATCCTATTTGACTGATCGCACCCAAACAACCCAGACAGACTCCCACATCTCGGATAAGTGCGCATGCACATGCGGCATACCACAAGGCTCAGTATTAGGGCCCCTTCTTTTTCTACTTTATGTAAATGATATCCATGATTGTTCTAGCAAATTGAAGTTCTTTCTTTTTGCCGATGACACCAGTATTATATTTGCTGATAAAGACCTGAAAAAATTAGAAGTGACTGTAAACAACGAGATTGAAAAACTTAACGATTGGCTAACTTCTAATAAATTAACATTGAATACTAAGAAATCTAACTATGTCATCTTCCAACCCTACCAAAAGAAAATCCAAAATATTCCTCAAATTTGTATATTTGATCATGATTCGAACAAAAATGTAAACCTTGAATACAAAGACTGTATTAAGTATTAAGGCGTTCTTATCGATGAAAACCTTTCCTGGAAGAACCATATCGATTCTGTTATAACCAAAATAAGCAAAACTGTTGGAATGTTAAGTAAACTAAGACATTATATACCATTTTGTGTTCTTATAAACATCTATAATGCTCTTATAACACCTTATCTATCCTATGGACTTATTACATGGGGCCACGCCTCTAAAACACATCTAAATAAACTCACTATTCTACAGAAGCACGCACTACGCTTAATTCACTTTGCAGACAGAAATGAGCACGCTATCCCTTTATTTGTCAAAACTAGCGTTTTACCTTTAAGTTTTCTTTTTGTCCAAGCAGTCTCAAACTTAATGTATGATATAAATGCAAAACAAGCACCGCCAAATATTCTAAATCTTTTCTGTAGAACTTCTAGCATACACAAATATGCTACCCGCTCGTCAACCTCTCAGAACTTTTATATTAAAAATTCTAGAATCGACCGACAAAAATACTCTTTTTCATGTGTTGGAGCAAAAGTGTGGAATGGGATACCTGAAAGAATAAAAAAGTTGCCAAAAAATAGTTTTAAGAAAGAAATGAAAAGAATACTATTTGACATTTTGAAAACTGAAGATAGCTACATTGAAATCGATAAAATAATATTTGATCTAAAGAATCATTAGAGAAGACACAAGTAAAAGTACTTTTATTATCTTAATATCTCAAGCTCTCCCTCTCTCTTTTCTCTTTTTTTTATAATTTTTTGTTGTTGTTGTTTTTTGTTTTTTGTTTGTTCAATCTCGCACAAATACACTTATCTTTTTTTTTCTCTTTTTTAATCCTGTACTGTAATATAATTGCCTCTGTTTCAATAGACTGGCCTGCCACGATTAGCTAAGCTACCTGCAGGTCAGTCTAAATTGTAATATCTCTATTCACTTTATTTTTTAAATAAACCTTTATGAACCTTATGAACCTTTATGAACCTTATATCTATTTATGGCAGAAAATTGATGTTTCCTTGAAACAAGACACAATGACATAACTTTTAAGTTGCAATCAATAACCATCTCATCATCTATGGCCATAGACAACGGCAGATCCTTTCACAATTTGCACAGTCATATTAAATACTTCAAAGGAATACTGCAAAAATTGTTAAATATTCCACTTTTGATAACACACATTTGGGTTCAGATCCAGATTTTACAACAGTTTCCCCCCTTTCAGTTGGCAACCTAATGGGGATGAGTAGTAGAGAACCCTGTGAACAAGGCCAATACACGTGCAATAGATGTGTAAGGTTGTTTTGCTTTGACATTTTTTTAGGTCAGGTCCATGTTACAGATTACTCCAATGCTAGTAGCACAGGCATGTTTGACCCTTTTGTGGTAAGTATTTCTCTTTTCTGCCCAATTTCTTTATAATTATTTTTTTTTACAAAGACGTGGCATCCTGAATGTAGAGATCATGCAATCATGACTTGTTTTCTTCTTATTATTTTCTGGCAGATGGAATGGAGCTCGATTTTAACAAGTTTACTCAGCATTCCCCTATCGGTCTTACCAAAAATTGTTGATACCAGGTAGGTAAAAAAATAGTATAATACAGTTACATTTAAATTCTAATGTTTAGAGCTCAATGACTTTGTGGAAGAGACACAATGAAGACATGAATCACTAATAATTATTTAACATGTTCTCGAGTGACTAAAATTGTACTTCAGATTTATTGAAAACATCAGCATAAAGGAGCACTGACGCACTCTTTTAGCATAACTTTGAAAAGCCAAAATATGTGTTAAGTTTGCACTAAAGGAAATCCAAACAGTAATGGTCTAGTTTTGTATTACTACACCATTAGGGTTATAAATGTGCAAGGATGAAAATGGATTGAAACTTGATCAATTACTGCCAGCTCTGAAAACAGTGATTTGAAGAAATTACTAAAAAATTCTTTCTCTTAGTCTTGCCCATGTACAATATGTATATCATTGAAAATTCATGCAATTAGGTGGCTCAAAATGGTTTCCTTATTTTTGAAAACCAATTATTTAATGGAATGATACCCACAATTTTTCGTTTGTTATCTCTACAATGGTACCAACTCAAAAATGTGTTGGGCGACCATTATGTTTTATTATTGAATTGCAATCGGCATATCAAGATTCATCTCTCTGCAAAGTTTTAAAAAATCTGTACATTGGGTTCAGAGCCAACTTAATTTTTTGACAATTTAAAGTGGCTGTGAACCCAAAGTACATATTTTTGTTTTTTTAAACTTTGCAGAAATATGAATCTTGATATGCTGATTGCAACTCAATAATAGAATATAGTGGTCGCCTAACTTGTTTTTGAGTTACAAGCACATAAAGCCTAAATTAAGGGTGTTCCTAAGAGCTGTACTGGTGCTATAGTAACCTTATGTGTAAAATAATGATCACAACTTGTTGAGAAATAATGGGGAAGTTTTTGCAACCATGTTCAAGAAAACAAGCGTAAAAGTATGGGAATATTGTTCCATTAAAGAGTCAAACCATTTTGAGCCACCTTAATGTAGATGGCTTTTAAACTAAAAGAATCCATGTTAAAACTTTCAAGAGCAGATACAACAGGAACACTCCTGATGATTTCGCTCCTAGAGATTAAAATAAAATGAGCCAAGTTGTCAGGGACTTTGCTTTGTTGTTCACTAACTGTAATTGTTCACTGTTTTCCTGTCATAGTGGCCACATCTGTGAAAGCCATAAATCTATTTTTGGTGCGCCGATTCCTGTTAGGGCCTTGGTAAGTCAAATTCTACTAAAGACTCTTTTCTTACTGGGTTTGGTTAAACTATGTTGTACTTAAAATTTTGAATATGAGGTGGCTCAAACAACCCTGTCGGGGACGGTGGGAGGAGGAAGGAATTTCTTAATTTGAAAGTTTGATTTGTAAATGAAACAAATGACTACAGGAAGTACTCAGCTAAAAGCGGGCCTTTATTTGAGACAATGTGATGTCTGCCCTGTGTAGTTTTGTAGGTGAGAGTTGAATAAACTCCTGAAAATATTGTGTTTTTGCTGTCTGACTTTCACCAATCGGAGCAGAAAGCGGATGAGAGTCGATTGAACTGTGTTTTTTTTCTTGTAGGACAGCCATTTTTGTTTCTTCTTTGTTCAATCTCTCTATGTTGAACAGTTGTTTTTATATCGTTGTCTAAAAAGTTTGCTCTGCACCTAGTTGGCAATTGTACATTATTTTTATTAGTAATTTTTAGTGAAGGCTGTCTTACATCCCAAACTTGGCTCGGTATTTTGGTTGAGTAATTTAGGTCTGCACATAAGGTATCACAAGGAAAGACTCCGTAGGCTCTTAGCTTTGTGAGTTAACAGGGCACTCAACGACAAGTTTCGGTAGATATCTGTTCGGTAGGGTTGTTCGCCTTAGGGTTTCGGTGTCGATTAAAGAGTTCACTCGGATTTTCGTAGCTGAAACGTGGCCTAAAAGATTTGCAATGGGGAGATCATAGCCCGTAAGGCCGTTTTCGAGAAGGCCGTGGTTGCTGTTTTTGGCAGTAAAAAACTCAGTTAGCATTGTCAGAAAGGAACTATTTTCCTAGAAATTCCGTGGAAATTTCATTTCAGCTAGCATTTTCTGAAAGGAAGATTTTGTTCCTTGACTGATTTTCGGGCAATTAAAATTTCAGCTAAGAAATGCGAACAGATCAAATTCTTCTAGCTAACGAAAACATCACTTTAAACAGACTTCAAACACCACAGCTTTTGGTTGATTTGACTCGTTGGGTGCCCTTGAGTTAACTGTGTTATTCTATTTAAGGTTGCAGACCAACAGGCAGCCGTGTTCGGCCAGTGTTGCTTTGATGCAGGAGATGTAAACTGCACCATGGGTACTGGGTCGTTTATTAATATCAACACTGGGTCTTACCCTCATGCTTCTGTGGCAGGTGAGCTGCTGAGAGCAAAGTGAATCATGAAACACTCTAGCCTGCGCACCAGACTCCATAAAGGAGAAAGGAGGAGAGTGATTGGACACGCACGCACGCACGCACGGAGCGTGGAGCGCGAAGCGCGAGAGATGGAAAGAAAAGCTTTCTTTTATTCCCTCGCCCTCTCCTTACTTCGCGCGCTTGTTCAAATTTCTCTTTTCCTTTTTAGCGCCTATCGCGCTGGCCAAACACTTTCAGGCTACTTCATTTTGTACATAAATTGAACAATTCCAGAAAAGACGCTCCTTGTTTTCCTCGTTCAATGGCATGTGGTTTGCCAGTGGATAAATCCATCATAAGATAAGAGCGCTTTTCAATTAATTGTTGTAAAACCAAACCAGACCAAACTTATTACTCTGACCAATCACAAAGAACACAAACAGCGCAATGAGCCAATCAGAATACAAAGCAATTACATGCAGCCGATACCAAACGCGGGAAAATGCGCGAGACAAAGTAGGTTCGATTCCTACCTGGGACTCTGAATTTCTTTTCAGGTGTCCTTTCACCTTTGCCTAGCGACTAGCATATCCTCTTAAAACAGAAATATGGAGCAGAAGAACACGTAACTTCATAACAAAGTGGAGGCTAGGTTACGAGACAACGGAGTTGGTCTGATGCCTTCAGACATGACGCGGCCCAAATCCCGAAAGTTTTGAAGACTTTTTTCCTGCATGAAGAGGCAAACTTTTTTAATGATGAAATTTTTTTATTCGATTTCCACATTAGGTCTCTATCCACTTGTCGGGTGGAAGATAAGAGGAGAAACCGTGTACATCGCAGAAGGGAATGCAGCGGGTTGCGGTACTGCTATGGAGTGGGCGCGACAAATGGGTCAGAATTTTGTTACTTATTTTCATGTTAATTAACTATTGTTAGTAAAAGGTAAAGAAATTGTTTCGTTGTGAAGTGCCATGAAATAGAATGTCTGTTTATACGTTGTCTTCACGGTAGTGAGGCTCGCCACACCCTCCCCTCCCTACCCAATCAAATCTCGAAAGAGATCATTGCTGTCTGCCTTCACACTGGCTTCAAGTTGCGACGGTTCACTCTACATATAGAGCGCAAAACTATATCATGTGTAGCGCCATAGATCGTAAAAGTTGCAGTTTTTACGCAACTGGCTTTCGACTTGACATGACAAACAACTGCGAAAAATCGCAAGTAACACGAAAAATCGTCAACCTTCTGATTTTTTGCAATTTTCACAAGGACACAAAAATGCAAATTTTGCAGCTGCGTGCAAACCTGGACATAAGTGAGAATAAAATACGTTTGTTGAACGCAAGAGCTTGCCTAGGGACTGTACGGTTCTGATATTTTTTACGGTAAAAAAATGTGAAATATCTTTGTTCCAGTAATAAATTGTTAGAATGTGAGTTTCTTTCCTTTCAAGGTTTTTACGATGACGTCTCGCGAACAAGTGACACTGCATTCTCTGTAGAAAGTGAGTGGACGTTAAATAAAATTTATGGCTCTCTGCAAATTTGTTTATCCTGTCTCGTATGGATGTTCACTGGTTCACTGATGTTCTCTGGCTTCCAATCAAGTCCCTTATTGAATTTAAAATTCTGCTCATTACTTTTAAGGCCATCCACGGCATGGCATCTAATTACATCTGTAAATTGCTCGGTCAGAAAACATCAACTAGGTATTCGCTCAGATCCAACCAAAGAATTATGCTTGAGGTTCCGACTGACAAGATGCTCTCAAAGCATTCTGTCATGCAGCCCCGAAGCTCTGGAACAATCTGCCCAGTGAAATATCTAGCCTTGACTCTCTTTCAAGAATTAAGTGTCATTTTTAAAACATATCTTTTTAAACAAGCTTTAAAGGTTTAATTTTATATATTCTAATTTGACAAAACCGTGATTTATCGTTTACTTTCTGATTTTTATCAATGTTAACTGCCTGTAAGTTTCATTCATTTTTAATCATTTTATTAAAATTGTAAGGCGCACTTGATCATGTACGCCGTATTCTTCTTCTTCTTCTTCTTCTTCTTCTTCTTCTTATTATTATTATTATTATTATTATTATTGATGATGATGATGATGATGATGATGATGATGATGATGATGATGATGTTATAGTGGTTCGGATATCAAAAGGGTTTTGTTTTGGGACGTCGTTTTTAAGGCTTATAACTTGAAGTGTTTGTTATTGCGTGAAATTGCTATAACAAGTGCGTGAATATAGCTCCAGGTATCTAGTGTGTTTCTGTAACTTACTCTCAGTATTTCGTAAAGATTTTAGAAGAAAGATCTCCTTTATTCTTGTTTCTAGGTTCGGAAGGTGTATATTTTGTTCCCGCGTTTAACGGATTACAGGCGAGTTTTCTTTTGTTTGTGTGTCAAATAAGTCGCAGAGTACAAACTTGTCCCTCCCCAGCACTTTGCGGTTCCTTTGGCTGTGACGTCTCTTGCATGAACACCTTGTTATCATATTAACGTAGTGCGGGTTGAAGACAGCAAGGCTTGGCCGAATTTGCAAGTTATAATGTTGTTTTCACAGTTCAGCAATTAGTCAGTTCACGGTTCTTAGTTCAGTCAATCTGTGGAATCCCTAACGTTGGAGCATCAGGCTGGGGTTGGACATTTGACGGCCTCGTGATTGTGATCTCGGAAAATTGTGTTGTTTTTTTTTTCTCGTTGGTTGAGTATGAAGACTGCCATGATTAAATGGAAGTTCTGGAAAATGGACACCAAAAACAAGAAAGATACCTAGAAGTAGTATGTTAGCAATTCCCTGTGCCTTGGTTTCTTGTGAATTATATTTCAGTATTATTTTGATGTCTTCAACCCTTTCCCACCCGCAGTGGGATGTATGGCAATACACCATTTTGCTAATGATCAGTTCCCGGTGAATTGTGGGTAGATCCAGTCCTTTGTGGGGGCAAACGGCCATTTTAGGACGTAGTTTTAAATTGTAATTCTGACCGTTTGCCCCCACAAAGGACTGGATCTACCCACAATTCACCAGCAACTGATCGTTAACAAAATGGGGTATTGCCCACTTCAAAAACGATGAGGAGACTGGCACTAGTGAAGGATTGTGGGATTGTTTGGGTAGACGGAAGATGACAAACATGTTATTTGTCGGTGTTTTCAAAGCCAATACCGTTGCTCTGTGAAGCAGAATTTACAAGAGGAAAGTTACGGGCCTTTAAAACATCGAAAAATGAAATGTTTGCCATCTTCCGTCTTCACAAACGATCCCACAATCCTTCACTAGTACCTGTCCCCTCATCGTTTTTGGAGTGGACAATTAAGTGTTTGTTTTGTTTTGTTTTTGTTTTAGGCTTTGTTTGCATTTATATTCATTTTCTTGTTCGTTCTTAATTGCAATTTCCTGATGTTGACGGTAGTTGAAGATGGCAGCATGGGATACTGTTTCTGTGTATTCGAAACAGCAGTTTTCTAATAACTTGTATTTGGCTATTTGCAGGCTCCTATAAACGATGACAAGGCTTGTGTATCGCTGATGGGCATCAAATCCACCACAACCAAGGCTCATATTGTAAGAGCCATTCTGGAGTCAATAGCCTTTAGGTAACTGAATTTACGTCACAATGAATTTCAAAATGCTCGAGTCTTTCTCTTCAGAATACGCACCACCCAATATAACGTTGTCTTGCCAAAAACAGGTCCATTCCAAGCTCCTTTTCTTCGAAAGGAAATTTGAAATCCGCAAGTGTTCTTTACGTTTATTTATATACCTTGCGATTTCAATGCATTCATTCTTTTGGCCTGGATATTAAATGTCATTGAAACGAGTGTAAATGGCTGACCAACCATCCTTGTGTGGCTACTCGCCGTCGTGCTGAATGTAACTCTTATACCCGACCGCTAGGGAAATTTTGTCATTACTTCGGTTTGGCCGCCCGTACAGAAATTGGAAACCTTGGGCATTTAACATACTATTGTTTTCACCGCTCATGGGATTAGTTCAAAATTACCTTTTATGGTCTTTTCAATAGTCGCTAACAGTGCCTATTGCTTACGAATTTTCCCCCGCTTTTCTTGATACGGTTACGCACGTCACTCATGAACGTTTCCATCTCTTAGCCGTCCTGTTGAGTAAATCCCGAAGCCAGCTGTTAAATCAAAATCTGGTTATTAACCCTAGCTAAAGAGGAATTTTGCTGTGCGGATCGTAACTGGTGCACGAAAATTCGAACATATCACGCGCTATTTGAAAGATCTACACTGGCTTCCGGTTGCTACGCAGCTGGAGATCAGAGATGACCTGCAGAAGCCTCAACGGTCTCACTTTACGAGACATTTTCACGACAAGATCAGAGGTCTACGAAGGAAATACTAGAAATAAGGGCAAACTGCATGACGTTGTACCTTTTTGCAGAACAACAAGAGCACACCGATCGTTTAAATACAGGGGTACTTCACTGTGGAATAGCCTGCCTGAGAACATTCGGGATATCAGCTCTTTAGATTCTTTAAAAAAAAAAAAACAAATCACGAATCGTGCTTTTTATGAATTTTTAGAAAATAAGTGATGATTGTAATGCGAATCTTATGATGTGTATTTTTATTTGCTGGTGGTTTTGAGAATGTGTGATACATGTATTCTCTTTAATTAGCTTTTTATAGTACTTATATTGTATTTTGTTGCTTATATACATCTTATTGTAATGGTTTCTGAAAAACCATTAGTGGACGGAATCAATAAAAATGTATGGTATCGTATCGTATTGTATTGTATTGGCTTCAGAATGTCTGCTCTGACGGAGGCCTCAGCAGTATATTAAGTTGCACGACGTTGTTAAATTTACCACGAAATACATAGTGATTCAGAAACGCATCTCTTATGCTTCCGATTCATGTTACACAGGTTTATCCAGCTGTATGAAACAGCCGTGGAGGAGACACACATCCCACTTATGTCCTCGATCAAGTAAGTTTTATTTTAGAATTGTATTTCCAGATCCAAACGTTACAATCACCGGCTTGCACAACATCAAACATGGCACCACAGGAGAGTATTGCTCAGTAGCTTTCAACTGATGGCACCACAGGAAAGTACCGCTCAGTACTTTTCATTTGAATGGCCACACTTTAGGATTTCACAGCACCACTGGAACGTACTGCTCAGTAGCTTTCATTTTAATGGTCACACTTTAGGATTTCACTCGCAGACTCAAAAGTTAGAACCACCTTGTACAGCATAATAAACAGCACCACAGGAAAGTACTGCTCAGTAGCTTTCATTTGAATGGTTACACTGTAAGACTTCATCCAGAGACCCAAAGTTGGAAACACCTTGTACCACATAATAGACGATAACCAGCTAATCAATAGCTTTCATTTGGACGGCTATTTTGTAGAATTTGGTCGACAGTCAAACGCTACAATCACAACGATCTGTTTTCTCGACGCTTAACAAATGGTAAACGTGAAAATACGGCGTGTGATACGCAAAAATATGTATAGCATTGTCCCTTTTATGTCTTTGTTTTCTTTTCTCAGAGTCGATGGTGGCATTTCTAGCAATGACTTTGTGCTGGAGCTAATGAGCAGCTTAACTTGCCAGACATTGGATCGACCATCACAAACCGACATGTCAACTCTGGGTGCCGCCTTCTTAGCTGGTCTTGCGACTGGTAAGTAGACTACAATTCTCCGTTATTTAACTAGTCTGGAAACAGACCCTGTTTCTTCGAAGCCGGTAAAAACTTTCCTGCCACCTGGAAGCCCAAGTCACTCACGCGTGCATGTTCGTTTTTTTTTTTGTCTTGACTCTCCTTAGAAGAAAAGTAACTCCATGGCAGCTAGTATTCAATCACTTTAGTTTTGTTGTTGTTTTCGTGATCGCACACTTTCTCAAATTTTCGTTTCTTCGAAGGGATTTTTGGTTCTTCAGATTGCTCAAACAGCAAAAAGTTCCTGTCCTGTGGTTGCATGTTTTCCGGCCGTGCTTGGCCCAGGTTATAGGTTTTCCTGTGCTTGCTACTGGTTACATGTTTTCCTCGCCTAGTTCCTGTACGGCTTTCTCCCAGACCCTCACGATCAATTCCTTTCGGTGACGTAGCCGAAGCCACGTGACCCAAACGTATTGACCAAGAAGAAACAGAGAGAGGCCTTCGCTTGGCGCTGGTTGCACTTTTTCCCGCGCTAGAAGCTGGTTACATTTCTCCTTTCGCTTCGCACTGTTTGCATATTTTCCCGCTCTTGGCATGGGTTACATGTCTTCCCGCGCTTGTCAGTGGGTGCATTTTCTTCGCGCCAGATGCTGTTTACATGTCTTGCCGCGCTTGAAGGTGGTTCTAATTACATACATACATACTTAAAACTTTATTTCTATACGGATTGTAAATAGCACTGTTGTGCTAGTATCTCCGAATACAGTTAATTATTAAATAGGAAAACCAAGTACATTCAAATAAATATATATAAAAACTAACTACTAAATACTAACTAAAACTAAATCAGTACCCTTCTATTTGTTCTTAAATTGTTTGAGTTTATATTTAAACGTAGATAGGGTGTCAGCCTTCCTAGTAGTGTCCGGTAGTTTGTTCCATGCATTGGGGGCCGGATAGCGGAAAGAGTGAAGACCAAATGTTGTTGTTCTAACAGCAGGCGGTTTCAGTTTGGCATAACTTCTTAGACTATAGGAACCAGCCTCATGCACCAGCCTCACGCATTAGTAGAACTGCGATCGTCATTGTAGCACTTTCGCGATTATTCCAATTTGTTCAACTTGTAAAATGTCGACGAACTATCCAGGAACTATATTTCTATGATTGAACGGCGTTAAAGTATAAAAGAAACATTTCCTCGCCAAAACCTAAACTTTGGTCATTTCACGTTGTTGTTTTGCAGAGCACGGCAAAGAAATGTACCAAAATGTAAAACGCACGGGCAGAGCGATTGCTTTTGCTCGTTTTGTGACGTTCTCGTTGACGTTCCCGTCCTCATTTCTTAAACTCCCTATAGGCTGGCTTACACAGTGACATAACCGTAAGCATAATGATGTTTACACTTGTTACAAAAGCATAAAGGGCCGTTTGAACGGCTTCAACACTGATTTGCTTCAACATGCGTCCAACACATTGTTGAACCAAATGTCGGGTGCGTTTGAACAGGTCGTCCAACATTGTTGAAAGCGTAAAAAATATTGAAAGTGTGTTGAATCAAATTTGAATCGGTTTAAACTTTCATTCAACACCGATTAAACTTTTCCTTGCATGCTCACATCAGGCCGCAAAATCTGGACGGGAGAGTCTGGTTTCTAGTTCTTAGTTCCTCGCATTTCTCAAAGTATTGGTTCCTTTGTTGGTGCAATGTTTGAACCGTTTGTACGGCCTATGCACAACTTTGTTTTTGCTTCAACGAATGTCGGTCAAATGTTGAAACCGTTTAAACAGGCCTTAAGAAAACTGACACACGCAAGCGCAGTGAGCTCCAGAATAATGTCGCGGTGGTATGGGACGAGCCAAAAATGGCGGATGGCGGATGAAGAACTTCTTCTCCTGCTGCTTCTCCAAAGACGAAGACGGCGGCAACGTTGGGTGAGAGATATTCTCCGAAGGAGAAAAGAGCAAGGGAATTCATAATCTGGTTTGGGAACTGCAACTAGTGTAGAAAATTATTTCAGTTAGCTGTCAGCTTATCACTAATCATGATTGCTAGTTCCGTTTAGATCTAAGGCGAAAGAAAAATTTTTAATGTGGATACTATTCACTTGAATTTCTTTTGGCACCAAAAACGGTTGTTTCCTTGTGCTTGTGCTTATGAAACCCCCGGCTTACACACTGGTTAACGCAATATAAGCATAAACATAAGCATAAGAAAATGGAAAAGATTCGTTTTTCTTATGCTTAACCGAATGATACACGGTTCAACATTTGTTAAGCAACAAATGTTGCAGCTGCTGTTCAAGAAATGTTGAATAGTCTATCATGTGATGTTAAACGTTGAAATATGCCGTTCAACATGTAGAAAGTTGTTGACGCAACAATGTTCAACATTTGGTTATACCTCACAAATTAATGTGATTTGGTAAGCTGAAGCCACTCTAAAGGCACTAAGGCCACATGGTAGCGGGCATTACCCCTTAAATCTACAAGGATATACCTAACAAGCAGTGAAAACGTAAAGCTTGTGGGATGTGGCTGGAGTGACAACGATATACCTTATATATCCTTGGATATACCCTAGGTATATCCTTGTCACTCCCGCCACATCCCACAAGCTTTACGTTTTCACTGCTTGTTTTATGGATATGTGGGTACTTGAGCCTCAGCATTAGCTATGCCATGCTGATGAGGCCTAACAAGGCCGAAACAGCTGTCTATGGCTGCTAATGCTTGGGCTCAATCTTTGCTTTGGTAGATTTAAGGGGTAATGCCCGCTACCATCTGACCTTAGTGCCTTTAGAGTGGCTTCAGCTTACCAAATCACATTAATTTGTGAGGTATATCCTTGTCACTCCAGCCACATCCCACAAAGCTTTACGTTTTCACGATGTTCAACATTTGTTGCTCAACTAATGTTCAACCGTGTATCATTCGCTTTATGCTTGTGCTCATATCACTCCCGGTTTACATTGCTTATGCTTATACTTATGTCACTGTGTAAACCAGCCTTATGACTCACCACGTCATTTGAGTTGCTGTGATGTAGCGAATTCACGGTTTGCGATACTTTGATTACATTTTTTCCCGCGCTTGACACGGGTTGCATGTTTTCCCGCCCTTGCCGCTATCTCTATGTCTTCCAGCGGCTGGCAGCCACTCATTAAAATTTTCCCGCGCATGGAGATGGTTATGATTGGTTCACAGCCTCTTTTTTAGTTCCTAGTGACTGGGGACCAGGCAGATGTAGTTACTACAGAATACGGAATGAGTTTCAAAATGCAATTATGAAATCATTCCAGCCCAAAGTTCGTGAATTTCTTTTTCACCCTGTCCGTTTTTTTTTTTCTTCAGGTGTCTGGAAATCGCGTGATGAATTAAAAGCTATCCGTTGTTCTCAAGCATTATTCCAGCCCAAAGCCTCCATAAGAGAGAGGTACCTCAAGTCATTTGATGAATGGAAAGAGGCACTACACAGAAGTAGAAACTGGTATAAATGGAACTGAAGGTTCCCTGTCAAGTAACCTAACTGTACATTGTATATAAGAGCGGTTCTCATTTGATTCTCCAAGGTACCTTAGTGCCTCTAATTGTCGCGAGGCTTAGACGTCGCGAAAAAAGCGTTCGTCTTCTTTGTCCCTGGTTGGACAGAAGGCGGCGACAACTTTATCTCTGCCATGAGTTTAGTCATACTTTGTTCGCAAAATGACCTTGTTAGAGCATTGCATCGGTGTCGCAGAGGTCTTGACTTTCGAATCATCGTTAACTCGGTCCGTCTTGAATCTCCACATTGATTATTCCTGTCTTTGAATGACGCTCATTTGAAAACCGCTCTAATTCATTTAACTTTAGACAACTTCTATACGTATAGTAGTTATCTCAGCGTTTTTCAAATTCAAGGGGTATTTTTTTTCTTTTTACTTTTTAATAGTAAATATTTTAAATAGATTGGTTTTTATTGAATTGGGTCACAATCCTCTTCTCACGGTCACACGCAGAAAATATCCAATCTTATCAACTAGACTCGTTTGACCGAGTCCTTTGGTGGGGTAGAGACTTTTTGGAAGTGATCTGCGGTGAGAAATGATAGTCATCGTGACATTGCGTGAGTGTCCGCTTCTTACGTTACATAATCAGCCCCGTTCACCCTTTCAGTCGTAAAAATCAAAAAGTTAAATTATCGTTACTGCGTTGATACAATCACGATACAGCTCTTTCAAATTCAGTTTTGTTTCGTGGGCTGATCACCTTGTTCGTAATTAATAGTTTTCTAATAGGAGTTGTTTTCGTTTGAGTTAAGAAAGTAATTCTCGCTTGCCTTGGTCTTGCATTAAAAACTCACACTATTCTCTAAACTCAGTGAGAAGCAAAACCCGACGACTTCCCGCGACCATTTTCCCGCGCTTGGCGCCGGCTATGTGTAATTGCTTCGTATTCTGATTGGTTCATTACGTTGTCTACGTCTGTTGTGATTGGCTAGATCAAATGCTTTGGTTTGGTTTTACGGCATTCAATTGATCACTAAAATTTTGTTGTACAGCAGAGTCCAAATCCGTCAATTTATGTTTTTCTTAATTCTCATCACCTGTTTTCTTGACATTGTATTGACATTGTTAGGAGAAATCAGTTGTTGATCCCTATAAATGGCGCTAGACCAAGGAAAGTTGAACTTTTCATTCCCATATCTTGTCTCCTTGAAACTCTGTTATTAATTAACAAGGAAAGAAATTATGGGCACCACATGAAGGAAATACCCATTTAGCCTGGGACCAGGCTCCGCAGTGGGGTAACTGAGCGAAAAGAAAGAAAGAGGCGAAAAGCAATCGCGAGCCGAGCGGGTGACACCGGGAGAGGAGGGGGGGCGCCGCCCCTTGCCCTACCCCAGTTGCCCGCTCCGCTCGCGATGTTTTTTCGTCTCTTTCCTTCTTTTCGCTCAGTTACCCCACTGCGGGGTCTGGTCCCAGTATAATACCCATTTTTTCTTTTTCCTCCTCGTTTTTCATTCCTGTTAATCTATTATTACTGTAAGGAGAAGTTAGCTGAATTTAGTTGGAATGAAAGTAGACTGTTCACAGTCCTCTATTTTTCCGTGAGATCGTCGAGATCGAGCGCTTCTTACCGTTAATGGCGGCCATCTTGATTTTCAAATGTACCGAGTCAACGGGCGTCGGGGATTATATATCTCTAGGGGGAGATATCCTCCCAAACCGTCCCCCGCCCCTAAGTAGATTTGACACTCTTCTCCAGGTTGATTCGGTACATGTGAAAATCAAGATGGCCGCCATTAACGGTAAGAGGTGCTCGATCTCGACGAACTCACGGAAAAATAGAGGACTGTGAACAGTCTAAAATGAAAGGAACAAAGCTCATTCTACATCTAGGCCTGTCCCGATTGTGCTCCTAAAATGATGAAAAGTTGCTCACTGGAATGCCAAAAAGTTGCTAAACAAAAATGCCAAACATCGAAAAAGTTGCTACCTAAATTTCAAAAGAGCCGAACTCCACTTCCTATTATTCGGAATCTAGTTGTGATACCCTATACAAACCAGATGTCATTAGGAAAATAACTATTTTAAAAAGCCGGCTTCTTCTGTTCGGCAAATCACCGACCATTTCCGTTCATCACAAGTAAATAATGAAACAAAGCCTTTTTTTAAACCTGTGCCTAATTTTATTGATTGTCGATTATAATATCAGATAAGGATCGCAATGGGTCTGCGAAACGTTACCAAGTGACGGGTTCAATAAACTCGCATAAATTGAAATTTTCTACCAAATTGTTCACATTTTGTGTTTGATATGTGTTGTAAACCTATATTTTATTTTGCTCAAAAGCTGCCCAGAAAGGTAAAACTTGCTCGAGGTCGCTAGAACCGCATAAAGTTGCTCCAAACGCGAAAAGTTGCTCAAAAGTTGCCGAGCACAATCGGGGCAGGCCTATCTACATCCGTGAGTTGATTTCATCGATTTCGGATGAAATGCATTTAGGCGGTAAAATGATATCAAAATGTAGTTAGTTTTGTCGATTTGCTATATATTGTTTTTAATATTTATTTACTACGAGAGGGGCATGAATAAACATTGATTTTTTTTCGCGTTGAAGACGAGTGTACTCTGTGACACTGGCAATATTTCGTGTTAATCGCGCCTCCCTCGCCACGCGGGCGTTATTTGTGATCGTCACGCAAAGCTCCTCCGTATTAGAGATGAGCGTTGCGTGACGAGCACCATCAACGCCAGCGTGGGAGACTGTTTCAGGGAAACACGAAAATTTGGTTTATCAACGGAGTTGATAATGTAAATTGACCACCGTACAGGGATTCGATTAGCTGACGTTTCGAGCGTTAGCCCTTCGTCGGAGCGAATCGAGGAATTGTGGGTTGTGTATGGTTTATATACAGAAAATGGAGCTACGCTATTGGTGGTAACATAGTAACGTGAAAAACAGGAATAAATTAATTGAATGAAAAGCGCTCGTTGATACCGTGGGGATTAAGAGTGCCAATTTGAAAGATCAGTTTTTGCTCGAGATTTTTACGGCTTTCCGTGGTACCTTGATGTAGGGAAAGGCCGGAGATCGACATGTGTTGTTTGGAATGGTTAGGGAGATTAAAATGCCGAGCGACAGGTTTGGATGCGTCTTTGTCATCTTTCTTTTTTCTCGTGATGTTGAGAAAGATGACAAAGACGCATCCAAACCTGTCGCTCGGCATTTTAATCTCCCTATCATTGCCCCTAAGGTTTTCAGAAAGGTCGTAATTGCTGTTTTGGGCAGTCTAAAACGTCAGCTAGCATTTTCGGAAAGAAAATAGTTCCCTAGAAAGTTCGTGGAAAGTTCATTTCAGCTTGCATTTTCTCAAAGGAAGATTTTGTTCCCTAATATTTTCGGGCAATTAAAATTTCAGCTAGGGAATCCGAACAGATGAACTTCTTCTAGCTAATGAAAACATCACTTAAAACAGACTTCAAACACCATAAGGGACTTTAAAAAATGCCTTTCTACAGCTTTTGGGTGATTTGGCTCGTTGGGTGCCCCTGTTGTGCTGTGACGAAGTCTCAGGACAAGTGGCAGGCAAACTACCCTAATAATAATAATAATAATAATAATAATAATAATAATAATAATAATAATAATTATTATTATTATTATTATTATTATTGTTATCGTTATTGTTATTATTATTATTATTATTATTATTATTATTATTATTATTATTATTATTATAAATATTTATATAGCGCTAGCCTGCGTAACTGGCGGAATTGTAGGCGCGCGGAGGAGGAGGCGGTCGAGCTCGCGGCTTCGCCTCTTGCTGTTAGCGGCTCTTTACTCCGCGCGCCTGCAATACAGCCAGCTACGCAGGCTAATATAGCGCTAGTATCCTTAAAGTTCAAAAGCAAAGAGCAAAAATAGTAAAGTTAAAAAAATGCTTTTTTTAAAAAAGGAAAGTTTTAAGTTTGTTTTCAAAAACGGACACCTGCGGAGCTGTTCTTGATGTCAGACGGCAGAGTGTTCCAGAGTGTGGAGGCTGCCACGGAAAAAGATCTTGCACCATATGTCCTCAAATTAAAATGCGGAATAACAATTTTTAGATGATGAACGTAGCTGACGAGATGGAATGTGAGGTGCGAGTAGATCGCGTAACAGTCATTAATTAAGAATTGTTCCAAAAATTAATGTTGAAAGAGGTTGGGGTGGAAAAGCGGTGAAGGAGAGGCGGAGAGAAGGCTTGCACCCCAAACAAAATCACATTCAACTTAAGTCGTCGCTGAGAATTCTCCGATGGTTATTGGCCTCTTTCTATTTTGGGCGGCATTCTAATTATTAAAAACGTAAAAATTAGCTCAAGCCACTTGACCTCTGCTCCTCTTTAAATAGCCGTCGTCTCACACTGAACAGGGTCATTTAAACGGAGATTCTGGTATGGCATTGTTACAGTGTGAAGAGTTCGTCTTTTTCTCTTTCCCGGCTCGCATTAACGATTGAAAAGAAACGAAAACGCGTCTTTTTTTCCTAGGGATTGTTAATCACAGTTTGCAAAAATTTTCTTTTCATTTCCACTTGATCCTTTATGAGACGACGGAAGGAAAAGTATTTCTTTTCTTTGTCGTCCGCACTTCTAACTGCGACAAATCCTACTTGAAACAGAAGTTAATTTCTAGGCCTCATCTGTTTTTCGGTGTTCCTGTGATCGCTCAACTTAGTCACGAAAAACTTGGCGTTAAGGCGAGATTTCACCTGAACATCGTTTTGCAGTGACTGTCGCTTAACATGGATTTAACGTCAATATCTCGTTCGCCTTTCAAGCAATTAAAAATCCCTATGCTCATCTCACGAAGCTATGTTTTTGTGAATTTTTGGGTATATTTTGGAAGAAATAAAATTCACTGAAAACGTGCTTGTCGAAGGTAAAATTTGCGTCTGGGAATTCAATGATATATTGACCTTTGACAAACACTGTATCCAGGAAGATCTGCACTTGTAACATATTTGTGGCACTGCTACGTTTCGTGCAACTGATCTCGATAAGGGTTGCGAGTTGGCGGACATTAAAAAATATATATGCCTTAAAATGAGTCTGTCCAATTACTAATTGCCTTACTTCACTTTGGCGGAGTGGGCGTAGCCGGGCCAATGGTTACACTTCCTAATTTATGAAAGGAAATCCTTGCTACGTCTACTTTTCCTTTCGAATTTTTATACATACTTTATTGACTTTCCCCAAGGAGCTTTTCAAAGACAATAAACCGAGTGGAAATAATTGAAATTTCTTTAGCTTGAAACATCGTGACATCATCAAACCTCACTAACAAACGGTGTTAACTGTACCGATATTTGATTTCACTCATTTCATTGTTATGTTGAGAAAGACGTCGCTTTTATTTAACAATCAAATTTTTCACAAACTGTTTTAATTGATATGCGTTTAAATAACCGTAAAATCACTGAATTTTTTTTACGTGGCAGCTAATTAAACATTCCCGGAATATAATTATATTTTGACAAAGCAGAGAAAATTGTATCCGTTGCAACTGTTAAATTGTTACGAAATATCACGAATTTTGTAAAACATATTTTCCGTTGATTTTTTTTTCGTAGTTTCTGATTTTACGCTCGCACAAATCTTCATGTGCAGATACTCGGCCCAATGTCTTTACGTCCGCTTCCAGCAGGGAAATTTCATTTCGTATGCGAAATGTTAATATTTTTGCGAGATCAACTGAAAAAATTAAGTGATTTGAGGCTGAAATTTGACCTTCATCTTTCGTGTTTTCTTTTCCTACAACGAGAAAACGCGAAAAAGTGCGGGAATATTGATCTCTTCTCAACAAGAACTAAAATAGGTATTACGCTGTTACGAGAACTGCCATAAGCCGCGATCAAGGTCGTAAAAAGAACTGAACATAGGCGTGGGCTAAAATATTCGAAACGGAAACACAAGCTTGCTTAGCAAAATGTAAATAAGCACCTTTCAATTCAATGACCTATCGAGATTGTGAGGTTACAAATCTGGGAAGTTTCAATTTCAGTTCCTCCCCGCTCATAAAATATCAACTTGTTGTATTTAACGCCTTCTGTCCAATGCAAAGGTCGGTTTAGATCGCCCTTTTCCCGCAAAGTCTCGAACGATCGAGCAAATTGCACCGCATCGTCTCGAGGTTTAAGTTGTCGTAGGCCAATATTCTTACGTTGGCGTGTTGACATGGGCGAAACGGCGTGAAAACAGGCGTTTGTTTAAGCATTTCCCTACTTGCCAATCACGCGAGAAGTGAAACGTGCTTTTAAAGGAAGTGACTCCGAGCCGCAACTTATTTAACCGAACTGTACGTGCCGAGTTCCTTGCAGCACACGAACAATATTCCTGAATATGCGTCATTGGATATAGAAAATTCTCTTCATCTCGGATTTTCAGGTGAGTGTCGTTAGTTTGATAAGCTTTATACACTTATCAGTCTATTAATTAACCTAACACCGTTTACTGGCCTTAATTTCTAAGAGTATTAAAGGGACAAAGATTTCGATGGAAAGTAAAAGGGAAACGCATAATTGCGCAACTGGAAAGTATCGACGGATTGTTGGCTCTTAAAAAGTATTAAGATTTCAATCACCCAAAGAAGTCAAAGTTACAACCGCATCTTGTAAACAATAATACTGGCACACAGTTTGAGCTGCTGAGTTATGTCTCCATCGTTCTGAAAAATATATTGCGAGAAAAATAGTAGAGACATGCTTATCGCTATTTATCTTAAGCCCATGGTAACAACTGCTGGATTCGACCCAAAAAACACGGCGAGCAAACAACAACATGACCTCCAGTCGCTTTTTTGTTTTTTTTTGTTTTTTTATAAATGAAAACTGGACTGATGTGAAACAGAAATTTTACCTTAACTGAAACACGTCGAAACAATTCAACCGGCTCAACTGGTCAATTAACTTCTATCTTACAGCCGCTCTTTACAATTTACAGGTTAGTTGCATAAGTTCTGAAGCACCAGAAAAAAAAATTCGACAGACTTGTTTCGCAAGCTTTAATTATAATTTTAGCGCCATCGACCGCTGGCCTAAAAAGCCGAGGCTCCAGTGAAAGGGTACAGGGGCTAGGGGCGAAATTGGTCATCCTAGCGGAGCAATCTCGTACCCAGAGTCCTCAGGCTCTTTGGCCAGCGGTTAGTCGCCAGGAGAGGCTCTGGGATAATGGAAAAAAATTCAAATTTTTTGATTGGTTGGCCCGTAACGGCTTCCATTGTTTTACCCCAGATTTTCTGGGGGGAAAAAGGTGGTCAGGAGTGGCGATCCACCAACCATTATCCTTGAGTCTCTCCGGGTGTCCACCCGCTGACCAAACAGCCCGAAGACTCTGGGTACGAGGGCTAACCCTTTTGGAGTTCTATTAGCTTTTGTCTTCGCTCTGGCCAAGGGACAGCCCTCGAAATTTCTTAAGATAGCAAATAACCGTATTATCTCAGTTGATAAATTCAAATATTCTCTCTCTTTTGCGAGTCGGGTGAAAGGAAGCGAAATTATTCAGTCTTTTTAAGGCCCGTAGGGTGATGGCCTTAGTTCCATTTTCAATGACTCTTTGCGCATATGGCAACCACGTTCGCTTTACTCGACAATGAATATGTGAACGATCAATCGACAATGGACGATGTACAAAATGCAGCCACATCAATAGAAAATACCGCAATGGCGGGAGAATCTGTCAGCTTCACACAGATGGCCGATGCCTCGGAAATCAGGTGAAAACACCGAGCCGATGCTGCGTTTCCCGTAATATAACACAGACGTCCTCGATCCTCTTCTTCCTTCCATTTTGCGGTTAGGATATTGATATTCGACCGTATGCCACATATACTTGATTTATATTTAAATCGGACGAAGGAAACAAGTGACGAAAATTTGATTGGAGTGCCGCAATATTAAGTCCAGTTTCAAACTCTACGTAATAGCTGGTTGAAGTCAACGTTTTTCAAGCACCAAGGTCGCGACGTGGGCCAAACAATATTTTCCTTCCTCGCGGTTTTTACGATTATTTTAATTCTTTGCGCCGGATTTGGCGCGCAAGAAACAACCAGGATCTCAATCGGCGGCATATTATAGGTAAGGAGGTTTAAGGCAATCATTTTCTGAAGGTGGATACTACTTGATTCAATTAGCTGAGTTCAGTGATAATTATTAATTATCCACCACAGTGGCGGTATATATCTACCGCCATCCAACGACGCTGAGAAAAAAAAGCTGTTAGTATTGAATAAACCAGTGAACAGTCATCACAAATAAGACACTTATTTCCTCGCAAACAAGCGAAAATAACTCGCTCACGATATCCAGGACGACTTTTAATTTATCAAAGAAATCAGGGAGGTAAATATTTGTCAGTGAAGCAAATAAATATTGAACTGATAGCTGTTTTAGTTTTTAGGAAACTGCCCGGATAGTAAACTCATCTATCACAAAAGCACGAAATAACAAAACAAACCAAAAAAAACTCCCGCGCCGCGATGTTCAGGAATTTGATAAGCCTTAAAAAAGAGAGCATGAAAATTATACAGATTTGAAATATTTAAAGATAAACCGGCCATGCAAAAGCCAGATTGAAAGGATTCCCCCTTTAATTTGTGCAGGGGCAAACAGTTATCTTGTCAAATCAGGTTATGAGGCTAAACGTGAGTACGGCGTGGCCTGTCAGTAGGAAGGGAGTGGGAGAAATGTTGACTCAGGCTGACTGTACACAGGTTAACCAGGGTTTAATTGTATCCCACTACATTTGGTTGTTTCGCACACTTGATTCAGCATGAATCGAGGCTATTTTCACCGTTGAAAACAAGGCCATCGCACCTCGATTACCCGGAAATCGCGAAAGAGTTTCACTACCTCACGAGCGGGTGTAACATGTGCCGCTATTTACCGCAGCCACTAACGAGGCCTTCCAAGGGGTAGAGGGGACAAGCGACATGGCTCCAAAATCAGGCGACAATCTTCTCCCAAAACACCGACAACCGACAGAAATTGGCAAAAAACGCGCGACAGTTTGCGACAGCGACAATTCACTTTCCATCCCTCTTTGTTTTCTTTAGCGACAGCGACATTTGTCCCCAACGAAGAAAGCGACAGACAGAGTCTTAAACGAGCGACAAAGCCACACCAGACCACCCCTTGGGAGGCCTCAGTAACATTCTGCGAACTGAAAGGTGCAAGTCACGCTATTTTTGTCAGAGGAAAACAACCGGAATTGGCTGAAACCTTAGCGGAAATAACTAAAAATAAATAACTTACGAGGAAGTAAATTGGAAGGAAAAGGATGAAATTTCAGGAGTTGCCAACACATGTGTTCGCGTAATGGTCTTCGAATCGATGAAGAGTCCTGACCATCTGGAGGGGCTTCAGGTTTTAGCTTCGGTATCTGGTTCAAGGACGCTCATATAATAGGGGCCCCGAACTTTCAGCAAAATTCGATTGCCGTGACCGAGTCACACGGGTATACTAAAAAAATTGGAAAATGTTTACTTTAGGAGTATTCGCTAAGCCAAGACCGCTTTCATGTAGGGCTGTATACAGTTTATGATGTGTTACCGAAAAAAAAAAGATTCTTGCAAAGTCACTGATGCAAAATATAGTTAGAGGCGACTTACAATTGCCTGCGTCGTTTGGACCAGCTGTTGGCTATTTTTGGCACAAGAGAAATTTAATTTGATCTCGGTTTGCATGTCTGGCAATAGAACTTAACTTTTGTTTGTGATATACGAAGCGGTTCTTGTGATCCCTAAAATATGTCTGAGTCACGCCTCTCAAAAAGCTGTTTAAACCCACCTTTTGAAATATGATTACCTGCTTGACAACCGAGAAAAAGTTGAGAAAAAGTTATTAAAAGGAACGATTTAGATTTGCGTGCGCCGAAAGGCACGCGAAGGTCGCATGCACGGAATATCGTGTGCATGACTTTTTACAGGACGAATCGTCGTACTGAACATTTCTCTACGTTTGAGCTGGTAATTCTCGGATAAAATTGAAAGCCAGAGTTGAGGTTAGTTGTTACTGTAAGGCTTCTGTAACCGAAATTGTTAATGATCGGTGGTTCAGTCGAACCAAGGTCAAGATTCTAGTTTCCTTGTGCGCGGGCGCAACCGATTCACCAATTGCTAAGAAGCCGCTGGTAAATGCTTATTGACCATGCATTTAAATAGAGCGGTAAGAATTATCATTCGCGAAAAAAATCCATCCTTCCGCATTGGTTGGAAACTTTGAAGACGACGTGGAGGGAGAAAGATATTACTTATTTGCACGAAGACAGTGAAAGTCTTGTTTTTATTTTTATCAGTTGCGGAAGAAAGTTTTTCGCGGGAATTCAATTAAAATTTTGCAAGGTAAGCACTATTTTTGACATTCTGATTTTTGCTGTTATTCAGAAGAAAGCGATTTAAATTCGGCATTTTTCAACCAGCGAGGAGTAATTTTCGTGAGAATGTGATTTCACGTTCCACGTTGTTTTACGAGAATCAACAGATTCGCTATGAATATGGTTATTTCCGCCAAATATAGCCAATATTTACATGACAATGTAGCTGATCTCGTTTGACAGGAAGGAAATTGCTTGCTAAAGAAATGATGTAAGCCTTTCGTCGCTCGAACAATCGCATTATCAGCAAGCGAGAAACGAAAACGTAGTAAATAAACATGTGAATCAGATCGATATAAAAACTTTTGCAAAGGAAACTCACGCAACATGAAGACCAAGGAAGGCACCAGGCTTGCGTGGTCGAGGGAATCTTCCACGTGATCAAAACCACCAGTTTTAATTGGATGATTGCACTCGTGGACGCGACGGCGTGCTTCACTGATCCTACCCCTCTAGAGTAGAGAAGTTTTTTCCGTGCATTTCAATGATTTTGACCATGAAGCCAAGTTTCTTTTTATAGAAATTTACAGATTTAGAAGTTTAAAGAGTGTGGCTGGAGGCTATGATGGCAAACCGCGGTGAAAGCTTGTAAAAGACGTATGGTTTTCGCCAACTTCTTCGCTGCTCCGTCCGAACTTCTCTCAGGCCTTTTGTTTTGTTGTGGTGATTGATTTCACTCCTGACTCTCGTGTTGCCGATTTGTAGGCTGAAATTCGTAAAGTTGGCAAACTTGGCCAGTAATATGCTCAATGGTTTCCCAGGTGGATGTCTTGAGCGATCGAGAAAAGGAGATTTTAACGAATTATGACAGGTTAGGATTCAGTGAGGCTGTTGATGTCTGCTAGGCGCTAGAAATCTTCATTCGATTCGTTGGACTAACTATTTCTCTATCGTTTCTCTAGCCGTTTGTACGGATTTTTACGAGTGCAAGATCCCGTTGGAGATCCTTCCTTGCCCGATCTGACCCACAAATCGTTATTGCAAAAGGTAGGGAGTTGCATTTGAAAACTTTACAAAAGCAACCTCGTAGATTTTACGCCAGGTACGTGTTGTGTTGTTTAGAGCTGACATTTCTCTGGGAGCATTTGTTTGCGAACCGAGCAATTACGGTAGGTTTATGTGGAGTAACAGCCTTTGTATCTGTCCATTGGAAAATCCAGTGATATTGTTGATGGTTCTAATTGTTTCTTATTGTGTTAGGGAATTGATTTTTTCGAGAAAGAGTTGCAGCGAGAAGGCAGTTCCACGAATTCGTCTACTTTCTGCAAATTGGGACATTTTCACCTGTTGCTCGAGGACTTTGCTAAAGGTAAGAAGAAATTCCTACGCTGCACGGAAAGTTATTTTCTGTCTAATGTCATAAAAAAGAGAGCAATCTGTCTTTGCTGCGATTTGCAAGATTACCTGAAAATGTGATCGTGAAATCGTCAACTGCCCAATGCGATGCACATTTGATTACGAATGACCCCATACTTGAAAGGATTCTTAGGGCAGAGCTTACATACATTTATTTAGCATACGTTTATTTCCGATTCCCGGCTTTAACAGGGTTTGCCGTTTTATTTTCAGCTCTTTCAGCATATCAGAGGTTCTTCAACGCTCAACAAGTCGATTATTGGAAGGTAAAAGATCTATAATCAAGTGAAACTTCGCTTACATATAAATTATAAAACTTATCAAATCACTTCGATTTCTTGTATGTTGTGTCGTGGGATTTTCGTGTGTAGTCTTGGCCGATGAGAGATTAATCGGTGCGAAGAGTAGGTTCTGTGTTATAAGAGAGTGCAGCGAATTGAAGTGCAAAGCTTAGTTCAGGGATGTATGCACTCAGATTTTGTCATACCCTACCTAATTTATTCTTTGTGTTTGCGTTCTATTTTTTGTGCTGAAAAATGGCCGACTTTTGTTTTCGTTTCACAGTCGGCAATTTACAGTCCTTGCTTACGAGCAAAACTTCATTGATCTAAGCCGCAGTGTCGGGGAAGTTTGGCAAGGTTTCGTTTTTCAAGAGCAAAATCTTCTACGCCGTGAGCAAAATTGTCTTTTCCTTTGGTACACTTAGGAGATTTCATGGGGACAAATTTTCGTGCTTTTCCAGCGGATATCTTCGCAAGCGAGCATTCGGTTCAGCTTTGCTTATAGACAAAGGATATCTGAGAACATAAATAATTGAAGAGCAATCTTTTACTTGTTATCGATATATTGTAACCTTCTTTTATAGCAATTCGTAAAAGCATAACGGAAATTAATTAAAGCCATTTGAACAAGGCTCAGGGAAAATCCCTAATTTTGTCGCCAATTTTGTCTGCCACAAGGCAGTTTAACTTTGCAAGCTCTAACCCGATTGTTTGAGAATAGAATTTAATAAATATCGAATCAGTGGATTACAATTAACTATTTTTATGTCTTGTTTGATATTACTTTCTGGCAGTTGCTTAGTTTTGATTTGAAATGATATTTTTATAGCATTGTGAAATTCTATAGGGTTAGAATAGTTGATTTGTTTAGGTTGTCAAATAACCTTGAACGGAAAAATGCACTTTGTACCAAAATAAACACAATCTCGTGCATGAATCAGGTAATATTTTGGCTGCATTTTTTGGTTCCTTCCACTGATCTTTGTAACCCCAGCTACAGTATGCATGTAGCAAATATCTTTCCATTTTTCTTGAATTTATTTTAATGACAGCTTTATGAGGGATAAAAATAATATAAATGTATACATATACCTTTGGCATTCACGGGCCATTATTTCAAATTAAGCAGTGTCTGATTTGTGGATTAAATTTATTTTGACATTTAAACAGTGGATAGTACTCAAAAGATTAATATTTATATATAACAATTTTGTGTCCTGTGCTATATGAATTTCTATTATGTTGGTTGGAGGATGAGGTTTTGGTTTTGATCAGGTTAAAAAGATTCCATGTGGTCTTTCTTGATACCCTTGAGTTTGTTATTTAAGTAATTGATGAATCTTTTATTATTTATGTTTCATCAAATTTGCTTATTGGTCAAGTTGTAAAGTTTAATATTCTTGTTATTTACAACAGTATCTATATTATGTAGACTGTTTGAATCAAGTTTATCTTTTTTTTTGTAAAAGATAGACAAACTGAAGTCACTACAAAGCACAGCATATATTTGTAAATGCTCTCTCATAGCAGTATATTGCTGTTAGATTTTAGATTTTACATTCAGGCAAAGTGAAAGTGTTCCCTGCTAATATGCTGTTAGGAATATTCAACATCATTGTTTTATTTTATAACTCCTGTAATATTCATTTCAATCTTCCTGTGGATGTACCAGTAACTGAAAAAAGGCAAATTTATGCAATTTTACCATATTTTATATATGGTTGACTGTACATTGTTTGCCTACCTGTATGAAGCTGTGTAGTTGGTTATGGGGAAATCAGAGTGCATTCTTGAACAGAGTGAGCCCTGGCTGTTGACAGACTTGTGTCATTTCCCAGGGTGTACCATCTCAATCTTGGCTCTCAGTGATCACTGAGTAGATTTCTATCTTTGTAATAGTCACAACTTGCTCTTCAATATATTAAAAAAATTCTAGCATTGTGGACCAAATGCTTTTATCTGGCAACCTACATAATTTAGCTTCGACCATTGCAAGTGGAACTTCCTGCTAACGTCAGCCAAAATGACTTCTGCCCAGCTTTATTTCAGTTATAACTTAACCTTGCAGTACACAAAAGGTTTTGAAATACTTTTTAAGGATGTTCGCACCCAAAATGTTCCCACATACGGATTTTTTTTAAACTTGCCACGCAGAAAGGTAATGATCTACTTTTGCCAAAGCGACAAAAAAAATTGGGGGGTCACCGTGCTCGTTTTCAAGATAAGGTGTATTTTTAGAAGCATGCATTATTTTTAAGACGCTCTTAGCTTACAAATGTTAGCAATAAAGAAAGCTACATTAGTGAAATTTAGATCAGGTAAACATACTCAATTTAACATAACTAATGTAACTAAATAAACTTTTGCAGCTGATATCTTTTTCTGAGGTGAAATAGACCTTGAAAAACGATACATATTAGTCTAAGAAAGAAAACTTGGGTCGCACGAGAGCATAAAAGGCAAAATATTTGTAACTTCTCACGTACAGAATTTTTTTGTTTTTTGTTTAAATGGGCAAAATCAGGAAAGGAAGTGATCTACGGAAAGAAAAATGGGGGTCACCGAGCATTCAAGAGAGTGAAATCGCTGCAAAGTTCTCAAAGCGATTGAAGACCTGGGTCCACAGCTATCCCATGATGCCACACGCTTTCACGTTCCATTCTTATGGAAAATGTTTGCACCTTTAGAGGGCATGCTTTGTTGATGTTTCATGGGCTTTTTACAAAACGTATAACGTGTGCGTGATATGCGCAAAAAAATGCACAGTAGCAATGGGTGTGAACATCCTCAAGTTTGAGTGAATTCTATTTTGTTTGTTCCCAGGATGCTGCTTTTCTTTATGGTTTAGGGATTGTGTATTTTAACTTCTCAGCATATCCCTGGTAAGTTTTGTCTTCATATTTCTGCTATTGTAATAATTTTATACCATAGGTCTATTGTAAGGTGGCTATATGAAGAGGCACCTTTAACTTAGGCTCTCGAGTCATAAAGACTGCTAAAATTCAGCATTTATTGACGGTTCATTATTTATGGGGATGACCGGGTCAGATAAAAAGTGACCAGGTCTTGAAAAATTTCGTCCCCGAAACGACGGGCTATGAGTATTTTAAAAAGCAGAATGACCGGGTTCTGAAAAAAATTGCTTTAATGATAACAATAAGACACTTCGTCACTTCAAAGTATTAATCCTGCTAAATATACTTGTACTACAGCTACCTATATCAAACAAACTTTTTGATATTGTAAACATGACATTTATAACGAACCGTACTTCCCAAACTTTACAAAACGCTAAGCGCAAATCATGAATTCTCAGAACAAAAAATGATGTTTGCATACTTTCAAATTTAACTCGGTAGTAAACTAGTAACTTGGTAGTAAACTGAGGAATAGATACCTAAATTTAAACATGAACATCCAAGCTTCAGCGTTATAATAAAGCTGATATATATAGTCTTTTAATGTGTGTATAAATACAAAAGGATCGAACCGACGTACTGAGAAAACACACTTGGCAAATTTACTAGACACCAGGCTTCTCACATCTTTGTAACGCCTGGTAGTTTTGTAATGTCATAGTCGTTGTGAAAAAATAAAACTGTCAGTAACATTAATTTTCCTCAGAATCATTGCAGTCATTATCCTCTGATGAAGAATCTGAACAATATCCTTTGAAATTTTTTATTTTGTCTTCCATCGATTGCAGTTGTTCCTCTACATGCACTTTCATGCTTGGAGCAAAAAAGTCATTCTTGTAAAGAAACAAGAGGGCATTGTAGTGGGAGCGAGGCTTAAGCGTGGTAAGGAAAGGTAAATTAGCTTCCCCAACTTCCAATGCCCTCTTCAACTTGATATCGCCTCCATCATTTACATCTGCAACTTCCATCATGACTTCTTTGCTGCAACAGAGCTTGCTGAGTACATCTTGCCTTCTTTCTTTTTGTGCTTTGATTTTCTTTTTCTTGCCTTTTTCAGCATTATCGCGGGCACGTTTACATTTCTGTCTACTTTCTGCACTGGCAAAGCTGAACTTGTGCCTTTTTGCAAGCTCTTCATGAGTTTGTTGGATGTCTTCTCTGACAGCTTCTAATAATTATTGGCTTTTGAGACTGATAGTGGCTGATAACATTTCCTGAATGTAAGCAAACTGCTCCTTGGCCCACGATTTTAGCTTGGTAGACGATGGCTCAAACAGCTCTTCTTTCTGCTGCTGTAACTTTGCCTTGATTTCGTCCGCTTGTTTGATTTTTTGCTCAACTTCTTTCTTGGCAGGCACACAGGTTGAGACATCCTGCAGCCTGGAAGGAACTGGCAATGACCTCACTCGAGCAATGTAATTTTTTTCAGACAGGTCGGTTATTCTTGTCACTGAAGCCGTCAAACTGTCAAGCAGCTGTTTCCTCTCCCATCTCTCTCTTCTTTCTTTAATCCAGTAGCTTTCGAACTGGGCCAGCAGATGTGGCTGGGCTGACTCATACACTTGTGGAAGAATACTGTTAAAAAAATGCTGTCTGGGAAATCTTGCCTGGGGAATCATGAATCTCTTCCAAGGCACTTCTGGGTCTGATGGTTCTTCGGGGAACTCTGCAGTTAATTTACCGCTTTGAAATTTAAGTTTTGCCTGCAGTGATTTCCTTGACTTTCCCAGCTGAGCATGACTTGATTGAAAAGTAGTTGGTTGGCAGAGCTTCTCAAAGTTCAAAGGCAGCTTCTACTTGTGTCCCGGTAACAGAATGCCAACACTTTGCTTCAGTTCTTCCTCCGATAGCATGACTGCTGTCTCCAGATCATCAAACCCTGCCTCTCGAAAATTATCAAAGTACTGAGACAAATTAAGTCTAGTCAAGAATGCTTCAAGACTTTCATCTATTGCAGTGACTTGTATTTCACTGGATCTCTGGTTCGCAATACCAGTCTGATCTGGCACAAGAACTGCGTTGTGTGGCTATCTAGCTGTCAATTGTTTTCCGGATGTTATCTTTGACAGCCTTATCAGATGAATGGCAAACGATTAAGAATAAAGCCATTTAACCTACAACCCGAAGGTGCCAGGTTTCCTAGACTGCCTACAGCCGGGAGAATAACGTTTGTTTAATGGCGCTGGCATGCTGCTTTCATGGTCTAAAATGCTGTTTTGGAGGTATGAAAACTATGTTTATGAATTCACCTAGAAGATATAGTGGTTCTTTATGGTACTTTGAGCAAAAATCAGAATACAGAGGTGATCACTATGGGCATTTCAAAGCCGGCACAACTGCAAGGTTATTTCTGAGAGCTTTGGCGACGTTTACCACCATTTCATTGACTATGCAAAAGCAAGCATTTAGTGTAAATGAGACCTATGAAAGAAAAAAAGAGACGTGTACGCCTTCTGCAGTCACCATTCCAAATCGCTCAATCATTTGGGAGGAGACCAAACTGATAGAAACCCCTGATGGTGGTTATTTAAGAAGGTCACTGCAAGAACTCAGTGCACAAGCTAATATGAACTATCTTATAAACGAACTTCAGAGGCTCAGGAAACAGAAAAAAACAAATCAACAAAAAATCGAGAAATGCAAGGGTCTTTTGGAGCTGCTTAAACTCTTGGTCGTTGTGGAGTGTCCCATAAGTTTCCAAGAAGCATTTGAAACCTACGATGGATATCAGTCATTTTCAAACAACACACCCAAGGGTAAACTGGAATTTTGCGACCTTTTGCTTCATCCGGTGAACAGACTTCTGGTATACATAGTGTTCAAGCCCAACGATCGCCACATCATTGCTATTCGCCCTGATGGTAGTCATCACACTGAGTCTTTGCTCCGGTGGTTACTTTTAGAACGTGGCCAAACAAACAATGATAGCTGAATTGAAAAAAGAGGTCTTACACTTAATGTGAGCAACACGGCTGCGATTTTAGAGTCAATGGAGTCTGAATGGGATTGCAAATGCGCTCGTGTACTTCTTGGCTCAACAAGATCAGACTCTGAATTACAAAACATTGGTGCTGCTAAATTCGTGCTGCTACGAAAGTGATAGTGACAGGTGTGGAGGAATGTGAAAACGCAAAATTAGCAGCAAACGACATGGTCAATTTAAGAATTGCTTCCAAAGTGAAACAGCTGTCACAGGAAATTGTCTCTATGAAAGATCTGCACACGAAAAAGAGAAATAGTTGGACATGTGAATGGTTGCATGACTTACAAAATTGAAACTGCTGAAAAATCAAAAGAACAATTTGTAGCTCTCCAACAAAACGACACAAGCTATTCACGGCAAAGACTGCAGCAGATAAAAAACAGCGAACAGCTAATTGACTGCTTGAAGATAACAGAATTTAAAAAAGGCGCTTAGTCCTGAGCATGCCCTCATGACAAAATTGACGTGGAATGTGAGGAATTCATTGCTAAGGCCATTGAATCTAAGGCAACATACCATGGCAGATGCAAAGAAACTGTCATATTTACTAACAGAAGGGTTAAGGTCCGCGATCTGGTAAACATAGCAAACTTTGACCTTGAAAATCGGGGTAAAGCCCCCATTAAATCGGCCATAACTGCTTGGAATCGTTTACAGGTGCACAACAGCAGAAGTATTCAAAGTGGAAGGCATAGAGGCAATGCTTTATTTTACACCAAAAAGCCACTGAAAACAGAAGATCAAATGAACGAAAATACGCATTACCAGCGAGCACATGTTCGTAACATTAAAACTGTTTTTTACGGCTCATCAACACCAGAACATTTCAGGAACTGAGCTTTATGCGATCAATTGATGACAAAGCATATTTGAGGCCTGGCACTTCTGAGGGTTTTAGTAAGACTAGAAATTTTCGAATTCTAACAATGTCAACTGAAGTGAAAGCTCGAAAACTCCCAAAATATGACTGGCCAGAAAGTCAAATGTACATCACACCCTCAATTCATCACATTTTTACCCAAGAACCAGTTGTCATTGATGGGAAAGAAAAGTTGTTGATGAAAAACGATAGGCACATTGTTGTTATTCGGCCAAAAGCTTATGTTGACTCTTCAGGAAACACATGGGCTAATGAAACTGAAAGATTGCGTTTGTTATATCCTGATGAATTCGAGGCTAAGGAACTCAGAAAGTCCTATTCTAAGCATTTTCGTTCTCGTTGTGCTGCTGTTCATGATGATGTTTTCTTGTACGTCGATATGACTGAAGAAGGTGATATTCTCAAAGTAACAACGGATAACACTTGTAAGCACCGTCTGTATGAGCAGCAGTGACTTAGGCATGTTGCAGGATGAGCAGAAATCGCTGAGTTACAATGGAACATTAACGTTGCACTTTGCTCTGAATTTGAGAAATTACAAGGAAATGAACTGCTTAGTAGACAAAAAGATCTTATTGCAACTGCAGAGGCAATTTTGGCAAAGTGTGTCACTGGTAACAGCCTCTGGGGAGATTTCACTGCAGACGTTCTTCAGAAAGCTAACCATATCCTTGAGCATATTGCGGAACTAAATTTGCCCCCTGTGAAACCTAACTGGGCCGATTTAACTGATGCTGGACCAGGTGTAGGGGTGTCTAATATGAAGTTAGATTTAGAGATGCAGAACTTGCACGCATTCACAGAAGTGACTACCGTGTACCTGTCCATCGTTCACGTGGGATAGCGGACAGAATGAAGCTGAAAGGACAAACTCGGCCATCGGCGACAGAGTAGTTGACGGAAGCACCATAGACTGGAACTTCTACAAACGATTTGATGACCTTACGGACAAAGGTATTGCAGAAATGATGCCGAGTGATTTTGAAATATACGAAAAAAATAGGATGTCGAAAAATGCATGGCGAGTATAGCAGAGATAGTGAGAGAAAGAGTAGACGATGCACCAGTCTTGGGCAATTTTATAAGTGCTCTTCTAGCTGAAAAAATGATGGCCATAACTATTTTTTTTTCAATAAAATGTACCTCAAGGAGCATCAAAATGCAGCCCAACAGAAGAAATCAGATGTTCCTGGAAGCAGCTATATCGAGAAGATTCTAAAGTTTATCGAGATGCGTTACAAAATTGGAGAACGTTTCTTTGAGTACATGTACCGCTGCTGTTGTTCCGAGACTACAGAATATTGTTCATTTATTTCTGATCAAGGTTGGACAAGTCCTTTGCCAATAAAAGGTATTCCACAGCCCATTCCAGATCCAGAAGAACTCTTTCATTTTAAACTGGTGAATGAGACACCCACCACAGATGAGAATGGTAAGCCACAGGCTCCAGATGACTTCCAGCCACAAGCTAACATTAAGAGACTGGTAAGTGAAGGTACAGTACCGTTTAAAGGTAAGTTGACAGTCTCGACTCGATCCTCGCGAGAATCCAGTATCGAGGATCGAGTCGAGAATCGAGACTCGATTCACTCGAAACTCAACTCGATCCTCGTTACTCGATTCTCGCAGGAAGAATTTTATTGTTATTCATCGAGTACGCGATTCATCGAGTACGCGATTCGACCTTACGAGTTCTTGAGGAAAGAACACAGTTGTTCTGTATGCAGTTTCTGTTCGAACAACGCAACGAATTCAAGCTAAAGGACGTACAGCGCGGTCAAGAGGACGCCGTGTACTTCTCAAGGAAATATCGTATACTGCATAAAAAAAAAAAAAAAAAAACAAGGTCAAAAGACATTCAGTTTCTTTCGAGGTTACAGCGTTGTGCTTTTCTGCATAAAAGTTCCGATGCTAAATTTACGTTCATATGGCCGCTCGTCCATAAGCGCAACGAATCATGATCGCTGTGGTTCGTTGCGAACACTGTCATCAAAAGCGATCAAAATTTCGAGAAAGCGGCTTATTTTTCGACAAAAATGCACAGTGTACAAGTAGGCGAATAGTGTAGTCGCTAGCCAGTAGCCGCTTGGCAAGCGTAAGGTATTCAAGGCTGGCGCGATTGATCGAACAAGATTCGACAAAACCGTTCATCAACCACGAGGACGGAAACGCCAACTTTGAAAATCGCTCCTCGCCTTTGAAATAAATAAATTGATAAACGTTCGATGAAACAGTAGTAAAACTTCAAGGAAACATCCGAAGTGAAATACTTGTATAATTTGGATAGAAACGTCGCCGAGATGATCTTCAGTCTTCGGCCAAAAATAGCGCAAAGTAAACATTGAATTAAAAATAGACTTGACAGATAACGCGCGTGAGAACTGAAAATTTGCATACAGTGGGTACCATAACGAATTACACACATTTGTGTTTCCAGTTTGGAGGAGTTACATTGTAAAATTAAATCCTAAGAACGGTCGAAGAAATCCCTGTTTCAACGAAATAAAGTTACGAACGAGCACCATTCGTGAACATGTGTATTGACACCTTCGCGTGTCGAATAAATCGCTCCTCGCCTCTCAAATAAATTGATAAGACTTCGATGGAACTCTCGTAAAAACGTAAGTTTGTGGAGCGACAAAGCCAAAATGTATTGCAACGAATTGATTGGAAATGAAAGCCCACATTCTGTGGTGCATCGATCGAGCAACATAACGTACAGAACGACTACACTTGAATCGTTTGCGTTCCTTCAAGTAGCTGAAGGAATAATTATAAGGTGCTTTTCAAGATGTGATCCCCGATTTGCTCGAAAGGTCTATCGAGTGATCAGTCAAGCGACAAGCTCATTATCTCTGATCTTGCGAGACGCGATCCTCGACTCGATTCTCGATGGTTGAGCCTCGATCCTCGATGCTCGAAACTCGCAGGGATCGAGTATCGAGGATCGAGTCGAGAATCGAGACTCGAAAGAGACTGTCAACTTACCTTTAAACGGTACTGTACCTGTCTTGCAAAGAAGAGGTCGAGCAGTTCTCAAAAAAATTTGCTGTGGAGCAAGACTTAGCACAAGCTTACATTGCACATTTACAGGATTTGAAAATTCAGAGCAATATCAGAGCAAGGGGGCGCATTGAGCAGAAAAACAAACACGCTCTAAAAACAGTTGAAGAGTATGCCTGGCGTGAATTAGTACAGTCTGGAAACATAAAAAACTACTTGTTTCTGAGTTGGAAAAATATCTAAAACATTATTAACTGTCATGCAGTGGAACAAAAGCTCAACAAGATTAGAAAAATCTCTTTGCATGTACTTGGTGCAGACGAGGGTGGTGGCAAACACGCAGAAATGTTGGAAGATGTAAGTGAAGGTGAATGTGAAGAAAGTAACAGCCAAGATGATATCGTTCTCGCAGAATTAATTGAAGCAGGCGATAGTGAGTCAGAGCAAGGAACAGCTGGAGGAAGCACGCGACAGGATTACTCTCTCCATGCCAGTGACAAATTGTGGTCTGTTTTTCGGAGTGACTCTGAGGAAGAGGAATTTTATGGTTTCAGTTAAGTCGTCAAAATGAGGCATGTACAATTGAAATATGAAACTATTAAAAAACTCCTCTCAAAAACTTGAAGTAGCAAAACGAAACCTGGTTTCCAGAATAAAAGCAACACCGCCCAAACAACCAAAACAAAAGCGCTGAAATGAGAGAAAGAATCGAAACAAAACAAAACGACTGTAAAACAAAGCTTGCAAGGTAACGTTGACTGGCAGTTTTGTTTCCGTGGCTTTGCTTTAGTCTCCGGTGATTTAGTGGTGTTTGTTCGTTTCGAACTTTTCTTTCTGTTGTTTCGTAGTTTAGTATACATCTTAATAAATGTTACCAATTTTCTTCGAAATGAATGTTTTGTTTAGATTTTTGACTGGGGAAAAACTATGCCCATATCTGGAAAAGATAAAGTTTATACGCAAATTAATGCATTTTGAGCGCGATGATGCGGAGAATGTGGCAATGCGAAGGTACATTAAAACAAATTAGTTTTAGTTGTATTAAAGTGACAAAGGGATCCGTGATTGTGGCACTCGTGGAGAGGAAAGATACAATCATTTACAACAGCATCTAGGCAAGGGCATATTGTAGTTAAAGTTGTGGCACTGAGGTATAAAAACATTTTGTAAATACGTTGATCGAGTTTTGTATCAAACCATGAAGGCCATGTACAATTCATGAACATTGTTTGGTTCCATTAATTGATGAGTTGAATTCTACAGCTTCATGGACTAGCATAATTTTCTCAAGTGTGTTCCAAAAGTAATCTCTATCATGGCATTTTGTACTTTTCAATTGCTCATGTTTCCTACCAAAATCTTGTTTTGGAAGACATTCACGTACTGTTGCGTTGTGAATTAACCAGTTGCTGGAACAGTTTATTGACAAGTCTACACCATGTGTTTATGAAACAACTTTCATAGCACTACCATGTCATGATTTTATGTCAACTTTAATATTATTTTCATTGACCAGGCTTTGAAAAATTTAAAACGAGTCAGGTCAATTTAAAACGAAAACTTAGTTTCAGTTATCCGACCCGGTCATCCCCATAAATAATGAACCCGTCCCTTAGTGCTTTAAACTGAGTGAAAAGGCTGAAAAAAGACATGGAAATTGTTCAGGAGTTGAAATATAGGCATAAAGAATGTTCTAGGTAACATTTGATTGCTGTATGTGTATTTTGTTAAACAGGGCGATAAAGATCTTTCAGCAGTTGCTGTACATCGATCCTAGTTTCAATTGTTCCAATGAAGTTCATCTTAGACTGGCAATCATATTCAAAGCACAAGGAAGCTGTGAAGCAAGTGTTAAGGTATAAAGCACATTCTCAAACCTATTTCTTGACGATCAATGAAATCTTTTCTATAATATTGTAATATAAAAATTAATGAGTCTTCGTATGTATTTATAATAAAGTTTCGATATAACGCGCACTCCGATTGGTTAAAACAGCGTGCCTTATGAGAGTACAGATGCATGGGCAGCTACGATGTCACGCCATTGACCCAAATGAAAATCGGAATTTTTCCCTCGGTTTTTATTTTGATTCAGATGTCTTGTGCGACCTAGAAAATGTGTATGAAAACAAACGGTTAGCTTCAATGGATTTGGTAGATGTTTGTGCGAGTAACACCACAATAACAGCATTAAAAATTAAGGATTACTGTCAAGCGTGTTTTGAGAAGTTGCTGAGTCACACAGCAATGAGGGCAATTTCAGCAACGTCTCAAAACACAAGTTGTTTACGAGGACTCATTCCAATTACATGTTAATAAAATAAGGGCAAAATTTTATTTAGTTAACATTGCTGAGGCACGTCGAAAAACAGTCAGCCAAGCGGAGTAAAATCACTCGTTCGCTTGCAAAGCAAATGAAAATACAGTTCAACTAAGCTTAAGCTTACTTCTTAATTTGCATGCAGAACGAGTGTAGATCATTTGATAACTATTTACATCCAGTCGAGAGATAAATACGAGTTTCAGTCCTGAACAAAAGTAACAACAATTAAACCAAATGTTCAGAGCTGAAATTTATTTAATTCACCTATCGTTGTAAAGGTTTCCATCACTTGAAAAAACACATCCGCTTAAAAACACGCATCGGCAAACATAGCAAACGGATTCATAGCAAACTACTCAAGAAGTAGTTAAAAGCACTCGCCTGTGGCTCGTGCTTCTTCCTACTTCTTTCGTGCCCTCGTCACTTCTTGCGTGCCTCATAACAGAACAAAGCACAGTTAAGGCTTTCTTATTTGTGAAATATACAGTGTATGTCTCAAGTCAAGGTTAATTTTGATTTAACCTAGGTTGAATCTCAATTCCTATTGTTTCCAAACATTCATTATTCATACTAAGGGTTAAGAATTGAGATTCAACTTAGGTTGAACATTTTTAACCTAAAATCAAATTTGACCTGTAACATTAAATTTATGGTGCTTGCTTATTTGCTTTCTGTGCTGAGGACCTGACATATGGTCCTTATGGTCCTCATTATACAGCTGTAGATAGACAGGGCTGTCACTAATTTTTTATGTAGGAGGAGATGTGCAAAAAGTAGCCGGGGAATCCAGCTGTTGTCGTATAGTCAACATGCTGTTTTTCCATGAAAGTAGCTGGGGATCTACTCCAGAATTATCAGAATTGGCTGGGGAAAATCCTCGACCCCCGGTCCGTAATGACAGCCCTGAGATATATAATTAACAATTAAGTAAATGCAATTACATTATAACGGTTGTATAATAATGATGATAATAATGAATGATATCATTTTCAGCACTTTCAAATGGCTCTAATGGATTCCAGTCCCTGTTCATTGTCAAAGGTTGAAAGTAAGTTTGGACTATTAAGTGTCAGTGCAGTTGAACCTTGATTATCCGGACTTCTCAATTATCACGACTACTTCCTCTGGTCCCAAATTTTTCATGAATATTAACAAGACATGATAAGGATCCCTAGAAACTATCATTATGAATTATTTTTTAATTTAGGTTATTAGGTTTAGGTTTAGGTTTAGGTTTAGGTTTAGGTTTAGGTTTTTCAAAGAACGAAAGTTTTAGACCAAAGATTTTTGCATGAAGTGAAATAGTACAATACAGTGTATGCTATTGCATTACATTCTGATTTCCTAATTAATTCAGTTTTATAATATCAAACTGAATAATTTAGGAAATCTCATTAATATTCATATTTTCTTGACTCTCAATTATCTGGGTTATTTGCACCAGCCCCAGCAAGTCTGGATAATCGAAGTTTGACTGTAGTGTGGTTTCTCCTTTCTACCTTGCCTAGAAGATTAGCAGCTTTCCCATAACAGCAAATAAGACAGTAGATTTGTGCCTGGTATCAATTCTATCCTGCTGCCTCTCTGCTGATAAAAACGTAATTCGTATCCTATTTTCGTTTGATAAGTCAACAAATGCGTTTACTCTTCATTAATTAAATTGTTCTTTGCTTGACTTCAGTTCGATTTCATCTCGGCCACCTTTTTGAGATGCAGAACAAGTGTGATCTAGCACAGGAAATGTACGAAACTATCATCGAGACTCCTAATGTGCCGAACAACATCAGAGCTAATGCCTACAAGCAATTGGGTAAGTGTGTTTACCTTTGACTTGCTTAACACTTTAACACCTAGTACTGATCAGCATCAAATTTCTTTTCAGTGTTATACTACTTTTTTAGTTATAATGTGATGAGAACAAAGGGAATGATCAAAAGGTTTTTAGATAGCTTGATCTGCTTTACATCAAGCATCATTGTTTAATGAGAGGAACAAGAGGAAGTGTGAATCTTCTCGCCTTTCTGTTGTGTTGTTTGAAAGCTGAGCAATGTGATTTTCTGGGGAAAAAAATTGCCTCAGTGGTGGCTCGCTGCTGGAGCTGTTCAAATTTCTTTCCACCCTTGCTATTTCTTTATGAGGCACACTGGACGGCAAACTCAAAACTTGTCAATATCGCTTAAAATGTCACTTTAGTGGCAAAAAGATGACAATACACCACAGGTAAGGCAATTTAACTTTTATTATTTTAGCATTGGTCCATACATACATTTAGCGATCCATTGCTATAGTATGAAAAATATGGCAAATCCCTTACATTTACTATACAATAACAAACGGTTTCACCAACAGAATTTCACAGCTACATGCAAAATTATGTATGCTCATGGGTGTGCTAATACTGAGTCTGTGCCTTTTTCATTTACAAGGGTGGATGTATTACAACAAAGAGCATCTTGGAGATAGGCCATCCAGAATGGAGAAAGCAGTACAGCTGTTACTGAAAGCAATAGAGACAGATCCAAACAGTGGGGCTGCCTGGTATCTGATTGGAAGGTGTGCATTTTTACCTTAGTAGTATAGTCTAGGATCTCTGCAACTGGAGAAGAAAACAAATAAAATGCAGTCAAAATACTCAGCACATGCCACCTATAATTCAACAATAATTTTCATTAATATTATTGCGAATGGACTGCATTATTCATTACAAACTTTCAAATTTGATTTGAATACTGCAATCAGAGTGCGACCTCATTTGAAATTATATTGATTGTTGATCGGTTTATATCTCATGTGGCTTGAACACTTTGTGCGGTGTTCACGTCCAAAACACACTGCTAAAACCTGTGCCAAAAAAAAGCTACTGCCATATGCTGAAAGAAGGCCTTTCAGCAGCTATTTGCAGCTTGCCAGATCTGAATATATTTTTCTTGGAAGCACGTACATTGAAACCCATGCCGCTGATCAAATAATGCCAGTGACATTTGACCTTTCACTCTGGAGGCGTTTTGTGGACAATTTTTCCTGGCAACCTGGATATGTCCATTCCAAAAATTCGCCATTCTTTTCAACAAGACCTTAGGCTTAGACTAGAAGATTTATACTAAAACAATTAGATTATTTGCTCTCCATTTCTGTGGATGATAGCTGATGAGGGCGCAGCATCTCGAGCTCATAATCTAATTGTTAAATAAAAATACAGAAGAGCTACAATTATGGACAAAAGTAGTTGGGTAAACCCCCACCCCCACCCCCACCCCCACCCCCACCCCCACCTTTCCCCCCAAAAAAAATCTTTTTCATTTAACATGTGACAGTGACAGTGTCTAACAAGCATATTTCAACATTGAAAAGGGGGAGAGGGGGATTTGGTAGACTTGCCACAAGTCAACCACTTGAGTCTCACAGCAGAAAAGCCGAGAGGAGCGAGCTTTTTAGGCCAGGAAGCGGCTGACCGAGCGACAAAGTTGTGAGAAGGTCGACTTGCCTCGCTTAAAGGGTTTTCATTTGCGTTTCACGCCAAAAATTGGGAGTGGCGTGACTCGCATTTGGAGAAGAGCAACAGTTATCGCTTTCGCAATCGACCCCATGTTGGAATTTCAACCGCAAGTTTCATTGCTCATAGCTACTTTTGATTGACAACTCTATCCCTGAGGGTCCAAAAGATCTTTTCTGATTGGTCAAAGCGCAGCGACCCATTTTTGTGTCGCTAAAATTGGTGCCAGTCAAGTATGAAAAGTCCTTCGTCCCACGCCGTATAGGATGAAGGACTTTTTCGAAAGTCTAGGGATTTGCCTATCAACAAAAAAGATTTTTGTTGAATTACAGAAGAACGCTGGTAGAAACTGTTTGTTTTGTTCGAATGCATGTGTCAACACTTTTGTTTGGGATTGTAGCTGTGTACTTTCCAACAGCATATCAGTTTTTACCCTTAGGATTTTCAGAGTGGCTGGACCATGCATCAGGAAATTCATCTTTTGCATCTGATCCTGTTTGATTGTTTTCTTCTCCTTTGTTGTATCAGGTGTTATGCAATGCAGGGGAAGGTCCATGATGCATTTACATCTTACAGACAGGCTATTGACAAGTCGGAGGCTAATGCTGACACCTGGTGCTCTATAGGGTAAGCAACAACTTGTTACCCTTGCTGTATTTGCCATATATGTATTACCTGGTTCAATATTGCTTTGTATGCATCAAAACTGTTACCTATTAAATGGAAGAGTTTTTATATTATTTTCAAAAGTGTCATTAAAAGGGGTGGGTGGGTGCAGTTATTCTAATGAATTGCTTTAGAAAGAGTAATAATTAACACTGAAGTGGAGGTGAATACACCACGGCAAGGTAAATATCCACCACTTTCACCGCCACTGAGGTGAATAATAGTTTTAGTATAATCACACAAGCTGAATAATTAGCAGACCAAAACATTACTTTATGTGTGACAATATACCGACAAGCGGTCGGAAATTGTAAAATCTTGTGCGTTGGCTGCTTGGAGGTGTATAGTACTTGCTAATCACCTCCAAGTTAACCAATCAGAGTGAACAAAAAGCACTATTCACGTGTGTGGTATATACTAAATCAAATTATGGTTGCCCTTTAAGGGCCCATTGAAGTATCTCGTTGCTAAGGTACACGGTTGCTAACCAAGTGCAATTTCACTTCCGGTCAGCCCAAATTTTTTCGCGCGCTTTCTTTGGCGTCGGCCGGTCGCTGGTTCGTTCAAGTCGCCGGTAACCTTTTTTTGCTTCGTTGCAACAAATACAAGATCGAAAACCTTTTGTTTACATTTTTATTAATTGATTTTCGGAGGCACCCAACGAGCCAAATCAACCAAAAGCTGTGGAAAGGCATTTTTAAGTACCTTACGGTGTTTGAAGTCTGTTTTAAGTGATGTTTTTGTTAGCTAGAAAAATTTCATCTGTTCGGACTCCCTAGCTGAAGTTTTAATTGCCCGAAAATGTTAGGGAACAAAATCTTCCTTTGAGAAAATTCAAGTTGAAATGAACTTTCCACGAACTTTCTAGGGAATGATTTTCTTTCCGAAAATGTTAGCTGATGTTTTTAACTGCCAAAAACAGCAATTATGACCTTTCCGAAAACCTCAAGGGCCGTTATTTCCCCATTGCGAATCTTTTAGGCCGAGTGCACTCTTTAATCGACACCGAATGCCCAAGGCGAACTACCCTCCACCGAACAGATATCTACCGAAACTTGTCGTTTGGTGCCCCTGAATTTTCTGCTTTACGTTTACAACATGTGTGTCGTACCTTTATTTTTGAAACTTGAGTGTTCTGCTTGAAAATGTCATCCACATACGGACGTAAACAGAAAGCCGCAGTGATGGTTGCATGTCGATGGGGAAATCTCGAAAAGGTGACAGTAAAAGATTTCCAGTGTCAGGTTGGAAATCGAAATCTCAAAGATGCGGAGACACAAACTGAAATTAGTACTGCACTATCATCACCTGCAAACTTCAAAAGAAACTCTGTGTCCGTGGCCTTTTTGACCGCTCTGATCTTGCGATAAAACTGTGCGATCCTGTGAACCTGTGTCCGTGAACTGTCCTTCCGAACCTGAGAAACTCCATTGTTTAAATATAACACAAATAAACGAAGCTCTCCCAAGACAGCATGGAGCAAAAGACGGTGAGCATCCTTGAAAGCAGCTCTAGATCACAAGAATTTCATTCTTACATCAAACATTAATGCTAACCACTTTAACCACTCGATAGAAAGCCTGACTGATAATGGTGAGCTCGAAACTTGTGATGGACAACTTCTCCTTACAACATCAGCCTTGCTTGAGAACCTAGTTAACAGTAATTTAAGTAATCTACAACACCGTGACTGTGAAAAAGAAAGTGAATTCGAATTTTGTTTGATAAAACAAAACACAGATGTGACTGGCCACAATGCTTAGGCACCAGGCCGCTGAAAATTCGCTCGCCACTTCCGGTGCCGCGAAAAAATTGACTTTTCTCCCCGAGAGATAATTGTAGTTGCTGGATTTTAAAACAATTCGAAAGAACATCATATTTTCTTGGAATTCAAGCATGGGTTTTGAGACAAAATGAAAAACAAAAAAATTATGCTCAAAAGAGTGGTCAAAGAAGCACATTTTCCATTCTCATTTTTTTATTTTTTATCATAAGCCAAAACGCATGCTTAAATTTCTTCAAAACGGCTTTTGTATTGTTACTGTACAGAAAATGAGGGTAAAAGGTTTAAGCCATTAAGTTAAAATGCATTTTTCTGTTTCTGGTCACGTGACATTGGGCGTGGTCCGATGACGTCATGCACTGGACCATATTTGCCCCCCATGGGTATTGTCCAAATTTGGTCCAATTGAAGCATACATGTGCAGAGTTATAGCAAATTGATTTTTCCCTAGCAACGGCATCAAAAGATACTTTAATGGGCCCTTAAATGTGGCTAAATGTAATTTAGGCTAAGTTGAACTTGAAACAATGCTGGCCAGCAGTTTTCCCCATGAGTTGGTGTATGGGGTGGCTGGGGTTGTGGGCAGGGGCTCCACATGCTTACAGCTTGGCTACAGATGTCAAGTCATTTTGGTGTTTGATTCTCGCTACTAAGTAGTTATTTTGCTGAATTTACCCCCAGCCCGACCATCCCTTTTTGCCTGGTAAGTGTGTACTAAGTATTACAGTTTCCACTGTTGCTTTCAGTGTGATGGTGCCTGGTGGTTGCTGCTCAAAGGGTTGTCATGGATACCCTGCTCGTTCGGCTCGGATTGCCTTGTGGCTCCACCTTCTGGCACCCTTCCCCAAGCTCATCTATTGTTGATGGGTTTAGTTTGGGTTATGATAGATGCTTTGTAGTTTAATTTTTGTTAGTTTAGTTTGAGCACAGGGCATCAGCATTGCTGTACTGACATACTCAGCTGCTTTGTGAAAAATAAAGGTCTCAAATTTTTTTTTGGCACTCTTAATCCCCACGGTATCAACGAGCGCTTTTCATTCAATTAATTTATTCCTGTTTTTCACGTTACCATGTTACCACCAATAGCGTAGCTCCATTTTCTGTATATAAACCATAATTCCTCGATTTGCTCCGACGAAGGGCTAACGCTCGAAACGTCAGCTAATCGAATCCCTGTACGGTGGTCAATTTACATTATCAACTCTGTTGATAAACCAAATTTTCGCGTCTCAAATTTATAACTGAACAGATTTAAACAAAATTAGGGAAACATGTTTTGTTCTTCAATGTGTTCATCCTTGTTCCTCTAGAGTGCTGTACCAGCAGCAAAATCAACCAATGGATGCTCTACAGGCGTATGTATGTGCCATCCAATTGGACCCCACCCATGTAGCGGCATGGACAGATCTGGGCATTCTTTACGAAGCCTGTGAACAGCTTAGGTAAGTGGAGTCTTTCATTTAAGATACATGTACTGTTGCTGTAGCTGGTAAAGTTAATGTACATGTATGTACAGATGTTTATTATCTAGCAACTGATTATTAAGTAAACATGCATGAGGATGTTGTACTGTGTGTGATGTGAAAAGGGTTGTCTCCTTCAGTTACCCATTAATGTATTTTCTGTGATTAATTTCTATGAGCATTTTTGGCTATTGGGCTCAGAGTCAGTAGAATTGTTAAACTTTTCACTGCAAAAAATGGATGATTCTTGAGCAAAATCATGCAAAAAGGCAATTGAGCAAAACAAAACATAGGTTTCGTTTGGATGGTCTCACCTTTGCAGTTATAACCACAGAGACGATTGCTAAGATCACCTTGTGTGGTCTAATAAATTAGTTGCGTTTTTGGCTTTCATCATCATACTCACCTCTTTACTTTACTTTATTACTCTAATCGTTTCTTAACACAAGGCAATCAAAAAGAAAAAAAAAAGAAAGAAAGAAAGAAAAAAGAAAATGCAATGTTATTGAAGGAAAACCCTGAAAATCAACTACTTCCTGGCCTACAAACATCAGTTAAAAGGGAAAAAAGCAATAAATAAATAAAATTAATTGAATCAGAGTAAATAGCCACAGTTATCATCCCATAACCGGGTAACTGGTGTTTGATGAAAAAAATTAATGCCATTCCATAATTATGATTTGATTTCTTTACTGCTTTTAGTGATGCCATATCTTGTTACAGTGCTGCACGAAGATATGGTGAGGTCATCTTTGTTACATTTGATTGGTGTCTGTACATTTATGGCCTATTTGTTTAGTTACACTAAGTGTTACAGCCTTCTATTCACCAAGCCTTTAGGATCTTTAAATTACTGAAAAAAAACTCATTTATGCTGTAGTTTAAATTTGATTTTGGTAATTTTTTAAACAACTAGTAAGATTTATTTTTCTGTTGTTCCAGATTATGGTTCCATAATAAATCTAGTATCTAATAAAAAAATTAAACTGGTTTGAAATGTTTTAAACCATAAACAAATTATAATAATTATTTTAAGCCACAGCATTTTCACTGTATTTCATATCTTAGACCTGTTCCAAATGTCGTGCTACTGCCATGCCGAACTCAAATGAATTTGACCCGCCAGTGACACGACTATAAAAAGTTGGTCAGTTTTTGGGTCTGTAGGATGAGTGGAGTGTGACCTAGTGAAGAAATAAAGGACTGATAGCTGTTTGTTACTTTCCAGGTGCCACTGACAGTACCATAGAGGCACGTGTTAAGGCTCTGCAGGCTCAGCTAGCCATGATGCCGCAGTCAGGAGAAGGACAGAAAAAGTATGTAAGATGTAGTTATAGCACTCACAGCCCGGTTGTTCGAAAGCCGATTAACACTGACACAGGATTCAGAGTTAACCGAGGTTTTCATCTTCATCGTTGAGAACAGACTGTTCATGCAGTTTAGTACATGAAGAGTAATGTGGAGGATCCACTCCACTTTGAACCAGCACAATTCCTCATCTCCCCAACCAATCCCCATTTAAACATAAAAATTATGCACCCCGCTGACCCCGTAACTCTCCCCTCTCATAGTACTAGTTTTGATCCTTGTTTTGTTTTTCAGGAATATTCCATCTGTTGATGAAGCTTGGAAATTACCAATTCCTGCTGAGCTCACAACCAGAACAATAAGAAATGCACAGGTACATGTTGACTGGTGTAGCCTTAATTTACAAAGAGTACAAGATGGCTTCAATGGCATTTCTAAACTGTATTTTCCTAGTTTTTTCCAGGTATTTGGCAAAAGATGTAAATGTGTTTACAGTCTCAATCTTTCATTTACAGGTAAAATTATTGACCAGTGGTCAGATACAAGGGTTAGCACAGCAGCAGCAACAACTTCAACAGCTTTACTTACAACAGCAAGCACAAGTGCAAGTCCAGATTCAACAGCAGCAGCAAGGAATGGTGTTAAACAGCGTGCCGGCCAGCACTCTTTTGGACAATATGAAAAACGTGGCCAACCATGTCTCTTTTCAAGGCACAAAAGGAGACAGTCATGAAAATGTTAATGCAAATCAGGTTGCTCAGGCATCAGCTGCTGGCAGTGGCTTACAAAATAACTGGCCTGAAACGGCACATACTCAAAGCGATCAAAATGGGTTGTCTGTTATAGGTAGCAACAGTGAGGTACAAGCTAGTACATCTTGTACGACAACTCAAGCTATCTCTAATCTAGCCACGCAACCGCATCCTCAGACATTGTCACAGTCAGCTTCTCTTTTTACCAAGACTTGCAGTGATTCAACTGTGACTGCTATGGAGACGTCAAGTACAGGAGACACCTTGTTACAAATGGCAGGACATCAGAATTCAGTAGCTAGGCCAGAACCTGAAACGCAATTGTTAGTTTCGTCAAATTTTGCCTCTACTTCGTCCAATGTACTACTTAGTCAAAGCATTGTTAATTGTCAAGGAACAAATTTTCTTTCCAGTGGAACGGTCACCACAGGATTGACAACAGCATCAGATCCTTCTTTACGGAGTGGACTGGATTCAACAATTTTGAGTGAAATAAACTCTTCTACAGATGTTAAGTCCAGTCCATTAACAGGGAACAGCGACCCAACTCTCAGCAATGGTCCCATTTCAAGCTATTCAGGATTTTCAAGTGCAAGCGGAATGTCCATTTCTCCTTTCTCTTCGCCAAGTTATGTCATGTCACCCACACAGAAATCACCATTTTACACCACAGCATCTCTCTCACCAAGCATCACTCAGCCACTTTCCATCATCAACCCCACCTGTTTATCTCCAAGTTCAGGTCTACAGGGAACGCATTCTGCGTTCTCACCTTCTCTGATTCCAACTGACCTATTGTCGCCATCAAAGCAGCTTGCAGTTGTCTCGCCCAGCTCCTCCAAGTCTCCGTTCAGTCTCAGTGTGGGGGGCAATAATTTAGTGGTGCCAAAGCTAAATTTATTGATTGATTCTACTGCTATCCCTCACCCTCCACTCACACCAACACCTCCTCTTCCAACAGACAAATTGTCACCACAGACACCAAGTATTTATGTAAGTATTATTATCGTAATTTGACTGTACAACTTTGTAGGGCTTAGAGTAAGCATGCGTGCAGTAGGTAGTGCCCCCCCCCCCCCCCCCCAAAAAAAAAAAAAAAAAAACTGTGTTCTCTAAACTATGACATGCTGCAGAGTTTGTGAGGGCTGAAAACTGGAAGGAGTTTGTCTTTGCCTTATATACTTAGCTCTTAGACAGAGCTGCCACTGTTGGCTAGTGAACAAGGATTTTGCCTGGATATTGTGAGTTTGACCCATGCCTACTTTGACAGAAAAAGAACACATTGACTATGTCATAATAACCACAATTTCTGGCTACATGTACTTGTTGCATATCCCCTCTTGTTAGAAAAATTGATGATGGCTCTGTCCTGGTTATGAGTATGATGTTGTTGTTGATGATGATGATGATGACAAAGATGATGGCGATGGTGATGATGATGGTGGTGATGATGGTGGTGATGATGATGATGTTGTTGAAAATGTTGTTGATGATGATGATGATGATGATGATGATGATGATGGTGGTGGTGATGATGTTGATGATGTTGTTGAAGATGTTGATGATGATGATGATGATGTTGTTGTTGTTGATGAGATGACGATGTTATGGCATGGGTGATAGTGATGGTGATTATGCTCTTTCCATGAGAAATCATAGTTATCAATGTCTTGAGCCTTAATACCAGTGCACTTCCTGACAGCTACGGTATGTCATAAAGAGAGCAGTTTTTGTGACTAACTATAGATTAATGGGATTGTTTTGATGCCCTTTTAGGTGGAGAACAAGAAGGATGCTTTTTCACCAGCACTTCAGAACCTGGTGTTGAATAATAGCGAACCCATTTTAGTGATCAGAGGACTAGCAGCAGCTCTTAGATTAGGTTGGTTGATAGCATGCTGTTTATTAAACAATATGCCAGCAGCTGTGCATGTAGTGTTGATATAGAATTATTCAACATGATCATGGTTTAGGAGGGGAGACCTCTAAAATAGTCAAAAGAAACAGCTTATTGGAAGGTACAGTAACAAGACAAACAATCCTTTTAAGAGTTCTAATCACAGATGTTAAATATACTTGGTCACTTAAAGAATATGAGTGTCTAGTATACAGTCAAACCTTTATTAAGAGGTCACTCTAGGTCACTCAGGCTGACTGCTTTATACAGGTTGTACAGAATATGTGTAAAGGACTCAATAAAACACTATTTTATATTACTTTTCATCACTTAATGTACAGTTTATGTATAAAGCGCTCATGAAAATCACTTACTCCGTTAAGAATTCCTGCAACAAATAGTTTTTAATGGAATGATAAAGGAGAACATGGTATGAAAACAGACTGAAAAACAGTGAGATGCAAAGTTCCTACATTCAGTGTTGTCAGGTTGTCAGAAAATATATGTATAGAAGACTTCTGACCACAAAATACTAACGTTAATTTTAGGTGATTCAATGATTTGCAAATTCGAAAATTAATAAAGACATAATTGGATTACCTGACAGCTATTACAGTGAGTAAGGGATTATATAATTGGTGCTGCTTAATAGAGGTTTACCTGCGCTTAGTCCATGTTCTTCTCTTTATCATTAATGACCACCTGGCCACTAGCTTTAAGCTACTTTTTTTAAAATATAATTATTGCTTATGTTTTTCAGATTTGAGTTTATTTTCAACTAAAACCCTTGTTGAAACAAATGCTGACCATCAGGTTGAAGTGAGAACACAGGTACCCCGTAAATGCCTGTAATAAATTAATAATAGGACTGTCACATTCTGAATAATCAAAATGCACTTAAAATCTTGGGAAGTACATGTAGCAAGGTTGTGAATATGTTCACTGGCACTTCATGCTGAGTGACCTGTGATGAACTGGCATTCATTCCTCTTATCCCTTGTCTCTTCAATGCAAGCTGGGTATCCTGTGATGGAATAGCAAGACCATCTGAGTTGCTTAATGCTGACTACACTGTGATGGACCATAAGTCACTGAACATAATTATTTGGTATGCTGTGATAGTAAGGTCCCAATGCGTGGAAGGAGGGAGTGGGGGGATACTAACACTGCTTATTATGCTTATTATTTCTTCATTCCACACTACGTAGACATAAGGCTAAAATTAACATTACACTGCAATGCCAACAAAAATGTGCCCCATTCCTTGAACTGGACAAAAACACCCCTCTTCTCATGCCTGACTGTAGTTGTAATTGAAGGACCTACAACACCCTTCCGAGAAACATTAGACAAGTAGAGATGCTCAGCGAATTTAAAATCAAACTAAAGCGCCATCTTAAACAGTAATGCCTTGGTACATATTGCTTTAAAAATTTTTTAAATTGATTGTCTATTTTTTGATGTCTTAATGTTTTTGTTTTGTGATGTGTCAGGGCCCTGAATGAATGAATGAATGAATGAATGAATAAATAAATAAATAAATAAATAAATACATAAATAAAATTTGGCTTGATTAACCTTTTCTTCCATCCATGTTTTCTGCATTTTCAGAGGCTTCAAGCATCTGATGAAAACTGGGATACTGCTGGTGAAAAGAAGGTCTGGCTTTGTGAGAGTAGCAGGTGGGCACATAGCTGGTTCATTATTCATTTTCAGTCACCCTTTCTCAAGAATGACTTGCTACCCTGCTAGCAGAAGTTTCTTTCTGGCAAGTCTTTTAGCATGTACGAAGTTGTTCACATCTCTTGTATTTCACGTAGTTGGCTTGTTTACTTTCCCCGAGAGAAACCTCTGCTACGAGCCGCTTACATTTCCCGTTGAGCATGCACTTTAGATACCTCCAAATTCTTGGAAGTAGATCACGTGACAAACAGGTTAAAAACCGGTTTAAACAAGTTTGCGAACTCGTGCGCATCTATTTTTTTACTGATTTGCTGTGCAAAAATGAGCCTGGGTGCCTGCTAACCATGCTTCGAGCAACTGGGCCCTGTACTTTATGCTTTATGCTGTAATTTTGCAATCCAGGGTTAGAGCACTAGGGTCATCTTTTCCTGAGGATTTTGCAAACTGTGTGTTGCATTCTCATCATGTCTTGCAATGCAAACTTAATGTCCCTGCCCCTTGTGTGTTGGAGAGAACCATCGCCAAACTTTAAGCCATGTTAACAATTACTTGCTATTGTTTATTCTAAATTTTTGGCTAGCCATAAGGGGTGTCGTTTGAAAAACTTTGCTGCAAAGCAATTGATTTCTGTTGCTTCATTGCTGGCTTCAGTGCCCACCGATTTGTCTTGGATGGTCAGTGAAAATTGGTTTGTGGTCAGTGAAAAGCCAGGGAAATGTCAGGGAATTTTTTCTATGAGGATATTCATAGATCATGATCTGCGCTGATCAGTCACATAATTAATTTTTTCTATGCCAGTGATTGGAAACCTTGGTGTAATTTCTGTGATCTTTGAATTCAGATCCTTTACAACCATTGCAAAGTACGCCCAGTACCAAGCGAACTCATTTCAGGAGTCATTGAAGGTAAAACTTTTTTTAGTGTGAAATGTTAAAGTACACCTAACCCCAAAATATTTTTTGGCTTAATAAATAAAACTGTGCACCTGCTCGAAACATATTGCGCCGTTTTTGCGCATGGGTCTATTCCTTACATGACATCACAAACTGATTTGCATGAATGTTTACAAAGACTTAATGTGATGAAAAGCAGTTTGTAATGTCAGGTAAGGAATAGACCCATGCCTCTTACTAGCTCGGTTGTGGGACAGATGAAGGCTAGATTTTGCAACTTGTACAGCCTATAAAAAGCCAAGATTTGGTTTAAAAAGTACAAAATGGCGCAATATGTTTCAAGCAGGTGCAAAGTTTTATTTAAGCGAAAAAAATATTTTGGGGTTAGATGCACTTAAAGCTTCTTGAATTGTATTATTTAAGCCATATAACATTTCTCAGAGTTTAGTTGTTTGATTGGTTAACATGTTTAAAGTGTGCATGTGAATTATATAGCAGCCATTTCAAGAGGAGATGTCTTCATCTGGGCAAATGATGAAATTGATTCTTGCTACTGGACCCCCTAAAATGTCAAACAGTAGCTGGATTCTGTATAGTGTAAATTGTTTCTAAATACAATTGCAAGAATTTGAGGCAAAGACAAAATATGTGACTCAACATTGCCTCTAATGTGCAGAAATGGGTGTTCTGTAGTTCCAGAAAATCACCATACTCTTGCCATGCGAGAAAGGTTATTGTAAATTCTTTGGCCAAAGGAGTAGGGCTATCTTAAAAATTTTTGTTGGGGTTGACGTTGGGTAAAGCATACAATTTTTTGGAACAACATATTGACAACCTGATAGCAAAGCCCATACAATTAAAGGCATTGGATTATGAGCTACCATGCTGTCGGGGGTGGGGTAAGTTTCCATTACTATAACTTTTTTATCTTGTGTGCAAATCCCTCCTTTATCAAATAATTACCAGTGATAATTAAGCACTATGCATGGTCCTTTACACCTTGCCCATTCTCTAGCTTGGATACCTAACCTGCTAGCAGATGCACAGGTAGTTAAGCTGAATATAAACTGGCTACAAGTTGTACATACATGTGTGTTTATTGTGCTTTAGGAAGAGCATGAAAAGCGATTGGGTGTCAAGGAACCATCGCAGTCAGACAGTGACTCCTCATCAGGATCAAAGAAGTATGTTAAGCCTCAAAGATCACTTTTCAGCCCTCAAAACATTTTGTAGTATTACCAGTATTTGTTTTTGTAACTTCTTTATTCTTTCCAATTTTGTCTTTCAGTGGCAAAAAGGGGAAGGGAAGGAAATTTAAATGGATCAAGTTTGGTACCAATGTCGACCTTTCAGACGAGAGAAAGTGAGTTCTTGAGTGAAAAATGTGTTGTTTTCCCAATAGCGCTTAATTAGCAACTGAAACAAATAGCCCAACAGGGCAATGCACTGCCAACTGAAAATGCTTGACTTATTACTTTCTGTTTGATTAGATTATATTTAGATTATATTTACCATATTTTCCCGTGTATAAGTCGACCTTCTAACTAAGTCTTGAAAATCACTCCAAAAAGTCGACCTCGACTTATACACGGGTCAAAATTCAATGGTCATTCAGCGAGTGGCAAAACAATAGACTCATTGGCATAACAATAGACTCCAAAGCGAAGAAAAAAAGGGAAACTACACAAGTAGTTTAAAGAAGAATATTTAATGGCAAGTGGTGCAGTATTGAATAAAGAAAATGTTAGGAAATTGGTTGTTCCATGATTTGTCTATGATCACACGCGCCCTACATTCGGTCTTCATTGACATCACACTTAGCCTGTTTGTTGTTTCACATACCCTACTTTAAGCTTGTCTTTTCCACAGAAGTTGCCACATTCTCTGTGATTTAATTGGGTCTACATTGTGAAGTTATTTGTGGAAGAAATTCTTCAATAAACTTGAGCAAAACCACCCTGTTTCTGCTTGTGCTATCAAGAATAATCGAGCATGACTCAAGGCACGTTGCTAGCTTGGTAACCTCTCACCATGGTCGGTCGTTCATTACCAGGTTACCACGTCATGGAAGATGGCGCGTTGTTTACAACTTCGTTCTTTTGTGTTTTTGGAGTGTTTTTAGTTTTTTTTTTTTGGCATAAAAAGGTTCCAAACATTTCCTATAAGTTACAAGGTTCGTTAAAATACCTTTACATTGGAGGTATGGCATTGAATTTTGGAGGTTTTCAACGATACTCTCGCTGAAGTGTGTCACTCGATCGATGCGACTTTTTTCTCCTTTTTTCTCCATGGATTTTGAACTCAGTTTATACACCATAAATTAGTAAAAATCTCAACTTTTGATCTCAAAAAGTAGGGTCGACTTATACACAGGGTCGACTTATACACGGGAAAATACGGTATATCAAATGTAAGTTTCCACAGTTCTTCTAGCTCTTTCCTTTAGTAATCCATCCCTCTACTCCCAAGTTTTTTTTTTCACTCATTAAATCAAACGAGATGGAGGCGAACTCAATAACCTTCTTGCAGTTCTATTATCCTCCATGCACAAACTATATGTACCACTGTCACCTTTAATTGTTATATATGTATTCCTTCCTTCTTTTCTATGCTAATATTGTAATTTGAAAATGTAAATGCAAAAATAAAGTGAAGTGAAGTTTAAATTTAATTTTATTGCAAATTACTGTTCTGTAAGTTAATATTCACTGTTTATTGCCACACAGATGGAAAGGACAACTTCAAGAGCTCACTAAACTTCCACCATTTTCAAAGGTAAGAAAATCTTATTTATACTTTCGATAACAGAAGTATGTGTATGGGTCTCCCAGTTCTTGAACAAAAAATGATTATTGTATTCACTGTTCACTTTCAACTTCTGTGTATGGGAGGCTTTCAATAATATTTGAAGTACAATTTAATTATTTGGGGTGATTTTTTTTTCACATCAATGTACAGTAACTCAATTGCATGTGGAATGTTGAATAAATGTAATCTGTAGCAGAATACCAAATGGAGGGATGGTTGGTATTTTGGCACTGGTTCTTGTTAACCCTTTCACTGCCAAGGGTGACTTTATAGATTTCACTCTGTCTAATGCCAGACGATTTTACTCGTCAGAGGGAGACCTCTTGGCAGTGAAAGGGTTAAAAGCTTTGGCTTGATGATTGATTTGGGTATGCATCCTCAACAAAATTACTTGTTAAGATAACTTATGGCATAGTGGATGAATGATTTAATGATAGTTTTGTCCAAGGCATTATTTGTGTCAGTAACCTGACTGTTGCTTTTGTGTCACCCTTCAGGTTGTGACGCCTGGCAACATGTTGAGCCATGTTGGTCATACTATTCTTGGGATGAATTCTGTGCAGTTGTACATGAAGATACCGGGGTGCCGGACACCAGGTAGTTAAATCCAGTTGTCAGATACACTGTAAGGCAAAAAACATGGTTTATCAGTTGTAAGGTTCTAGCCAAAAATGTTTTTGTAAGGGTTTCCAAATGGTTTCGAGAGGGTTGCTAAAGAGTTTGAAAAACGTTTAGGAGGGTATCCAAAGGATTTTCTGTTATAGGCAAGGTTGGCTCTCTGCATTTTAGGGTGCCAAATGCTTCAGTAACTCTGGGATTGAATAGTGCCCCATCCAGGGAAAGAATGTGGTATGTCTAGTGGTGCTGTGCTTTTGAAAACAGTGTTCTTACTAAGGCAAAAAAACAACAGTTACAAAATGTTGGTGTTAGAATACATGATTTGAAATATGTTTATATTTGGATCATGACTTGACAGCACATTCTGACCAGATATTGAGCAACTCAAGTCAATGTTTATTGATGTCTATAAGAGTTACAAAATATAAAAAATATATACATAACCACAAATACCAACTTCCTCTGCTCGCATATAGCTTGGCTAGTCAAGGCAGGCAGAGGAAAACATAAGGTAATTCAGTAGGAAGAGATTAAGAAGAGGAAAGGAGAAGGAAGATAGATCTAATAAGGATCTTGGAAACCAAGGATTACTTCCTTCCTGATTGGGTATTAAGCAGACCTTAAGTTAGAAATTACAAGTCTTGGCATTTCTTGCTAGAAGACCATAAACAAAGTGATATTTCATATCCGTGTTTTAATCACTGTCAATAGGTCATCAGGAAAACAACAATTTTTATGCCATCAACATCAACATCGGTCCAGGAGACTCGGAGTGGTTTGCAACACCAACAGAATACTGGGGAGTGCTTCATAACCTCTGTGAAAAGTAAGCATGCATGTTTGGTACATTCAATGGTTTGACTAGTGATGGTGGCAGTGGGGGTGGGGTGGGGTGGGGATGGGGGGGGGGGGGTGGTTGTTACGTCCAGTCCAGTTCAAAAGAGGAGAGAATCCTCTTGGAGGCACAAAGAGAAGAATTTTATGTTAACCTTATGCATAAGGATGGCATAGGAAAGAGGACGACAAAAATGTAATTATCTCTTACTTGGTCAGTGTATAACCTGTGTTTTTATTGGCAAAAGATGCTATTACTGACTGATTGTTCTGTTTCTGTATTGTTTTTGTTTTTTATTTTTTGGCAGGAATAATGTGAATTTCCTAACAGGTAATTAGCCATACACCATACATCATAATTACTTCATCAACTGAATGGTGCTCTTTTCATTATGGTAATGTTGCTAGTCCTGTTCTTGGTGATCAATATTGTAACATTTCATTAGAATATTTTGTCTAGTAAGTTATTTTTAGAAATATCCGAATCATTGCCTTTGTGCATCATTGAATGCAATCCTCAGAGCAACAGATGTTAAAGAGCTATCAAGGTTGTTAACCTGCCTCATAGGGGAGGGAGGGGGGATGGTTGGAGGATGGGTACATTCTCTTCCAACCCCTTACATTCCCCTATGAAATTTGACTTTCACGGACCAGACAGTATGTCTTTGGAGGGGACATAAATTGTAAACCATCTATAAAGGGGAAAGAAGAGGAGGCGTACAATTTTTTAAATGGCTGGTTCAGGTCTTGATGCTGATCAGTTGTGCTCTTTTTTGGAAGGTTCTTGGTGGCCAATACTCGAGGAGCTGTACGAGGAGCGTGTTCCCGTGTACAGGTTTATCCAGAGACCCGGGGACATGGTGTGGCTGAGCCCGGGTGTGGTTCACTGGGTGCAGTCACTGGTAAGGCTTTCTGATTGAGCCATGTTAGTCTGGTGTATCAATTCGTAGTTACCCAAACAGTGCAATCCATTAAAATATGGGTGCTGCTAATTAACTAAAGCTATTGGATTTCAGGAATGATTAAGTAAGTCACTTAAAATAACAAGAGAATGATTTGCACCTGAATCGTTCAACGTGGCGACCCATGTCTTAAGATCAAAATGAAAACAGTCTGCAGTTATTTTCTTTGCAAGATTGTGGGAGGCATCATATGAATTCTTCTTCCTCTGTCATCATTTTTATTTCAAACTTCAGGGTTACTTTTGTAGACCCAGTGCACAAATCCCAATGACACACATGCAGGGTTAGTGTGTCAGGGGAAGTATCAGTCTGAATATGTGTAGTTGAACAGCTGTACTTGAACACACTCTTCACTGGGCCAAAGTGATGTGCAGAGAACCAATAATCAGATCAAGAATTCTGTTACAGAATTTTTTAATTCTCCCAAGGTGACAAGCAATAGTTGTGAGCTCTCAGATCCATTCAGCCACTTCTGAGAGATGGATAACTTCATAAGTAAGATCTTTTGCCAGACCCAGTTTCTGACAGTGCTGTTACATTTTGTAGGGCTGGTGCAATAACATTGCATGGAATGTAGGTCCTCTAACGGAAGAGATGTACAACATTGCTATTGAAAGATACGAATGGAACAAACTTCAAGGTAAGCTGCCTTGCCCACTCCTCTAATTGTGTTTTTGTGTAGTATTTGGTAGTTTTGATTGCACATTGAGGTTTTGACTAAAATATTAAGTCTTGTTGTTTTTTCTTGGGGGGGGGGGGGGGGGTGGGTGGGGATATACTTTCAGTGACCATCTCTATCAGCTTTCTTTTGATGTCCTTATCAGGAAACATCCACTGAAAATGAAGTTTAGTTTTGTTACCTAAGCCCAAAGATGTAGCAAATTGATAGTGACCCTGCTATTTTGTAAATATGCAAGCAAGTTCAGGGATTGCATTGGTGTATGAAGAGATTTCTCAATTTTTCTTTTTTTTTTTTTGTATTGGATGGATTTTTGTTTTAGAATATGGCAAATATGCAAAGATTTTATGATACAGCAGGCTTTTAATTGCATAATTTAAAGGGTTAGATCTGTTTCCTTTCTAATCACGCACAGTACACAAATTTTGCATGCATGTTCATTCGATTCTGGCCATGATATCCTAAAATGGTTTCATGATAAATTAATTTGTAGGCGAGAAATCCATTGTTGCTATGATTCATCTGTCCTGGAACTTGGCAAGAAATGTTAAAATTGCAGAGAGAAAGCTGTTTGAACACATCAGGTAAGCAGTTGGTGTGCATTGCGATTGATTTCATTTCCGTACAAACGTATTTTGAAGGGACTCACTTAAATTTGTTCTCTTTTGGAAACCTGCAATGCACGTCATCGGCTTCCCTGTGGGGTCGACCCCTGGACTAACCAGGGAGATTGTAAAAGCAGTCAAGCAAACTTGAGGAATTTACCCAGGGGGTGGGGGGGGGGGGTGGGGGGGGGGGGTGGGGTGGGGAATCTTGCAAGACAAAGTCCCCTGGGTGAAGTGTCTCGCAGCAAAAAATTTCCCTGACATCCTGTACTAACCTGTGAATTTCCCCACCCCCTAATCTTTGATCGTACAACAATGTTGAGATTTTCCCCTACCCTCGGGCAAAGAATCCCGTCCATCTCCTTGTATTTCCCCACATATCTCCCTGGTTGGCCCGGGGGTCGACCCCACGGGGAAGCCGATGTCATGTGCATAATGAAGTACCTCGATACAAGATGTGCTCTTTGTCGGTTGAGACCTAGTAAACTTGAATAAAAGTCTTTGCACTTCTTTCCTTGTATCCGTCGTATCGTAGAAAAACTGCCCAAACATTGTTACAGTCTGGTTTCTATTCAAGAACAAAACTTACTTGATATCGCCCTTTCGATGTTCCAAGTACCAATTGTTTTTTGCATGACCGAAAGGGGACCAAAAAACAAGCGAAATCTTGGGGCTTTTGACTAAACATTCCTTGGCAAAAGGAAAGGGTTTTTCCTGTTAGGCAAAAGACCTCGTTTTCAGTTGTAGTCTTGCAGAATCGTCGGTCGATCCAAACATTGATGCGATCTCGCAATGATTGCGTAAGAAGACAAAAATATGGAATTTTTGTTCAACTTGAAGAACAATTTTTTGGCAAAATTAGTGCCTCTAAAAACGTTGCCACTGTAATGTGATTGCAGAGTGGTGCTGGCCAGGTCAATCAAGTACTGCCAGATAACCATGGAGCAACTGAAGCATGCTGGGATCGAGGTGATGTGGCATGGAAAGAAGCACAATGAAGGCTCGCATTACTGCGCGCAGTGTGAGGTGAGGTGCAACAGCTTGAATGATTCAGTCATACCATAGTCCTGAATGGTGCTTCAGAAAAAGTTTGCTCCTATTTTAAAGGAGCTCGGTCACGATATTATCTAGAGACAAAAAAATGCGTTTAAATAATGGGAAACAGTAAACTATACCAATTTGTTAGGGAAGATGAGCAACAAAGCAAATATGGCGAGGGTGGTGAAAGATTGAGAAGATTGAAACGGATTGCAAATGACCTTTTTGAAAAAATGAGGCTAAACTTTTCAAATTCCAAAGACCGTGACGTAGGTCCTTTAAGCTGAGGTGAAAGGTTTTGACAACATCATCTCATATTTGCTGAATTACAGCAGAGGCCTTTCGGACAAGCTTCATTTAACACCAAAAACGAAATTAGCAAACAAACGCTGGTCGCACGTAGAGCGCATTTCAATTGAGTGTCGTCAAACCAAAACCAAAACCAAAGTAACTACTCCGACCAATCACAACTGATGCAAACTGCGCAATGAACCAATCAGAACACGAAGCAATTACGTGTAAACGGCGCCAAGCGCGGGAAAATGCGCCCAAGTCACGATTGGTTTTGGTTTTGCTATTCATTGGTGGAGAAAATGGCGCGCGTTCTGTTAACCAATCTCTGAGCGGCGTAAAGCAAAAACAAAGCAACTGTCACACACACTCGATTGAATACCACTCTAATCCAAGTTCGATTTAGAGCGGTTTTCAATTGAGTGTCGAAAGTAATTCTGGTTTTACTTTGGTTTTGCATTGCTTCGCTCTGTGATTGGCCAGGAAAACTCGCGCCACTTTCTCAACCAATGAGAAGCAAAACCAAAACCAAAACCAAAACCAATCGTGACATGCACGCGCGTATTTTCCCGCGCTTTGCGTCGGCAACATGTAATTACTTCGTATTTTGATTGGCTCATTGCACTGCTTACTTCTGTCGTGATTGGTCAGAGTAATTGCTTTGGTTTTGGTTTTACGGCACTCAATTGAAAAGCGCTCTAAGAAATGCAAGTAATTGCTTCATTCACATATTCATTCTTCAATCAACAGTTCAAATAATTATACAATGTATGATTTTTCATATATTCATTCTCGCAATAGTGTCAACCGTCATCCTTCTCCCTTTTTCATACCTTTTTTTTTCTATTTGTGTAACAGCATTGTAATGAAGAAGCCTCATAAAGTTATTGTGTAAGCCCCATGGTTTCTCACAAGACGAGCTCATCCCTTTCGTATTTTCATGTAATGAACGAATGGCAAAAATAAAATAGGCCTATTGTAAATATAAGATCCCAAATTTTTATAGACCGACAATTGTCGTAGAACAAGGTTGTAAATTTAGCCCTGCCTCAAGTATCGTCTATAACCTCACTATTTGAACTTATCCAACTTTAAATTATGTTTTATTCTTTTGCAACAGGTGGAGGTTTTTAACATTCTGTTCGTAACAGACAATAAGAAACATTTAGTATATTGCCAAGATTGTGCCAGAAAGACGAGCGTCAATCTTGATGGATTTATTGTCCTAAATCAAGTAAGTGCAGCTTAGCAGATTTTAATTATTAACGTGAAACGGTTAGTTTTTTCTTTAATTGATTCTTTAAGTCACCATTTTTTCAGCGGAGATGCAGTTTTTCTTCGGATAACCCGTTGGTAATGAGAAAACGTGACGACTATGACGACGGCGCGCGCAACGGCGACGGCGTGAGCAACGGAAGTCGTGTCCAGTCCTTTCCGCGTACTCTCCCCTCCTCAAATGACGTTCCCGTTGTGTTGCTAAATTAGGTTAATGTGACAGTTGTATTCTTGGATGGAAGAGTTGTCTTCCATTTTTCGTTTATCCGTTTACAGAGCTCAATTCTCAGTTGTCCTATCAGTGATGGTAAAAATGTCCTACGCTTTCTGTTTTTGTTTTCCACGCTTTTGGGACATTATCGTATAACTTGTCATTTGAGTTATCACCCCTTGATTGATAAACGTTCGTATTTGAACTCTGTAACCCTTTTTTTTTTATTGTTTTCAGTACTCGCTTGAGGAGCTGACTGAAGTGTTCAACAATTTTAAATTGCACGTGGTAAGCTCGCTATTAATTTCATTAAAGAAGTTGTCATAACTAAGCTTAGTTGAAATAGGTTAGCAAGTCAAGAGACCTTTCTTCTTTTCTTCTTTCTGTTTGGAATTCAGGACTGTTTCTTTTTTCAATAATGTAAAGTAATGAGTTTCTTTTGTTTATTGTGGTTTGTCCTTGTCCCAAGCTTTCTCCTCGTGATCGTTGATTTATTCACGTCCCGTCACCTTATGTCAAAAGACCATAGCTTATTGTTAAAGCGCAATAGGAACTGAGTTAATTTGCAATTTATTGCAAGTTTGGCATTGCCTACTTGCATACTCAGCCTTGATTGTTCGGTTTGCGTAATGCACTCGCAAGAATTCTTAAATTGGTTTTCAAAAAATCAATTGCATTTCAACCCCGTGTGCCTATTTACACCATAGAAAGCAATACGTTTTGTCACTTATGGCGGCTTTTTTGGGGAGGAAGTGGTGAAAGTGTTGTGAAAATTTGATCTTGATTGAAAAGACTGAAGCTGTCGCCGTTCTATGCACTTGGCGCCAAATGGAGTTGACAATCTTTTCTTTCTCTTGTTTCAGGTATCCCCTCGCACGTTGGATCCCGTGATGCCCCAGAATTCCTCGCAGCCCGTCGGCATGGTCGTCTAGGGTGTTTAATAGTTTGCCATAGTTTTGATACATTTCATTTCCTTTTGTACAAAAGAGGTATATTTTGTATATTGAACAGAGCTTTAAATTTGAGCATAAATTTAAATTCCAAGCTGGGTGATATTTAATTTAATCACTGGAATCGTCGTATCACATTTTTTTTTTCTTTCTTTTTTTCCCGTGGAAGGGTGGAGTGGGAGGGAGGACGGGGAAGGATGTGTGGAAAATAATGTGCTCAGGGCAAAATTCTTTTTTGACCCGGCGAGTTATTTTGCGCCACCTTAATTTTTCGCTGGATATAATACATCCTGTTACAGTTTTGATACATTTGATAGTTGTGATCTCCAGCTTAAATCCTAGAGATCTCACGCGAGGTTGTTTTTAAAACTCTCCAAGTAGAGTGCGTGACGAAACGTGTTCCTTCCGTGTTGTCATGCAACGTCTTTTTCTAGCTAAACTACAAAATAAGAGAACTGTTGTTTTTCGAACTGGATTTACAATTATTTTTGTTATTGGTCGTACCTTTTCCCGTATCGAAAGTTTTGTAAAATTTAAATTAGGGTGCAAATTAAGAGGTTCGTTTGTGGCTTTTTAGTGCATAATAAGTGGCTTAATCTAAAGTTTTCTTGGAAATATTAAGAAGACGAATGTTTTTTTTTTGTTTTTAATTTTGGGAGAGTAACACAATACATCCCGCTTGTAAATGTAATTTTTGACGCAGCTGAAATTGTCGTCGTTCGTGTAAAACAAATTTTAAGAATATTTTGGCAGCTGTAAGTAGCTATAGTGTGATTCGTATGAGCCAATTCTCTTGTTTCGTGTCCGTTAACAATCGTTTCTCTTCAATTTCATTGTAAATAGCGTCTTCCCACCACTGAAAATCGTTCGCTAGATTTCGTGTTCACGGCTGTAAAAAGCTATCTATTGTAAATTAGTCTATCCGTAGTACAAACAGAGCTGATAACGCGTACAAATGTGTTTTTATATATTTTTTTTTTCTGTTGACAGTCGAGAAAAATGTTGTGTTTATTTTCGGTTTTTGTTGATTGATTGTCGAACTGCTGCAAGAAGACTTAACTTTGAAATCGGCCCTTTGCAGCTGGTCAGTCACGTGGTACAAAAACGCCATGCTGGAGGGCATGCAACGCACTGGGACAAGACAAACAAAGAGCTTTCATCATTTAAAATGGTAATTTTCTTCGTTTGTCTTGTCCCAGTGCGTTGTGTGCCCTCCAGCATGGCGTTTTTGCACCACGTGACTGACCAGCTGCAAAGTTTGTCCTAGCGCGTTTTTTCCCGCGCTTCGCGCTGGTGCCATCAAGGTTTTCCCGCGCTTGGCACCACTGACCTGATTTCGCTATACTTGGCACTGGTGTCAATCGTGTTGTATCCATTTCTGATTGGTTCGTCGTCGCGTTTCATTTCATTTTTTTCTTGTAAATGATAAGCTGAAATCGGTTTTGGTTTTATTGCAGTGGTTGTCATTTTTCCTGTGCCGTTTTCAGCTCTGTTGCGTACTTTCCAGGCCTTTTTGTCACAAGTAATAATTGCTTGAACTATATTTTCATGTTCTTATCCTTGATGCCGTATTTTCATAGAAAGAGAACATCCTGTCGTATTTCTTCGAGTTAGCGCTTTCGGTGCTATTTCAAATTTTCATTTTTTTGTCCTGTCATTATAAATTATACGTTGCACTACTTCTAACCACTTCTCCTCTAAGTATCTCAATGCCAGCTTTCATTGCAACAAAGAGCACTTAGGTGAAGACAGCGCTTTAACTGAGAAATATGGCTCTCCCGCTTATGCCAAGCTTAACCTTGATTGCTGATAAACTTGGACAACGCTTGCAGAGGCACGCTTGGTCAAATGTACGCAGTCTTGTAAGCTGTTGCATTAGGATGAAAATTCTCACGTGCTTCCCTCGTTGTTCACTTTAGGCATTGCATGTTTTCACTGATCAAACGTTCCACAATGCAGCATTTTAACTTGTTTCGTAAGCTGATTAATTGTTGGAGGTTGTGGCCAACTGGTTTTGAGAGGAACGAGACGATCCTTGAATAGACACTTGTGTTTCAGCCCTCAAAGTCGCAAATCTGGCATTGAGAAACAAACTACATAGAAGTTCAAGGTGGCTACCTCGTTTTCTTTTCAAACGGTAACGATGGTCTGGTAAGAGACGTTTGTTAAATTTTGTTGTTGAAGTACCATTGTGTAAAGAGTGAATTGGAATAATTTCATTGCATTCGTGTAGTAAATTTATGTTGTAATTACAATGTTCCGTTTGTTGTTCTATTTTGTGGATAAATCACTACCCAACAGAGAACGTGATTCTATTGTAACACAGAATGATTGGAAAAAAAACCCCTGAAAGGACGCTAGCTCGGTTCGGTTGAGAATTATACATGTACGCTGTAAACCGCTGACCGATAGAAACGAAGAAAGTTGTTCTGTGTCCTCGTAGTATATCTCGTTTTCTCAAATGTCCTGTCTGTTAAACTTATGGAATCATGGAGAATGTTTTTTATTTAATTTCATAGAAATTCTCTGTTGGAAAACGATTTATCCACGTGACGCTTAACTGGATGAAGCTGTCCATCGTTTGAAAATTTGTAGCAACCTCCTCTTATCTTGTAAAATACTGAAACAATATTTAGGTCGTTTTTTAAGAAATGCAATTTTGGCGCAGTGTTTGAAAATGTGACTTTTTTCGCCTCAGCTGACAAACAGATGAATTAACTAATGCCTTACGCTGTGATATAATTCCACTCTGGTGCTAAATACAATAAAGATATTTATTTCGGTTATTTGTTGTCTTGATTGTTGCATTTTCTTATGAGTTGTCTTGTCGCACAGCTTATGCGAAGCTGCAATCTAATGGATCTACATCTACATACATTTGGTCGGTAAACGACCGTGAAATAATATAAAACAATAAAATATAACTATTGCTTAAGCTGACAACTTAGATTTAAAAGACTCTAATGAACTTGATGATACAATAACCTCCGGGAGGCAGTTTCAGTCAGCTATAGTTCTTGGAAAATACGAAAATTTAAGAACGTCCTTATTTACATATGGCAGGCGAAATTTAGATTGATGGCTACCTCGCGTGCGACCCTCGGAGTGTTGCTAGGGCCTTTTACCTTTCTTCGTCACAATCCTCGTTAGGCCTTTGCAAAAACGTCCAACAATACCCAACATTGTTGGCAGTTGTTAGGCAGTGATTTGTGTTAGTGTTTGTCCCAACAAGTTCAAACAGTGTTGAACATTCACTAGCAGTGCAATGGCTTCTGGGACAAACGCTACCCGGCCACAAACCTATGCTGGCCAGTGCCCTTCCGCCATTTTGAATCGCTTACAACGCATGCGCTAGTCCAACATTTAAAACCCACGTCACTTTCGTCACACGTTTCAATGACAACAAGAAACAGGGAAATAACGGCTTAATGGATTTGGAATAGGTGCAAAGCCTTATATTAGCGGAAAAATATTTGTGGGTTAGGTATACTTTAAGGCGGGACTTAACCTAAACACCGTTTTTGCGTCACTTGACATGGATTTCACGTTAATATCTCGTTCGTGTTTCAAGCAATCCAAAATCCCTATTATCATCCCACGAAACTGTATTGTGGGTTATTTTGTGAATTTTTTGGTGATTTTTGGGCATATTTGGGGAGAGATAGCTATTCTCAAAGGATTTGTTAAATTTAGGGAAATAGGGAATATTGAAGATTAATAAAGGTTTAAAATTGGAATTTGAAGTGGAAAATTAGTAGATGGTCACCAAAACAGTTCCCCAGCAACCTTCAGTGCCCTTGTGGGGTGTCATCTGTCTGGTGGTGTTTCAAAACATTTTTGTGCATTTTAATCCCTTCTTTAAACTCCTTAAAATTTCACTACAATTCACCTTAAGTCCCACCTTAAACCGTCGGCTGGACGTTATAATGTGCAAATTGCTGTGTGTGCTAAAACATTAACACCCTATGCTAGATAGTGCTGTCAAACTTTTCTTTGGATTGATGAATGTTTTATTTTAAATCAATCAGCCATTGTGCTGCAAAGTTTGGACGTATTGTCAGGACTTAATAGGGCTTAAAGAGACGGCGACAGTTTCATCTACCTTAGAACGATTTTCAAAATTCAAAGATAAGTTTTTCTCGGAACCTTTTCATAAATGGTTTAGGTTACGGATGACCAAAAGGAAAATGGATGCAAACTTTAAAAAGTCGGACCGAAGTTTTCCACCAGTCTAGACTGGTAAAGAGATGAGATTGATTGAAAATCCAAGACTGGTCACTTGGTCTGCGAGATCCTGGGGACGAACAAACTGCGCGCGCGGCTTCAAACTTCACGCGCGCAACGTAACAAACAAACTGATGTCGTAACAAACAACTGTCGTGCCGCGATAAATACCGTTGTGAGCCCTGTTGGCGCTGAATGCTGAAGGTAAAATAAATCTTTGTTAAAGATGAATCGGGAATGAAGACCTGCTTTGTTGTACTAAACAGCTTGGTCGTTTTTCTTTCGAGCTTCTCCGTTCAAGGTAAGGATGTCTCTAGTTTGCAATTATAGTTTAACATTTTGCGACAACTATGGAATGGTTGGTCTACGTATAAGACTTAGCGTACTTTTTCTTCCGGCAACTAATCGGCCAAAACTGCGTAGACTGTCGATAACAGAATACCTGTAAATTTTAATGCGAGTATTGACGAAACCTAAAACAATCTGTTCATTTATAATTAGTTATTGGGAGGGAAATGACGGAATTGCTTTGCGCGGAAAAAAATGTTACCTTAATAGACCTTTTTCATAATGGCGGACGATTTTAATTATTCTTTTGTATATGTGTTAATTAGCCCTACTAACCTCACTTTAATGAAAAAATTCTATTGAATTTTGCACATGCTGACGAGGCTAGTAGGGCTCATTATCATAAGAATAAAAGAATAATTTGTCGGGCGCCATTATGAAAAGGGTCTATTGTTTCCTCGTTGTTGTCGACAAAAAATGTTTCCAGAAAAAGAAGAAACGTTTTCCTTCAATCGCGACTGAATTTCACTGCGAGTGGTCTTTCATTTGTGATATCTTTCTCAGTTCAAGGAAGCAAATCTGACCTCCGCAACAAAGTTTGTACCCCGAAAAAGGAGGAACATTGCCGTGAGAAAACAGCAAAAGTCAAGCGCGTTTCCAGAAAACAGGAGCTAAGCCTTCTTTTTCTGTTATAAGAATAAATAATTAGGACGAAGAGTAATCAAAGTGGGAAAAAGCAAAAACACGTGGGAAAAATATTTCAATTTTTTTTTAATTTTCAATAAAGCCCTGGTCAAACAGCGCATGATAGTCGATGATAGTTGAGAAATCCGAAACTATCATCAACTATCATGCGTGCGGTCAAACGGCAAAAACTATCATCGACTATCATGAGATTTTTGAGCAGGTTCAAAGTGAATGATAGTTCATGATAGTCGATGATAGTGCATGATAGTATGATAGTTCGTGTTCAAACGCGCGTGATAGTTAAAACTATCATCGACTATCATCAACCCGTTTGAACCCGTTTGAACGGGGCTTAACTGCGTTCAAAGTTAACTCTGATTCTTGCTTGTGATCGTTTCAACTGAAGCCTAACCCAAGCTATTAAAGGTAAACTTCTATGAGAGCACATTCCCGGTCTCCGGAATTTCGAAATAAGGATGAATACAATTCGCCAGCATTCAGTGAATCTAATGAAATTCATTGAAACATATTTCTTTGAATGGCTATAAAAATGTTGATTCGGTTATTTTGTTCATCAATTTAAGGAAGTCTTCTGTTCGCGCGCGGTCCTCCAATCTTCTTTCCAGGATCCAAAGCAACATTTGTCTGCCAGGATACCGATCGAACTTCATCTCTAAGAATCAGCTGGTCGTTTCACAACGCCTCTTGTGATATAGTTTTATCTGAAAATGGAGCGTTCGCCTCTGGAGTCAATGGACACAAGTACAAGCTTCTTGCATCAGGAACGAAGTTGGAGATTGGAAATCTTACAGTGTATGACAGTGGCAATTACACTTGTATCATTCGAGGAGAAAATGGGGAAATTCTTTTAAGTGCGACGGCCTTACTGACAATAAAAGGTAAATGAATGCACGGGGTTATGACTATGATTTTTCTCCCCTTCTCGAGGGTAAATTTTCGAAGACTTGGGTGTATTGATTTTATGGTATTACTGTTGCTTTCATTTTCCAGCAAACTCTAAAAATAAACATGCCACGAACACTTCAGCGTTGTTTGTACCTTCAACTCACCCTGTTCTGTCTCCAGTCACTCATAGTCTTCAGCCATCTCCAACGAAGACGTACCTCCTGCCCAGAATGATGCAAAGAACCGTTTTCCATAACACTACCTCTGTACCAGTTGAAAGAAGTATTGCTTCTCAAGTTTCCGACGAGACACCACAATGTGGAAACTCTACTAATTCTACAGGTATGGGCCGATGTTTCTGACAGGCACATGCTCAGGCAGATCTTACGCGAACGTTTTATCGTCCTTGTGAAATGACACAATAGATTGTGTTTGTCAGGGCTGTAGCTAGTGTGAGGCGCACCGAGGCACTTGCTTCGGTAAAAATGTTGAAATAACGGTATACTTTTGTTCCTTATCTTTTTTTAAACAAAAATATAAACAGGTTCTCTTGTTCCACAGTGGCGTAAGCATTTCCTTGAGGTTCCTGTAAGAGTCTACACATTGAAAATAATAAATGAATATTGGGGTGTTTTTTTCCCTTGTTACCTGCATTGCCTCGGCAACAATTTCCGTCCGGCTACGGCCCAGTTTGTCATATTAATCAGTAGAGGTCTGTATCAAAAGTTAATGCATACTAATTAGTTGAGCAGGACTTTGTATCAAAAGTTAATGCAGCAGTTGATTTGTATTGGGGTTTACATAGGTGTACATGTGACTCAAATACTACTCGTAGATTGGTCATAGCTTTATGAATTATGAATGAATTTTACAAACTTACCTTTATATAGTGGTAATTTGTGAAATAAGCTTTAGACAAACCACCGAAAAATATATTTTTGCGCTTAAATCCTAGATTGAATTCATAACTTCCGATACAATATGAGATTTTAAACAGGATTTTGTACGCGAACGACATGCTTTAAAAGTTTAAAAAAAAAAACTCATTCCCCACTATGCTATTTGGTGTAAAAGTGAAATAAAAGATCTGGAACTCTTCTTTCTTCTATGTTCTAAAGTTGAAAAATTCTGGAGCTGGTGCATATACTAACTTATCACATTTTCATAAATACATGTACGTTTTTTTTTTTACTTTTTTCTCTTAATTTATTCTATAGGTGATATCGCTTTCATCAGGGACAAAGCCTCGCCCAGTTTAATAATTGCGCATGAGGGAGGACAGCTAAGACTTGGATGTAGCTACTGTACGGTATCAGCTACCAACGCTACCTTGTCCTGGTATAAGGAGGGTCTAGTGATTTGCAATGATACTCGTCATGTGATCTTCAAGGATAAGCTTGGTGTTCCTGTGGTAGACCATACAAAAGATGAAGGCCTCTATGAGTGCGCAGTTAGATCCAAGAATCAAAGCATTTCGAGATTCATCACCGTTATTGTGAAGAAAAGTGGGTTTGAGTAAACAATGTATTGTTGTTCCGTGTCTTTGTAGCAGGTGTACGTCAGAAGATAATAGAATTAAACAAATCCTACCGAAACATTTTGACCTTTTCAACCCTGTGGTGGAAAACCACATGGATAAGTACAATATTGCACTCAGCAGAGAACTGTTGAGAAGAAAAGAAAGAAACTATTAACTTCCTGATCCTTTTCAAAACTATTTACCCGAGAGCTACCGCACTGTTCATGTCACCACCTACCGACGAATTTCTATTCATTCAACATCTAGTAGTATCAAAGGAACGTATTTGCAAAAGATTCGTACCCCGCGTCATCCATGGTTTTACATGGAAAGGCTTTGCTGTCCGTCTCCACCTATGAAGTTGTGGAAATCGTTTCTTGCAAAATATCGATAAACTTTTGAAAATATCGATACATTTGAAGACAAAGTATCGATACCGTTAGGGACCAACGCGATCTTTTTGTATAGAGACATTGTTTCTTGTTTTCACAGTTGAGCGTAATCCACTGCTGTCAAGCGTGTCAGCCCAAAACAGGTCTAACCTGTCTGTGCAGGTCACGTGGCGTCTCACAGATCATGGTGTATTTTCTTCCGCTGTTGTCAGCCTAAGTCTCAGGCTTCTAGAATCCAGTAACTGGAGTCACGTGACTAGTAATATTTCCCTGGATCATGGGCTTCACATGTTTGAGCATCTTCAGGCTGGCAGTATGTATTTACTGAACGTTACTCTGCATAACAAGTACGAACAGATAGAGAGCAGGGCGCTTGTGTTCTGGTCAGCGGCTGCCAACTCTTCAGGTAAGAGATTTAACTGACATTAGTATACAGTAAACCAGTAAATATCGGGTTTCGCATCCTCTGATTGGCTACCCAAACCCGAGATGGTAATTTCTGTTTTACCTTAAGCATCGATTTTGCGCGTGTTTGTTTATTTGGTTATTTGACAGGAATAAACTGTTTAATTGAATGCTGGTAGAGTTATTCACGCTGGTGTCAATAACTTTTCTTAGCTACACTAATAACTGTAAATTGGAGTAAACATGTTGTTTACTTTAGCGTGTTGTTTGAATCCGGCATTTTGCAGTTCTCTTTTCCAAACTGGTTTTACTTTAAAAATTACCACGTTACAAAGGAATGCCACAAAAGTATTTTTTTCTCAATACATATTTCAGACGCTGACAGCAAAACCTTGATTCTCTATCAAGTTACCAATAGAAGAGCTTTAGGCGTGGCGCTAGGCATCATAGGATTGCTGGTTTTCGTGATGAGCATGTACGCGTGTGTGACTTGGTGCCAGGATGACAAGAGAGGCTACTCGCTCCCTCCAGGACAGCAAAAAACAAGAAGCATAATCGATGAGAACGACGCTCTGTTCTCTACTACAAGTTGTATGTATTACAACAGGTAGGCCTTGTAGATCATCCTAATTTTAATTCGGGTGGTCCTCGGGAATGTGTGGGTTATTCTTAGTGAAGTGCGCAATTATGGGCTCGTGTATGCTCTTCGTAAAATTGGAAGATCCTCGTCTAATCTTTCGTGACTTATGTAATTCCTTCGATTAAACCTTGGAAAGTCTTCACGTCATCGGGTCTCAGCCATTAACAGTCAATGAATTGTATGATATGGGGAGACTGAGCGCGATGGAAAGCATTATTGAGTTAGGTAGGCAAAGACAGGAATCAGAATCAGTGATTTCATGAAGAATTCGAGACGAACAGCAAGCGAGTTCATCGCGCAGTTCTCAATTTTCTCCATTTTCATTTCAGAGCGTTTAATGGCGATACAGATGATTGGATCACAAATGAAGAAATATTATAAACGTGGTCGTATGATAGAAGCCCACCACAAGACGCTACTATTTCTCTCTCTTGTTTATTGATGTCATCAGCTGCCCTTACACTGATTCAAATGTTTTGAACATCTTTTGAATAAACACAAGACAGGGTGTGTGAAGTGTTTGTTTTGCAGTCTCATATTTTCGCAGCCTAGTAGCCAGGCTTTCTCTTCCTCTCACGGGCGAGTGCAATACGCGCTCGAGTACCTGGAAGCTAGTCATACAAATTATCATGAACAGGTCCAACTACGCTATAATCTCCTTCCTAGCCGTTATTTGGGTCGTCACGCAACGTTCCTCCTCACTAATGGCTGCTCAATCAAGCTTTGCATTCCTTTCCCTCATAGAGCGAGTGAAAAAAGGGCGCTTAACATAATCTACCCCGAGGCAGAGTCATATGCTCATGCCTTAAAGTTAGGTAAACTAGATAGGTTACATGATAGAAGAGGACACTTGTGCTACAAATATATGGCGAAAATGAAGTCCCCCAGCCACCCTCTGCACCACTTGCTTCCCAGCCCACTCCTAGACGCGCCTAACTACACCTTGAGGCAGAAAACACAAAAGTATTATCTTTTCCGGTACATGCAGGTCTGTAGGACAAAGAGAGTGGAGGACTTTTTTACATTTAAATATTTTAAGTGATTCAATTGTTATTATCATCGTTATAACTGTAAATTACTATATTTTAGATAATAGTTGCCTTAAGATTGTAAAATATACTCGATAATTCAGTTCTTTTTACTGCAAGAGAGTTTTATTAATAAACTACTTTAAACTACTTTAACTGACCAATAAGAAGCAGGCTTCCATTTTCTAGAAACCTGGTCCTAGTCTTCGTCTTGTTGTGTTTTTGGTGGCAAATATAACGAGAAATATGATTGGCGCAGCTGCCAAGAATTACATGCATTTTATTAATTCTCGGTAACAGAGGTAAAGGAATGCAGAGCTCGAGTGAGCAGCCGATAGTGGGGAGGGGCGTTACGTGACGACCCTAAAAACGGCTGCGAAGGAGACCAACTACGCTATAACCCCCACCCATCTTACAGCAATAAAAACATCCAAATGAAAACCTTCTCCTTTCAATCAACAGCCTTACGTCTTTGTCCGAAGGATAATCGGGGATTCGGGAAGACTGACCTACGCGACAAAGCCCCCCCCCCCCCCCCCACAAAAATCTGCATTTCAAGAAATGGTGTGACGCCATAGCGACGGCGACTTTAAAGAAATAGTAATTACAAAAAGCGGCTCTTCAAGTTCAGTATAGTCGTCATGACAGATCGTCCTATTGCAGCGAAAACTAGTAAACAATCTTGAAATCAAATCCGGTAACTGGAGCTGAAGTACAGCTGGACGAACGTATGTGAATGGCTTTAATTTGAATGGTCACACATAAGAATTTCATCCAGACTGACTCAAAAGTTGGAACGATCTTACTGTAAGCTTGTAAAGCAAACTTATGATTTCGGGTAAACAAAATGAAAGTTAGGGATGATTTAGAGTAGGTTAACGGAAAAAAGACCATTTATGAGCTTTTGAAATTTTTTGCAATTTTTCCAAAGGGCTGGAGTCAGCCAAACTGTTGATTTAGGGTCAAAATTTGAAATGTATTTCTTTGTTTGTGTATGGCTAAAAGGGATCAAGAAAAGATAGTTAGGGATGATTTAGAGTAGGTTAACGGCCAAAAAGACCATTTATGAAGATTTGAAATTTTTTGCAAATTTTCGAAAGGGCCAGGGTCAGCCAACTTTTGGTTTTGGGTCAAAATTTGAAATTTATTTCTTTGTTTGTGTATGGCTAAAAGGGATCAAGAAATAATAGTTAGGGATGATTTAGAGTAGGTTAAAGCCCAAAAAGACCATTTGAGAGGTTTTGAAATTTTTTGAAATTTTTCCTAAGGGCCGGAGTCAGCCAAACTTATGGTTTTGGGTCCAAACTTGAAAATTTTTCTGTGTTTGCGTAGGGCTAAAAGGGATTAAGAAATGATAGTTAGGGATGATATAGAGTAGGTTAAATGCCAAAAAGACTATTTATGACGTTTTGAAATTTTTTGCAATTTATCGAAAGGGCCAGGGTCAGCCAAACTTATGCTTTTCGGTGAAAACTTGAAATTTTTTTCTGTGTTTGTGTATGGATAAAAGGGATCAAGAAATGACAGTTAGGGATGATTTTGAATAGGTTAAACGCCAAATAAACCATTTATGAGGTTTTGAAATTTTTGCAATCTTTCCAAAGGGACGGGGCAGCCCAGGAGGGAGGGGGCGACTCTATTGTTCTTTGATAGCCGAGCTTGACCGACTCCTCGCTGCCAGTGTGACGTCACATAGCAACGGATGAGCGCCTCCGCTTGGCTTGTGCAGATTAGCGTGAGGACGCCATTGAAATAAGGACAACAGTGATTAAGAAAGACGAAATACTAGGGCTAATATCGCTTTTGTTCGCTAATTGATCGTAAGTCTGTACGCGTTGTTGTTGTTTTTAGCTGTTTGTTTAAACTCGTGTATTGTTTGTGCGTGTAATTTTGTATTCTTGTTGTGTTTGTGTTGCGGGTTTCGTAGCGGGACCGCCATCTTGCCTTCGGTACCACCGAAGTCAACGTAAAACATTTGGATTTTTCTTTAAAAGTACGTAACCATCAGCCTCCATAAAAGGAGGTTTCATACACTGATCATATAAGATTATATTTTTTGTTATTCTTTGTCGATTGATTCAGCCGTTCTTCATATCAATCCGTTTGAGTTGAGGGTGTTGAATACCCCACAAATTTCTGTGCGGATGGAACGATTGTTGGCGGTCCTTGATTACTTCTGTTTGCAGTTTTCAAGCCTTTGCTTGGGACTATTAACTTTGTGTCTTATCTTCTTTACTTTGTTGTTGTTTTGGTGGTATTTGTACGCTGTTAATGTGCATTTTGTTACCTTTAATCTTGAAGCTTCGTGTTGCGGTGAGTTTGCTCTCTGTTGCAATTGTTGGGTTGGCTTCAATACCGCTGTGAGTGCGAGGTTTGATTGTTGGCTTATGATGTGGAGTTTTGTATTTTGCTCTTTGCCGCAATTGTTGGGTTGGCTTAACGTGTTGCTGTAAGTGTTCCTTTACAAATTGCTGTTGGCACCCAGGAATTATCTGGGTTTGGTATTATTTGGTTTTGTCATTAATTTGGTGTATATACCCTGTGCTGTCGTTGCATTTTGTTGAATTGTCCGGTTAGATACCATAACACTTATTTTACTTACTCTATAATTATAACAAAGATATAGATACAAAAACAAAACAAAAACGTTATACAATTAGAATATAATAAGAAGAATAGAAATAAGAAAATAATAAATATTAGAAATCAGAGTTACAAAGTAGTGTAATCAAAGATATCAGTTAGTTGTTATATAATAATTATTATATAACTGCAGAAAACAAACCAACAAAGGATGTTGAATAAAAATATTGTACTACTTTTATTTTTGGTCGCAGCAATTTTGTTTTATGATTTAGTGTTTGACCTTACTTGGCTTGTTCCTGAACAATGCCACTACATTATGCATGGTGTAATAACAGTGCTGCATTGCCATGTTATAATGACAGCTCTTTCTTTATCCTTTCCAAAATTTACAAGGCTATCCTATAGCCTCAACATCACTTCTGGTGACTATTATATTCCAACTAAAAAAACACCACTCCAATAAAGTGTGGCTGGTGTTCTACAAACACATGGTTTCAAATTTGGGTGTAGCTGGATGGTTACTGTCATTGTTATTGAGCTTCTTTTTTGTACAGTTTAGATTAAGGCAATCCCATCATACCATCCTTGCAAACTTATTTTATTCAACTTTTACTATTACATGTACAGTGTATGTGGGGCAGTGTATGTGGGGCAGCCAAATTTATGGTTTTGGGTCAAAATTTGAAGGTTTTTCCTGTGTTTGTGTATGGCTAAAAGGGATCAAGAAATGATAGGTAGGGATTGTTTAGAGTAGGTTAATGGGCAAAAAGACCACTTATGAAGTTTTAATTTTTTTTTGTAATTTTTCCAAAGGGCCGGGGTCAGCCAAACTAATTTTTTGGGTCAAAATTTGAAATTTATTTCTGTCTTTGTCTATGGCTAAAAGGAATCAAAAAATGATAGTTAGGTATGATTTAGAGTAGGTTAAAAGCCAAAAAGGCAATTTGTGAGGTTTTGAAATGTTTTGCAATTTTTCCAAAGGGCTGGGTCAGCCAAGGTTATTGTTTTGGATCAAAATTTGAAATTTTTTCTGTGTTTGAGTATGGCTAAAAGAGATCAAGAAATGATAGTTAGGGATGATTTAGATTAGGTTAATGGCCAAAAAGACCATGTATGAGGTTTTGAATTTTTTTTGTAATTTTTCCAAACGGCCGGGGTCAGCCAAACTTATGGTTTTGGGTCAAAATTTGAATTTTTTTTTGTGTTTGTGTATGGCTAAAAGGGTCAAGAAATGATAGTTAGGGATGATTTAGATTAGGTTAATGGCCAAAAAGACCATTTATGAGGTTTTGAATTTTTTTTGTAATTTTTCCAAACGGCCGGGGTCAGCCAAACTTATGGTTTTGGGTCAAAATTTGAATTTTTTTTTGTGTGTTTGTGTATGGCTAAAAGGGTCAAGAAATGATAGTTAGGGATGATTTAGAGTAGGTTAAACGCCACAAGGATGATATTTGAGGTTTAGAAATTTTTTGCAATTTTTCTATTGGGCGGGGGTCAACAAAACATATGGTCCTGGGTCAAAATTTGAAATTTTTCTTTGTTTGTGTATGGCTAAAAGGGATCAAGAAATGATAGTAAGGGACTATTTAGTGTAGGTTAAATGCAAAAAAGACCATTTGTGAGGTTATAAAATTTTTTGCAATTCTTCCATAGGGCCGGGTTCAGCCAAAGTTATTGCTTCCGCTCAAAATTTGAAATTTTTTTCTGTGTTTTTGTTTGGCTAAAAGGGATCAAGAAATGATACTTAGGGATGATTTAGAGTAGGCTAAATGGCCAAAAGAACGTTTATGAGGTTTTGAAATGTTTTGCAATTTTTCCAATGGGCCGGGGTCAGCAAGAGTTATGGTTCGGGTGAAAATTTGAATTTTTTTCTGTGTTCGTGTATGGCTAAAAGGGATCAAGAAATGATAGTTAGGGATGATGTAGAGGAGGGTAACGGCCAAAAATAGCATTTATGAGGTTTTGAAATTTTTTGCAATTTTTCCAACGGGCCGTGGTCAGTCAAATGTATAGGTTTTGGTCAAAATTTGAACTTTTTTTTCTTTGTTTTTGTATGGCTAAATGGGCTCAAGAAATGATATTTATGGATGATAAGAGTCGGTTAAGGGCTGAAAAGACCGGTTATGAGGTTTTGAAATTGTTTGCAATTTTTCCAGAGGGCTGGGGTCAGCCAAACTAATGCTTTTGGGTCAAAATTGAAAATGTTTTTTCTGGTTTTGTGTATGGCTAAAAGGGATAAAGAAATAATAGTTAGGGATGATTTATAGTCGGTTAAAGGGCTAAAAGACCATTAATGAGGTTTTGATATTTTTTTTGCAATTTTTCCAAACGGCCGGAGTCAGCCAAACTGATGGTTTTGGGTCAAAATTTGAAATTTTTTTCTGTGTTTGTGTATGGCTAAAAGGGATCAATAAATGATAGTTAGGGATGACTCAGAACTCAACTTAAAACTACCACGAAGAGTATAATAAACAGGACTACAGAAACACACTTCTATAAGTTGCTTTTATTTCAATCGCCATTTTAGGATTTCTTCCACAGACTCAAGTCAGTGCCGGAAGATTGCTTTCAGTTTTCATACCGAGTTTGATGACCTTTTCATAATCCTGGTCAGAAAATACAGTTGGCAAAAAATGAACAAAGAAGGGAAACAAAGGAAGAAGCTTAAAAGCATAGACTGAAGCAACGACAAACTGCAATGGCTTTGTAACAATAATGACAAATTCAAGCTTTGTAAAATCGTTCTATATGTGCTCGTCACGTGCCTGTTGAACATTTTGCGAAACAATTGAAATTTCGTAGGTTGCTACTCGGCATTCACTCAAATTTGGCCAGATTATGTCCAATAGGGAGATCCTTTACATGGTTATGTTCTGTTCTCTTAGTAGGTAAGTACAGTTATCAAAACCAATGTCTGGTTCTATGAGTATTAGGGAGGGGGAGGCTTTCAAAAATCTGCCAAATTGTCATGAATCTACAATGACCACACCAAACACTCAAGACGTGAAATGTTTCTAATGTCTTTGAAATTAAACGTCAAATGAACATGTTTTAGCTTTTGGTAAAGTTATCAGGACATCACGTAAAAAGTGTCAACTAACTTTACTACACGAAGGCGAATCGATGAGACTTTTGCTTTACTGTTGACAAGCAATTTTGTCTCTGTTAATTTGATTTGCATGCCACTCATTGAAATTCAGAACCATAATTTGGCACCGTTTGTAAAGCATTGCAACGCTGTGTGTTCAGTGACTTCGCGACAATTCAGTTACTCTAAAGCGAACGAAACAAGATTCAATGTTTGTTGCACATGATCGTCGACTTACAATATCTTGCGAAATTCGTTTCAATATTCATTTACCTTTGCTTATGATACGCTTACGAAAGGCTTTTCGACGAACCGAAATCAGTTTTTTAGCTACCAAACAAAATTAAATTGCTTTTCAGACGGTCGCTAAAACGGTAATGATCTACCCGATAAAACGCTTAAAAATTGACAATTGTTTCGTTTACTTTTCGAGTTTGTTTCTCTAGGAAAGATGCAAAAACTTCAGTTACTTTTTTTTACACATAACGGTTACTTTTCTATGAAAAATTTCAGCTAAAGCTGTGGTTAGGTACACGAAAAATTCATTGAATATGAGCAGAAGCATATAACCTTGAAGCGATTAGGTCTGACGCAAAGCTGGGGTTTATAGGCGCGCGAGATTAGCCAATCAGAATTTACTTCCTAATATGGATACTCGACATCCTTGCGTGATCGTACAGGGAAAAGCTGCATCGCAATGTAAACAAACGTCAACAATGCATTGTAAAAGAAAATTACAGTTTGTTGAGGTCAGGTTTGACCAAAGTGGGACGCTTATTCCATCTAAACGCCCTAGAGTGACTGCCAACGGACACTCCAAAGGCAACTTCGCGAAATTAGGAAAAGAACAGCGCAGGGAATGTGAAATTGAAAGTGCTTTAAGTTCATGTAACGATCCGAGCGCAAATGATCAAGAATATTTGTCATTCCGGCAGCGAGGATATCGTTTTATCGCTCCGCGACCAGCCCAGCTATGTGCAGAAAATAACCACAAGATGGCTAGTAACACCGTAAATGTCCTTCAATCGGAGACATCAAACGTAGCCGGGAACGAAACGCCAACAAAGTCATCATGTATGCCGATCCATTCCGCTCATTCAGATGTATCCGATGATTGGATTCAGCGAGTCATAAAAATTATCTCTCGCAAAGCTCCAGGACTTCAATTCACATTGTGGAAGGCTGGTCACGGTGAAGTATGTATGGTTTCAAAAACTGACTTGTCTGGGTACGATCCTAACTTGGTGTTTGCGAGTGGTTGTGCTCCGGTGTGTTTACATGTTTCCTCGGATGGCAACTACGCCATTAAAGTACTCTTTCGTGATGCATTTAAAGGCACATTTAAGGATGAAGATGATTTTGCCTCTCTCCTTGATGTTATGAACAACTACAAAATTTGTCCTGGCCTGAAAACGCCACCAGAGGTCAACTCGGCTTTGAAACGGGCATGGGGTTTCCCTTCCAAAGAGCGGACAGCCATAAATATTTGCTGTTACACCTACCTGGCAACAAAAAGCAAGTGCCTGGCTCCGCCCTCTTTGATGTATGTACGAATTGCAAGAAACTTTACCGGAAACTGAATAATATCGCGAAGAAACGTCGAAGTAACCGAAGAAATCGTGTGCTAAAGTCTTCAACGTGTAATTGGAAGTTCTTAAGCCCGAAAAGTGCGAAGAAAAGACTGCGTAACTTAACGGCGGATGCTCGACGACTAACGAAGGAGGTGGAAAGAAAAAATCACAGATGAGCACTCCAATGTTTTGCAAAACATGTCAGATGGTTATAACTTCTTTGTTGGCTGGGCTGACTATGCCTGGGCACAACTATTAGGTATGATTTGCATTCTTTAAAAAAAATGAAATGTCCATTGTGACAGTTCTCTCGTTGACAGATTGCCTGTTTGGGATCTATTCTACACTCCTCTATAATATATTAATTTCCGCACACCATAAATATTTATTGGTAGAGTGATTGTTACGAGACAAACATAAATGGACAGCCTTAAGAAGCAATGTACAATGTATGTACTTCACACTTGTTTTTTTTCCAAATCATTTGACAATTTACAGAACCAAACTTGACTGCTTCCAACCAAAAAGGGTTTCTTGCATGGCAAGTAAGTAACATTTCTTCAATCATATTATTCAATATTTATTGTTTATTTTGACCAAATAAATGTCAAAGCAATTGATATTTCATCATAACCGTTTTAATGGCAGAGGCAAGTTTAATGAGACTTAAAAGTCCAAATATCAACAACTCATTATTAAGAAGCTTGCTAGGTAATCCTAGTCTCCTTTGCAGCTATTATTTGGGTCGTCATGCAACACTCCTTCCACTAATGGCTGCTCACTTGAGCTTTGCATTCCTTTCCCTCAAACTGACCAATAAGGAGCAGGCTTCCATTTTCTAGAGACCTGGTCCTAGTCCTTGTCTTGTTGTGTTTTTGGCGGCAAATATAACAAGAAATATGATTGGCACAGCTGCCAAGGATTACATGCATTTTATTGGTTCTCGATAACAGAGGGAAAGGAATATAGATCTCAAGTGAGCAGCCGTTGGTGGGGAGGAGTGTTATGTGACGACCCTAATAACGGCTGCGAAGGAGACCAAGGTAATCCAAGCTACACGAAGAAGAATTTGAAAGTACAACAGAAATAATTTCATGTCAAACTTTTTCCCTCTTGTTATTTAATTTTTTTCCAAAATTAGAAGCCACTACCAAACCTTTTTACTGTCCCTACAGACATGGGATTTAACAAGACTAATGTATTATGGCTTCACGGAGTTCTGCGAACACTTCATAAGTAACTTCCCAGGCTACTACATATGGCCTCTCCGGTTAAATGGAAGTGCACTTGAAACAATATTCAGTCAGCTGAAATTCAGCATGAATGGCCAGTTGTCCAGTGTCAACTATTCAGCAGCCCTCACAACACTGAAGCTAAAACGACGCATTCATGGGTGGAGGGGAAAGTTTGTTTACAGAAAGACACCATTATATGTAAGAGAAATTTCACTTAAGAGAAAGTGGTATTCAAGTTTAGAGAAAGATATCTTTCATGCAGTGTATAATCATTGTAGCCTAAACAATGAATTGATAAGAAAAAATGTTTTCATTATCTTGGAATAAAAAAGGTACATGTATCTTTTGCATAAACAAACACCAGAGTCAGTATTATTGTACAATTCATTTTATTAGTAGGCCACATGCAAAAAGTGATGTAAATATGAGCAAATTAGTTGTAAACATATTCGTATAATTGAGGTACGATGTACGTACATGCAGTTATACTGTTAGAACCTGAGTAAGAAAAATGGTACATATATGCAGTTATAATAACTTGAGTAAGAAATGTTTTCAATAAAACAGTAACAAGTATTTTATTATGCAACAATTTGCTTCTTGTAACAATATAAAAAAGAACCATAACAATTGAAGATTGTCAGCATCAATTATTAAAATTATTAAAGAGTTATTTTCCCCAAAGGTATGTTGCAGTACATGAAGACACATTATTGCAATGGGTAACAAATGGTTAACTCTCAACATCATGACATATTCTACTAAAGTACCCTGTCTGTCATACTACTCTGTCTACTACTCCACTCATAACTACACTAACATGATGTCTAGAGTTTATTTCTAAGCTGTTAAATCACAACTACATTTCCCTAGTGGTTTGGAACTCTCTCTTTCATACCATAAATCTGGATTTCTTACTCATACACAGACACACATACTTCGCAGAAATGCATGATTAAGGTTAAGCAATGATGAGAAACATTTGACTGTTCAAATTACACAAAATGTAAACCCAAACAGTTCCACTCTCATCTTGTGATATAGAAAATATTTTCAGGGAAAAAAAGACTAATATTCTGTGGTTAATGTCTTAAATGCATCTTCTGATTAGCTGGCAACCTTCAGCTTATTCCTTAACATAACTTGTCTGTCCTGTGTTTGTCTCTCATGATGTTCCTCAAGACATTTCTGTGCTCTAACAAATTCATTGCATCTGATGTTGAACATTTTGCGTAACAGTCTATTGTAAAGATCTAATTTCATACTCGGGGAAATTGTAATACCAAGGCATGTCAGTGCTTCATAAAATTTCCACTTTATGCAACTGTCACTCATCACCTGTTGTTCGGCAACCTGTATCAGCCAATTTAATTATCAGTAAAAAATCATAAAACAATGGTAATACTTCTACTAACAAGGAAGGCATGTTGAAGAACCAAGATCACGCAAATATCTTGCACCTGCAAAATGTGTTGGTGTGTTGCAGAAGAGTTCCATTTACTGCAGCTGTAAAAAGGTAAGGTGCTAACAATAAAAAAAAACCATATAACCACATTTGATGACAAGAAGCATATGCCTCTGTGCTAACCTACTGTATTCAGGTACTGATTGGTTTCCAATTTTTGAAAATGCAAAGGGGTTATGCACCAGTCAAAGTAAACCCTGAACTCCCCCCCCCCACCACCCTGGGATAAAGGTGGGGAATGGTTCTGAATACTGTACAAAAATTGACAAATGTCCCACCATATGGAGAAATATTTTGTGGACAACAGCACACGTCCCACCCTCTAGCTGCCCTGTTGGATTCGAACAAATCCCTACTAATGCTCCACATCCCCAAGACAAGAATGACAAACAAAACAAATGCCCCACATCCTTGGGGCACAAAGAGCTGGCAATGAGGTGATAACTCCCCACCAAAGCCCCACTTATGCTGGGTTGGGGTTTAAACTGACTGGTGCATTAATATCTCAAAGGGAAATACTGTGAAATGAAGTTAGGAACGGAAATAATGCTATTGATACTCAGATGCTTGTTAACAGACCTAGGGGTGATATCTTGCTTAAGTCTAAACTAACCTTGAAGAGTCTTCTACCAAACGACTGATATCCATTTTGATTCACAACCCTTCCGAATATACTTGCGTAAATTTCCGCAGGAAAGAGATAAGTTCCATCTTTAAAACAAGTAAGTTTCCTTCGTCAAGACTGTACAGAAAATTGGTGATGTTTGTCTTTTCGTGATCCTCCATTTTCTCAAGAGCGTCAATTTCCATGCATATCATATTCTTGAGACTCTGTTTAGATCTCGAAAGTTCTATGGCAATTTGTCGCAAACGTTTTTTCAGTTTCAGTGCCGCCGCAGAACCTAGCTTTAAAAGCGAAACATCGTCCTCAGAAATGTTAATACTCTCTCTAGCAACCATGACTGTACGTGAAACTGTAGCTTCCTGACTCTCCCTCACAAACTTAAAACCAGCGATCACAACACTCTCCAGAATACACGACACTATCTCTTTGCCGCGCGATGGAACCGCCTTCACTATTTCCTCCACATCTCCGCTAGCTAGCACCTGCCTGACAAATTCATACCACCTCACCTGTATTAAGGCATGCTTGTCAAACGAACCCTTAACTCTTTCGGAAAATAGATCAAAGAAATGATCATTACAACGCTTCACCAAACCACGAAACGGTCCACTCGCCTCCAGCACATCCACATTTGCGGCCGTATTGGAATTAAAAAAAAAAACTGAAGTTTGCTCTAGCCTCTCTGAATATCCTTTCAACCACAGTCTCCTCCGGGAGCGCTTTCCCGGTTAGGCTAATCGATTTTATTTTTGCTCTGGAGAGCTTTTTGACGGACTCTGCGAGCTGCCGCCATTTTTTCCAAATGAATCTTTATTCCATATTTGGGCTAAAATGCATCTGTGCTTCTGATTGGTCGGCTAATAAACCCCAGCTTAGCAAGGGAGACTTTTGTCTGATTGGTTGATTCTTACCCTTGAATCCAGGCTCCTCTACACGCGCGCCAAAGAGATTTCAGTGTAAACAAACATGGCCGCCGGTGGATCACTTATTCTATTAGTATATTTTGGATAAAAATATCAATGTTCATGTGTCGTCCTCTTTCCTAATCAGTAGTAAAAACTGGAAATGATTTCTTAAGGACCATAAAATGTTATTTGTACAAGTATCCGCTCTAGTGTACAAGCGGATTTTTCCTGCGTGGAGGTTCATGCGGCGTGTAAGCGTGAATATGTTGGGGGAAACACGGTTTGAATGAGGAGCGATCTGCTCTAAAAAGCAGGAATACCGGGTTGGGAAAATTCTTTATGCCGTCAAGTTTACAAAATGACGAAGCAGTTCATAGCTGTGTCAGAGGTCAGCGAAAGTTCAACGGCGGCTTTGTCAACAGAAGACCGATGTGCTTCGAGGTTAGTTCCATAAATTTAACTGAACTACGTACTTTCACGGGCTCTTTCTGTACAACATTCAGTGAGTTTTTCGGTATAATTTAGACTCAGTTTGACAGTGATGTACACAGAAAAGGTCAAAGCGCAGGAAAACCATTTCTAGTGAAAATAAGCGGAAGTGTTATTTTTAAAATGTATTTGAAATGTTCAATAATTGAAGTTATATACGCTTACATCAAGGATGTCATTAATCATTTATCAAATTTCATGATTAGGCTGGGTTAGTGTATTAGGTTTTCAATTGTCTACCAGTGTACCGGACAAAGCTCCTTATACTTTTTAAATAAAAGCAGAAAGCTCTTAATGTTAATTTTAAGATTCAATCACTGCAAAGACAAGCACTAATGAACTGCTACATTTGACTTATGATCAACAGATTCCCTTGTTTCTGCAACTGGGCTTTTGCTGTTTAATATTTTTAAACTATAATTTAGGCTTTGCTTGGATCATAGTTGTGCTCGTATTAAGAGTAGACTGATGTGCATGGAAAACGTCCGAGTATAGGGAAACCATTTCAAGTCAAAATAAACCAAAGTGGTTATATTTTTCGAGTAATTTTGCCCATTGGAATGACTGAAGCTTTGTCCATTGAGGAGCTCAGATTTCTTGGTAATTCCTCAGTTGATCTGTTGGGCTTTGAATTGGCTGCTGTTACAAAATAAACTCACTGTTATACTTTTCATAAATAGTGAACCCTCATGTTCATTTTCATAATACACAGCTGCCCTTACCTGCTTGCTTTGTTTGTTCTAAGAATGGAATTATAATTAAAATTTTCTACATAAGCTATGAAACACAACTTGCCTCTGATCTTCTGGTTTATTTAGGAGCAATCTCCCAAGAAGTGAAAAGGCCCAAAGCTAACAATATCTTTTGAGTTTTATGCTGCTGCAAATAATTTTGATTCATTTTGTTTTGCATGACCTCCTCCCAACATTCTGATGATAGTAAAAAGAATTTTACTAACCAATCTACAAACGCATTGCTGCTGTTTTGCATCAGTTCTGTTTTGATCGTTCACTAAAATATTTTTTTAATGGTAGAGGTTTGTTTTACGCTGTTGAAGTCAGAGGCCTGATATGTAGTAGTTTTACTTGAAAGACCAAAATGTGTTCAAGTTGAGTTATAATAAAACCATCACTTGTGCAAATCAACAATAAAAGAGGGATTCATTTCAACAAATATCATGAGAGGAAAAACCCACAACTAGTGAAATTACTAGTGACACAATAATCTGTGTAAGTAACATTCACCATAGGAAACTACTATCTTCTTTAGTTTTTGAAATATTAATAAATGTACATTACAACACCTTAATAAAAACAAATGTAAATACATCAACAATTCTTTGTAGAGATGATCAAGTCTAAATAGTGATGATTCAGTTAAAAGAGAGGCTACAAATGTATATGATTACTTTTTATTCAACAATTTTCATTCAGGTGTTAGCCAGAAGGGTGTCCATTTAGCTAATATTGTAACACATTTATTCCACCTCTGCTTCCCCTGCAAGTGAAACAAAAGAAAAGCACATTTGTATGTATTGAATAATCAAATTTGCAAAAGAATTTTAAATACACAACACAATTTAAGATTCAAAATGATGTTTCGATATGAAAATTGAGTGAGTTGATGCAACACCAAACAAAAACTTGTAAAATGTTTTGGTGTTTTTTCACTTAATTCCTAACATGTGTTGAAGGATCCAGTTGCTAAATTGCCTTCTTCTGGTTGTGTTGATGTTGAAAACAAAAACAGGCTATCATAATAACAGAAGAATTGGTGAAAATGTAGCATAATCAGCTGTCAGGTTGCAAATTCTTCTGCCATCCTATCACTTAAAATCACTACTCCTATGAATTCTCCTGATCTGAAATAGTTTTACGTTCTCTACCCTCTTAATTTGCAGTCAAACTCAAAATTACCTGAGAAAAGTAAGAAAAAGGATGAGCAAACAGACGTAAAGCTGCATTAAGGGGGCTTGACCAAGGCATATTGACAAATTGACGAAAACGAATTCGAGTAGCATCCATCAAAGGCGGAACAAACTTGCTCGCGCAAGAATCATCTTTGATCGAAAATCTGGTCTATCAATGCAGTACTTAAATTTCTTTTGTTTCGGTCAAAGTATTGATATGGTATTAGAGAATCTCTCCTCCTGGTCGATCCCCGTATCACGAATTAGTTACTCGGGAATACACAAAAATGTAGTCGCAATCAAATCTCGAAGCACAATTTAATTTCACTTGCGAACGACTGTCCTGACAACAAACGCCAAAATACGTTAACGGAATGGTCTACAAAGTTAAGATTTAAGACAAAATAAATTTGGAGTAAGTACAACTTGGTGATAACTCAATATTGATAGTAGATTATAATTTGCGAAATCTAGGCAGGGTAAAAGCGTGAGCCTAAATATCCAATATTTTGAAAATGAAATTCGATCAACGAAGCTTTGTCTGGCCAGGGTGAATAGGGGGTGCACCACGAAATTACACCAGATTTTGCTAACAGGTAGTACACTAACAGAAGTATCCCCTGTTAATGGGAATTCCCATATCACGAAGGGAAACAAAAGTCTCGGGGGTATGATGACAAACTTTTAATTGAGGTAATACAAAAACTAAATTTACTAATCAAACCATTCAACTTGCCTGACAACAAAGATCATGGATAAGAAACGACAGCTGTACCCATCAAATGGAAGGATTAGTTAATTGCAGTGTCGTATTCGACTTTCATGAAGAAATGATGTAAACGAAAACGGTAAGATTATCTTGTTGAACAACATCATGGAATTGAAAATGATAGCAACACGATTTCTTCCTTGGCAGAAAACGAAGCAAATAAAAACCTAAAAAAACAAACTCAAGGAACCAAAGATGGGTTGTACTTACCACAAAAGTCCCACTTGTTTAGCTTGACATTAACTACGATCTGAAGCAGACTCTTGGACGGCAGAAAAATGCATCGACACTGGGCTCGTCAAATACTCGTTGCAGACAAATCGCCATCTTGACCGTCGACACCTCCACACGAACAGACCTTTACCGACCGCAAAACTACGACAATTGATGTCAAACCCAAATTTTTTTCTTCACCGTAAATTGCTTTGCGTGGCAATATGTTTGATTTGGCTTGCTGACGACCTGTTCAAGAATGCCTTATCGTTAAAGTTTTGGTTGTCAAATTCAACAGCACACAAAACCGCGTGATCGTCGAAAACTGAAAAAACAAAAAAATTCACGCGCCTGCGCAGTCAAAAGTCTCCCTTGTTCCCCAGCTTGTTTCGTAACATTACAGGGCAATTTAGACGCTTCGAGGTTATATGCTTCTGATATGAGAAATTTAATTGCAATTCGTGCTTTCGAAACTTGTCAACTTGCAACAAAGAAAAAGAACTGAATCGAGTCACTGAAAAGATTTTGCAACTGAAAGCTTAAAGATTTCATATGATTAAACAAACTACAGTGGAACCTCGATTTAACGAAGTACCAACGGACTGGGGAAATTGGTTCGTTATATCGAGGTCTTTTTCCATACATTTTAAAAGGTCGGGCTGAAGAACATCGTTCGTTATATCGAGGGTTCGTTATATAGAGGTTCGTTCGAGGTTCCACTGTATATACAATGCAAAACGACCGTGTGCCGAAAAGCAATTATGCGCTAAAACAGTTTCTTTTTACCAGGTTGTGAATTTGAGATTTCAAAATCTCAATATCTCTTTATAATTTTGTTATGTGTTTTAAAGTTGCAAAGGGAAAAATTCCGCAATAAAGCCCATTAATCGTTCTTAACTCTAAATGATAGCAAATGTGATGAACCCGTCTCTGAGCTTCGAAAAAACTAAATCCTTGAAAGCCAACAAGTGTCGAGGCAAATAGAAAGAATTTGCGAGATTCGTAATTTTAACTGACAAAAATTCTCGGAATGAAAAACTCACATTACAGTAAAATTTGTTGCCTTGACGGAGGGTGCACAATAATATGAACAACGCCTTACATAAACAACCATAAATACAGTTTGACTTTCTCCTAACACCAGTTTTCACGATTTCCAACGGAAAGACAAGACAAGTAAAGTTTATTAAGAAATAATCGTAACTCGCAAAAAAGCCCAACAAAACAATAAATCGATGAAATCCTTAAGTGCAAACATGCGAATGAAAGGTACTGAGCAGTTTATTATGCTGTAAAAAGCGGTTCTGACTGACATTTTAGTATGTGGATGAAATTTTAAGGGGAAGAGATTTGTGTGAATACCATTGAGCAATACCTTCCTATGCTATGCCTTATTGTGCTGGTGGTCCTACCACATGAGTCTACAGATGAAATCCCAAAGTGGTTGACATTTAAATGAAAGCTATTGAGCGGTACTTTCTAATTGTGCTGTTTATTATGCTTTATAAGATGAATCTCACAGCTTTTGAGTCTGTACAAGTGCTAAAGTGTGAGCACTTAAAATGGAAGCAACTTGGCAGTGCTTTCCTGAAGTAAACAATTTATTGTGGTAAAACTTGGTATGCTGCGGAGGTGCTAAAGTGTGAGCACTTAAAATGGAAACAACTTGGCAGTGCTTTCCTGAAGTACACAATTTATTGTGTTAAAACTTGGTATACTGTGGAGGTTGGTTCTAACTCTTGAGTCAGTATTAAAGTCCTAAACAAAAGTAAGCTGCTTTCTCTTGTTTGTGATCAAGTTAGAGGTGGAAATTTTACAGTGTATCTATACTCAAATGAAAGCTACTGAGCAATACTTACCTGTGGTGCTGTTTATTGTTATACAAGTTGGCTCAGTAATCTTTTGAGTCTGTGGATGAAATCTTAAGTGTGGCCATTCAAATGAAAGCTACTAAACAGCACTTTCCTGTGGTGGTGCTGTTTATCATGCCGTACAAGGTGGTTCTACTCCGAGTCTGTGGGTGAAATGCTAAAGAGCAACGATACTTTCCAAAACAATTAAACCATTTTTTCCTATGGCTGCTTTCCTAACTTCTGTGTCTTTTGAATACGACCTTGTTCTTGGCATTTTTTTTAATTCTCACGTCATTTTGAAAGGAGGCAAACACACCGCAAAATTTTCACCAAAAATGTTTTTTCGATTTTTAACGATCCTTTGAGTTTAATTTTCTACACCGCAAATACATTTAAAACAATTCAGCTTTGTCTTTCATTTTACTAAATATATTAAAAACCGACAGGCGGTAACACTTTCGTGAACCATTTATTTTGTGCCCTTAAAATGACGTTCTTGAAATATTACCGGTACAGTGTAGCACATGTATGTTGAACTATATCTCAACGGTATAATTAAGAAAATCCATTTTACTAGTCTGTTAACTAAATTTTCCTGTAATAAAGGCGTTACTACTTTCAGCGAAATACGCAGATTTAAGGACCCGTGGCTGCTCCGAAGAAAATTGGAATTACACGAGAATTTTTAAGATATGCATGGCAATCCTTTTCCAGTAAAGGAACCAAATGAGCTAAAACCATTTCCTCGATCATTCCAACAAAACTGTTTTTATAAAAAATAAGTAATTCTGACCGAATACGTCATTTTTCAATGAAAATAATCAATGTAAACTTTTTTGAGGAAAAATGCGGACGAAACGTTAGTTTGAAGCTTTGCAGTCTGACAAGTGGCCTTCTAGGAAAGCTAGGTTGCTGCAAAAGTTTAGGTCTAAAGATTGAAAAAAAAAAAGCAAATTTTTCAGTTTCTTGACGTGGCCTTCGTTAATTGTAGCGGAGCTCCGGCGGCCCAAGGGCCGCCAAGCGGAGCACCATACCTATAGAAACCCATCAACTGCTTTTCTCATGGTAAAAATGGCTAGCGGTATTGCTCGTGGGCCCGTACGCACGACGACGTTGCCCAATAATTAATGATATCCTAATAATAATAGAGCGCTTTTCAACTGAGTGTCGTAAAACCAAAACCAAACCAATTACTCTGACCAATCACAACAGACGCAAACGGGGCAATGAGCCAATCAGAATACGAAGCAATTACACGTAACCGGTGCAAAGCGCGGGAAAATACGCGCGTGCAAATCACTATTGGTTTTGGTTTTGCTTCTCATTGGTTGAGAAAGTGGCGCGAGTTTTCCTGGCCAATCACAGAGCGAAGCAATGCAAAACAAAAGCAAAACCATAATTACTTTCGACACTCAATTGAAAACCGCTCTAATAATAATCAATACTTGAGCCCAACATGGTGGCCATACTCCACCTGACCAGAGCCTGACCAGCTAGTTTACAGCGCAAGAACAGCGCACATCTCTGATATTGGACATCCATGTTATGGTCAATTGACAGCTGTCAAAACAAGGCATCCGCTGACCAATATCATGTAAGCATATCGCGGGCTCAAGTTTAGAGCTCATCTAGGTCAGCTGTTTTTTTAAGTTGACCGCTGACCAGGTACTAGCTTTCGATTGGATCGCAGGCTCAAGCCTGATTAAGTTAACCAAAACGAGACACCAAAACCAAAATGAGGCTTAATTTTTCGCGCGCTTTCTCCCGTGCGGCAGCCGCGCGGCTCGAAATTTCACATTCAGACACAGGCTTCCCAAGTTCAACAAAGGTGACGCGTAGACATGTT
>JAEMWC010000054.1:202500-300000 GCA_016490735.1 Pachyseris speciosa | reverse complement strand
TTGCCACTAAACGAAAATGACGTGAGAAATCAGACAAAAGATCACCTACTTGCAAATCATCACGAACAATGCAAAACTAAAGGAAACAAACAAACAAACAAAAATAAAACAAAACGAAAAGCCAAAAACGTCACGATAAGCAATTCACAAACGCCGATTATTTTCCGGAAGCAATTCTCTTCATTGTGCACCCATGAGGCTAAGTAACCTAACTTAAAAACATACGAGATGTCCAGCGGTTCCTTGGCTTGTCCTTTGCTTGTCCATTCGTGACTTTTCTTTCTTTTTCGGAGCAATAGCAACGTTATGCAGCCTCTGGAAAGGAAATAAATAGAGTTAAATTGATTGAAAACAGTTACAATAAACTAGATTTGAGGTTTCTGGGTTGCTGACAAGATCAATTTTTCAGCTTGGGTAGACGCTATACTTATCAATTATCCTGTGAGATCGCGCGGAATATCGCCTGATACTTAGCAGACGAAGTTGGCTAAAATCAGACGATATATTCCGTCAGATTGAGCTTGATAATTGTTTAATTATTCAACACATTAATTAAAAAGCACAGTTTTCTGCGTTTATTGCAAAAAAGCTGGAAAATCCGCCAGCTTTCTCCGCCACACACAGAATTACGTATACCGCTGTAGGATATCTGTTCAATACGCACGACGAATATTGAGCGCTGGATGACCATATTTGGACATTATCACAATGCGTTGAATAATAAAAGCTGATATCAAGCGTCATCCAACTCTTATAGATGTTAATAACTGTAATTTATTTGTGCACTGAGGGGGAGAGAGACGGCTGTATTTTACTTTAAGTGATGTTCAATTTTTTTGGTTTGTCTTAATATGGCGACTCCTCTTGTAAATCCTTCTCAATACGGAAACGGCTGTTCAAGGTTTCCTGGTGGGAAGAACAGTGTTTAAATCATGAGAAGAGTTAACGGTTACCGATCGTTTCACCATACTGTGGTTCAGTCGATTCGCTACATTTTAAAACTGACAAATACTCTAACATTTCAATCGAACTTACGCTTAACACTAACACTGAGATACACAGAAATACCTAAGCTGATTTTGCCGCCAAATTCACTTGTAGAACTAGAAATAATCAACATTCTCATACTTTGTTGAAGCGAAAGAACTTCGTAGCGAAACGACTTCGTAGCGACACGACCGCATAAAGCGTTAAGCCAAGCAATGTCTAGGTTAACATGACCAACGATAAATATTTCAAGAAATACAAAGCCATTTGGTAAAATGCACTAGGAATAGCAAGACCTACGCAAAACTTCATAATTACCTTGCAAAGCAACCATATAACCAATTTGCTGACTTTTACTTTTGTCCTGTCAGCACGAGCATCCAGCGTTCGTCCAGAAAGTCGTGTTTTCGTGAATAACGGCTGATGGTTTTCACGACAAAAAAACTCCAATATTAGAGGATCAAGTCAGTAGAAATGTTGTTTCAACGCGCGCCAACACTTGGTTGAAAGAACAAGCTGGTAGATTCTGGGAAGCCATGTTGAGTTTCTGTACTCGTCGCATGTGAGTGGAAGGTGACAGAAGGGCATGGATAATAATTACAAACATTTGCAACTGAAATAGAGAAATGTCCATCACGTGCAAGGATAATGTGGAAACTGGAAGTCATATTATAAATCACTGAAAATCACAACAAACGGAGTGTCTTTTTTGAAAAGGACTTTATTTTTAAACTAACTCGCATTATATCAATTCGTAATACATAAGCACCGCAAACGTGTGATGGAATAATGTACCTACCTAACAAACAAACTTACGTCTTGAGATTAACGCCTCGGATACACCAAACGGCCTTTCTGAAAACGAGCATAAACGTTCATGCAAAACTATTTACAAGAAATTCGCGGCGAATTTGAAAGCGGCCTATATGATCATCCTTTTACTTAAAATGTGCATTGGAAAAGAAAGGTTATTACTAGAAGAGGCTTGGTGCCATGGCGACGGCCGCTTAAAAACAGTATAAAAAGATTGTTTATAAAAATAGAGCATTCACGCTACAGCAAACAAGTTGATCTTTTCGCTTCTGTTGGAATAGTATTGTCTAATACATTGTGAGTGAATGTTTCATAAAACCGTGAGACATTCAAGAACTGTGCTTTTACTACATTATCTACACACCCCACTCAAGCTAGATATTTTCTTTCCGTAGTTTACAGTTTACAAAGTTGACCCTTTTAGGTCCCGTTTGCACCACTTGACGTGTATTTATTTCGAAAAAACAGATCGCGTTTTAGAACCGTTTTCAGTTGTCTTATGAGTGTTGAAAGTAATTCTCGTTTGTTTTAGTTAGCGCCGGGAAAACTCGCGCAACTTTCTCAACCAATGAGAGGCAAGATTAACACCAATCGTGACTTGCACGCGCCCATTTTCCCGCGCTTGGTGTCGGCTACATGCAATTGCTTCGTTTTCTGATTGGCTCATTGCCATGTTTGCACTGTCGTGATTGGTCAGAATTGCTTTGGTTTTGGTTTTACGACACTCAATTGAAAACCGCTCTAAAGTGAAGAAAGCGTCAACGCTAGCATCCTGGTGCGACTTTCCCCAAGGATTCACTTCACCGGTATCAAGGAATCGTCACTTCCATGATGGGACTGAATAAACGCTGACAGAGGCTGGAAACTAGGTAAATCCCCAAAATAAAATAACTTTCAAATGTTTTGCACTCGGTCTCCCTTGGAGACGTAAACATAATGTTTTTCAAGAGTAGAAAACAATTTCCATTGCGGAGACCTCCACCAATCTAGAACAGACAAATAAATTGCAGCGGAGTCCTGTGCGAATCAACTTCGCATGAAGCTACCACTTTGTGCTGGATTCTCATGGATCCTAAGAGCCACGCTGGAGGGCCATCATTTTCTCCTCTTATTAACGCCAACCTTGCCAGAAGGTCGTGGGCCACAGTCCAAACGAAAGAGGACTCACTTGCTAAGACCTTACGGGTTGGGGAGCAAGCAAATCCCCCAGTACAGTAAAAAGGTTTTTGTTTTTTGGATCGTGGACGCCGATAGGTCGTTTACTAAAAACTACGTCCAGTGTTGAAAGAGTTTATGACGTCGCGAGCCAAATTAAGGTGCCAGGAAGATGAAGGTGAAGATCCTTTCCATAGCAGCGACGTTCTTGTTACCGTCCCAGTTGTGCAATGCTGTGACAGTCTCTCCACTTATAACTGTAAATGCTCTCACTGATCTTCTTCGGTGGCGTTAATGTAACTTCGATCGTAGTTACCCAGATCAATTGAGAGCTGAAGATGGAGAAACATATCAAGTTTAGTGGTGATTCGAGTGGTACTAGGAAGAGGTTTAAGAAGCAAAAATGTGGACTTTTTGGGGATACTGCCTCTTCATCAGACAAATGACGGCGTTAGGGAGTGTGGGTCATTAACATGTTTCATGATGTATAAACCCCTTCCTTAGACACACGAATCAATGTTGCCACCCAGTGTTAATCCTACTAAGATTTGGGTAGCGTTCCTTTTAACCAATCTAAAACCGGATTTTGCGATCGAAAATTACATTTCCCGTTCCATTTATGGCGAAACCAATCTTAGATTGCAATCTAAACAATCCACCTCCGAACGTGGATTGCTTGGATTGGTAACTGAAACCGGTTTCGGATTTTCGTTCCAAGTTGAGTTCCTCCAACAAGGAGAGCAAAGCGAGCGGCATTCTCAGAAAATCCGCCATCAACAAAAACAAATTTCCAGGCTCTCGCTGTGTGGCTGGCTCTTTTTTTTTTTTTCCAGATTTTTGCTTCAGCTAGCAGAAAAAGCTGAACAATCTGGATTGTCTAAATCTGAAAATGGTTTTCCTAAAAGGAACGCGACCTTGATTTCATCATGGTTTTCTCGTATCAAGTAACCTTCAACTTAATGTCTCTTAGTATCTTAAAACAAGAGTTTTTGTAGGACCTCAAGAAACCTTCCTTTTAACAATCGTATCAATCTTTGCACCGTGTTAACCATATTACAAGGTTAGTAGTGATCATTCGCCAGGCCATATTTCGTTTGCAATAATTCCTGCGTAAATTGCTGCCGTAAAACTCCTCCGGTAGACTTACCGTCTGAGCAGTCATTAGTCTGTGCACAGTTTTTCCCAACTCAAGGAATGTTGGTCTGGATTTCGGGTCCTTTTGCCAGCACTGCCACATGATGGAATACCTAAAACAAAGAAGAAACCATGACGTTACTCATTAATTTAGATTTTGCAGGATAATTGTCAACTATTCACCAACAGCGAGGAATACTCACAGTTCATCAGAACAGAAGGCAGGCTTCGGCATCCTGTAACCAACACGAAGCTGCTCGATCAAATCATCTCTACTCATGGCCGGGTATGGATTAGCCCCTGAAAATTAAAAGACCCTTCCTCAGAGACATTTTACATCACAGCTTACCTTGAAAGTGCCGTTTTAAGGGTAAACAAATTATCTGGTTATTCTACCCTTTTTTAAAGGAGGCTTCCACTCTTACAAAAATTGACGCTAAATTGTTGGAAATAATTACTAGCTTCCAAATTTGTTATGAAACGTGAATATAACATTTAAGCGTACAAAAAAGTCGATATCATTATCGCGTATTTCTCGGGCGCGGCCATTTTGGATTTGATGACGTGTAATGGTTGCAGCTACTGTCAGGAAGCAAATGAACCAAAAAAATCCTTTGTGTTAAACAATAGGGCAACCATTACACGTCATCAAATCCAAAATGACCGCACCCGGAAAATTTAAAAGTAAAAATAGGCGATGATGATATCCATTTTTTTGTACTCTTAAATGTTATACCCACATTTTAAAACAAAATTTGAAATCTAGTAATTATTGCCTACAATTTAGTGTCAATTTGTTGTAAGAGTGGGGGTTCTTTTAACCTTTTGTGCCATTTAATGATCTATTTCGATGAGATGCATGTAAAGTCCTGTGACTGAAGGGCAACAAGTGAATATGTATTGTCACTAACAAAAGTATCATAGCTACCTAAGATGAAAAATTTTCAGTTTTGGGGTGAAGCGAAACAGCATCTCTTTATTCATTATTTCGTAGTACATCAAACGAGAAGCGAAACAAAATTAATTTTTTATTAATAGGAATTTGTTTTTACCTAATGTAACAATCTCCCATAACAGAATGCCGTAAGACCATCTGAAAGAAAACGCACATGAAGGAAGTAAATATAATGAACAGTATTAAGTTTATTTCCGCCAGCTTCATCGCAGAATCATTGCGGATAGAGTGCGAGTCAAATTAAGCGCAAAAATTTCGTAAGGGATGCCGAGCTTCTCATTACATAAAGGTTCACAATTTAGGGGCTAGAACCGACGCAAGTTTAATGATTTATATACCGCACATATCACATAGTTTCATGGCGGTTTACAATTCTACTCTAGGGTGAGATCGGACGTCAGCCTGTAAAGGCGCCTCTGGCAGCCGCTAGCAGTCCATATTTGATCTCACCCACACACCCAATCCAGATAGGAATGTTGAAAGGTACAGATATACCACCACACCGGGAACTAAGTCCCCTACTCTTTTCGAACAGTGTGTGGGTTCTTTAACGTCCCAAAGATTATTAGGTACAAGTGTTGTGGCCTTAGCCACAAGATTCCTAAAGTTCAGTTGTCGAGCATCAGCTATATATAAATCCCTACCCACCTGAACAATCCCACAACCACTACTTGAATTACCTCCGCTATAGTTGATTTAATGAGAGATCACGTGACAAAGGCCCTGTTAAACTAATTTCTGGAATAAACTCTGCTTGATGAAACTATCAAAACGTTACTTACACATCACTTTCTGTGGTAGTAATCCCTTGGAAGATTGACTCTATCGCCATCCAGCGAAGAGGCAACTCCGCCTATATCACGAAAAAGCAATATTTAATAGTACGCTGATTTTGAGCAGCAACACAAGTCCAAGATGACTTTATCAGCAGATCCCATTCGGAAGTTTGTTTTAAAAAGATAAAAATTTTTCCACAGGTTTTGAAGATGTACTGTCTCATTTACAGAAAATGATGACACACATAGCACTGAATACAACTTGACTTGCACCCGCGCATCTTCCCGCGCTTTGCGCCGGCTACGTGTAATTGCTTCGTATTCTGATTGGTTCATTGCGCTGTTTCCGTCTGTTGTGATTGTTTGGAGTAATTACTCTGGTTTTGGTTTTACGACACTCAACTGAAAAGCGCTCTTTCAGCCAGTGGCTTATAAAGCAGTTTGCAATTGAGTGTCACTGAACCAAAACCAAAATCAATTATTCCAGTCAATCACAACAGACCGAGACAGTGCAATGAGACAATCAGAATTCGAAGCAATTGCATGTAGACGACGCAAAGCGCGGAAAAATGCGCGCGTGCAAGTCACGATTGGTTTTGGTTTAGCTTCTCCTTGGTTGAGAAAGTGGCGCGAGTTTTGCTGCCCAATCACAGAGCGAAGCAATGCAAAACCAAAGCAAACACGATTTACCTTTGATGCTAAATTGAAAACCGCTCTAATACTCCTATTACTCATTTTCATCTCTCCTATCTGTAACGCCTGGCGATACTTATTATGTAGGTTACATTGAGCATGCAAAGCCTCAAAAGGGTACGGTATTTTGCCCCCAATTAGGTCCTAAACTGGGTATAGATTTTAACAACTTTGGCTAGAAATCTGAAAGTGAGTACTGATTTTAAAAGCAAGGTCTGAAAATGGGTATCATAAAATTATAAAGTTAGGTCTGAAATGTGGTCACGGTTTGAAGAACTGGGCGGCACACCTCTCCCCCACAATTCGCACGACTAATTGACCCTCCCCTCTTGGGCAAGTGACCTGAACTGTACTCGACGTAACTGAAATGCTAGGCATACAAAATTTAACATAAGTATAATATGAAATACACATATACCTCTCCCAGCTTCAGATACTGCTTCTTCTCATAGATATCTCGCGCCAAACCAAAGTCTGCGATCTTGCAGACGTGACCTTTGTCGACCAAAATGTTTCTAGCCGCTAAGTCCCTATGAACAAGCTAGGCACAGAAAAACAAATCATCTATTTAGAAACATTGACAATCAACCAAAGAAACAAACAAGCAAACCAACAAAAACAGAAGTAAAACACAAAACTAATACCACTTCCGGCTTTAACGGATTGCAGTGCTTTGTTTATAAATAAAGTTGTTGTTGTTGTTTGTAGAGTTTCTCTGCAATATTTTGGTCAGTGCAATTGTGAGATTTTGCTTACTTTGAAATAAAATTGCTACTCTTCGGAGTGCACCAGTTAAACAACTTACCTTTTGACTTGAAAGGTAACTCATTCCACGTGCACACTGCCAAGCGAACGACAAGAGGTCACGACATGTCAAAGTCAAACTGTTTCCCGCCATGTTGGCATACACAACGTTGCCGTGACTGGAACGGAGAAAATCTCTGAGGTTTCCCATGGAGCAGTATTCGACAATGATGAACGGCTGGTCTGTTAAAAGAATTTTTTTTCATTGAGCGTTGAAAGGAGAATGACTTTTGCAAGGTTTTATAACTGGCTGATAAAAACAATCACGAACATTATCGCAAGAACGATATTCTCATTGGTTGACACGGACATTTGGCCAACAAAGACGAACAGAAACGCACCAATCACTGCTTAAATTCTAAACAGCCAGTGACATCTCCGCTCAACTGACAGACGACCAATGACGTCCGTAACCATCTACTGACAAAATACGCCTCATTTGACTCTGATAATGACTTCCATTCAGATTGTCGAAATGTCAGTCTATATCAATACAAACAGTGGTTCTCAGGGTTACTCTCAACCGGACGACCGTGTGTCATCAAATTACGAAAGCTGAAAGTTATTTAGTAGTGTTGTCCTGTGGTAACTGTATTGTTCCAGTATCTGGACACGTAACATGGTTCTAACTTTTGAATCTGTGGATATTATAAAGAAGCGATTCCATCCATTAGGGAGTGGAAAATACCACAAGCTGATACTTTACTGACCTGACTTGGTAGCGCAACCCACCAAGCCTACTATGTTCGGATGAGGTGCCATGGTCTTCATCAGCTCAAGCTCGGCTAAAAACTCTTTCTTCTGTTGCTGATCTGCATTTTCTGTCGAAAAGAAGAAAGCCTCAAAGGTTAGAACCATCATAGCAGGGTTTGTCATCAAAGGCCTGATCCGTGAGATAAATTTTATCGTGTTTAGATAAAGGATATGATGATGACGATGTGCATTGCATGCGTTACAGAGGTCAGATGGTCAGAGCTACAGATACGAATCTAATCTGTGCTGTTTTTCTTTTCATTGGAGCGGTTTTCAGTTGAGTGTGGAAAGTAATTATGGTTTTGCATTGCTTCGCTCTGTGATTAGCCAGGAAAACTTGCGCCACTTTCTCAACCAATGACTGAGAAGCAAAACCAAAACCAATTGCGACTTGCACGCGCGCATTTTCCCGCGCTTGACGCTGGTTGCATGTAATTGCTTCGCATTCTGATTGGCTCGTCGTGCTGCTTGGGTCTGTTGTGATTCGTTAGAGTAATTGCTTTGGTTTTGGTTTTACGACACTTAATTGAAAAGCGCTCTAAAGTGTATTATTTCAACTGAGATTTATTGCTTCCTTTTTTTAGGTAGGGGGAAAGGGGGCGTAGGTCACCTCCTGAGTTCCAGACTGGTTAGGAGCCCATCACTATGAGCGTAGAACTACCCTATATTCTTGTCGCGGCGTTTTCCCAGACCAGTTTCGTTTTTGATTGAATTTCTTGCAAATATCAGACTCCCGCAGGAGCCCCGAAGACCATCCACAAGTTGCTGTACGTGCCGCAAGAGTCTGCACGTACAGAGTGTTTGTTTTCCCTCATTAAATTATTGTTTTGTGGCGCTCTCGTTGCTGTTGCCGTCCTCGTTGGCCTTTTCCGCGGGAAAAGATAGTCTGAAATTAGATCGGTCTGTAAAAGTGTCGTGACACAGGCTTAGTATAGGAGTTGTACGCTCAAAGTGATCGGCCCCTGACTGGTTTTAGTGCTTCCCTTGGTTGGCTGACATTATTGGAGCGCAAATCGCGCGAATACTGACACCCGTTCTACGGCGATTCTAGCAAATGAACGTCGCCTCGATTCAGAAAATCTGTTTCATTGCAACAGATGTTCATCGAGCCAGTCCGACCCTTTCAAGGAAACCACCATGTCGATGAAAAGTCAACATCAAAATCGAGTGTCAAAATACACGTTCAATTCAACAGCGTTCTATTGTTCTGTTAAATTTCTTGAATATGCGAATAATTGTTAATTGAAGTTTTTGGTTCATTTACTGTATCAAAATTGCATGGCATACCAACCTTTAAGCATCTTGACAGCAACAACTTGAGTCCCCTGTTTAGTCTTCAGAAATCCCTTCATGACCTTACCAAAGTGGCCAGACCCCAGACTCTTGTCCAGGCGAACATTCCTCTTGGGTACCTCCCACTGTTTTGGCCGGTGTATAGAGGCATATTGACCATTCCCAGCCGCCATGGCTGCCGCAGCATCGGGTGCGATGGTCACGTAAGAGTACGTGTCACATCTCTCCTGTTGTGTCCCTGTGGCATCCATGTAAGTGTTGTTTTGGTTATCCTGGGAAAAGAAACGGCTTGTTATAACGGGGACTCAAGATGAACAATACGCCGTAAGATGTTTGCGAGTTATAACTTTTGCCACCACTGTCACAAATCGCAAAAAAAGTAATACAATTTCCCGAAATTTATTCCACCAATGAAATTTCCTGCATCACTCATTTATCAAATGAAGAATAATCCTCGCAGTTGTGAACGTAATTTATGCAATTGCGAAAAGAAGCCTGAAAAAAAATTCAGGACTTCAACGGGGTTTGAACCCGTGACCTCGCGATATCGGTGCGATGCTCTAACCAACTGAGCTATGAAGCCACTGACGTTGGGAGCAGGTCAATTATGGGCTCATATGTTCCCGTGAAAGAAATGAGTGTGAATGATGAATATATAACAATTCATATATGAACTGCGGAAATGAAATCAAATGAAGAATGATCCTTGCAGTTGTGAACGCAATTTATGTAATTGCGAAAGCAGCACTTAAGAACTGCAAGCAAGAACTACAGCAGTACGAAAATGAGCTCATTTGGTTTCTATGAGAGAGCATAGTTTATCCATGGGTGGCCTGTGGTGGCTTGTGCTGTTGCTGGCAGCGGCAACGCCTGGGATACCTCGCTGTTGTCATGGTTACCTCTCAGTTGTTATAAATGCCCCTGGTTGTCACCGATACCCGCCAGTTCTCATAGCGACCTCCAAGTTGTTAAACGTCCACAATTTTCCTCATATTAGACAAGTGACATACTGATTGTACATACCACAACAGCATACGTGACTGTAGGCAGTTGTTTGGGTGAGGCCTTCTTCTTTTTCAAACGTCTCAAAACCACCACCGCTAAGATAATAAAAGCGACGAACAGCAGACCTCCAATGACTCCACCCACTATCGCACCCATTGGTGACTTGTCACCTGTGTGTTGCTGTGGACTGCCAGTTTTTCCTGAGAAAGAGACATGAAATTGCATGTTAAGTGGAATCTCGATTTAACGAAGTGTCAACTAGGGAAATTGGTTCGTTATATCGAGGTCGGGCTGAAGAATATCGTTCGTGATATCGAGGACTTGGTTATATAAAGGTTCGTTAAAGGGGCTATGTCACGGTTATTTTACGGTCTTTGGGGAAAATTCGAGTTAATTTAAGAGTAAGAACATTTGTTAAACACAAACTGGTCTTAGATCTCCAACAGAAAAACAAATACACTGTAGTTGTTTTTTTTTTTTAAAGACGACCAACACATAATCGGCTTATAATGGTTCTTATTAGACAGGAAAGCTGAAATTTGAAAAACAGCGTCCCACTTTTTTTCAAGCTGCAATCCGTTTCCATCCCGACCATCCCCAGGCAAGGAGTCTTATTTTTTATTTGACTGTACTACTAAAGTAGTTTGAACAAAACTGGAGCATTATTTTGAGTTTCCTGTAGCTTGTTAAATTCATACCAAACCCTCGTGACATACGGTAGCCCCTTTCAATCGAGGTTCCACTGTATTACAGTGGTTCTTTAATAAAGGCTAAGAGGCTGTTTACGTCATGAAGGATAGTCCGTGAGAACCCAGGTAATGCAGCTCCTCGAAAACTGCTAATATGTTAATAGTAGTCGCCAATGTTTTTAAGGCGATTCCCTACAATTGCATGGCGCATCCTTACTGCACATAATTTATGGCGTCATTTGGCGCGCGCACGAGCGCGCGCGCATTAGAAACATGGCGTATTTGCCTTGACATTGACTGTGTCAGCCAAAATTTCCCTTTGCGGTCGTGTTGCAAAGAAACGAGCACGGTGACCCCTATTTTTTATTTCATAATTTCAATGAGAACAGCATCCTCAATAGCTGAGAAAAAAATTAGCAGAAATCTATGGCTACTTTTTGGCAAATGAAATAAATTCTACAGAGGGAGACATAATGGGCCCAACAGCGCATGTCCAAATTATGTTTCCTTTAAAGGATAAAAAATGCAGGGTATTTGAAGACATTTTTTCTGGGACATAGGTGAATAAACAATCAAAGAAAGTCAAACTCCGTGTGATATAACACGCTGCATTGAAAAATAATCGAGCTTATTTGTTGCGCACGGAAATTACCAAAAGTCACCTAAATAACCGTATTTGTCAGCATTGTGGCGTGAAAACAAGCACGGTGACCCCCTCTTTTTATTACGCTTTTAATATCTTCTTGTCCTGTAACAACAGCATACCAAGTTTCATCGGAAATCTATGGCGGGTTCTTTTACTAGGGAATCACCTTAAGGCTTGGGGAATTCTTCTTTTACTTCTTCTATTGTCCTCTTTGCCTGCTTCACCGCCAGCGAAAACAAAGACTTTTTCCGTAACGTCTCGACCCAAAATAACTCTCGCTTTCACAAGCTACATCCAAGGTAAACCACCTCGCTTTTAACGTAAACACAGGTTTAAAAGATTGACACACACACTGACATTCTCAGTTCCTTGCAGTACGCGGGACGTTTGTGATAGGAACCTAGTTTAATGATCCAGCTCCTGAGTCTCCTGTAGCTCATTGGTAGAGCATCCAAACTAGCAGCTGGAAGGTCACAGGTTCAAATTGTTTGAAATACTCTATCAAATACAGCTAGCACTTACAGTCTAACAACTAGTGACAGTAAATTTTGAGACGAGCATCGCCAAAATGGAAGCATCTGTTATAAAATTCAACCTGCCAGTCTCCTGAACCCCTACACCACGCCATCTGCAATAACATACCTCTTAACTCAACGGACACTTCACTATATTCACTTGATCCAAACTGATTGACAGCTGTCACTCTGAAAACAAACGAGCCATCCCAGCCCTCGCCCTTTTTTAACTCAGTGCTTGTAGCATTGATTCCCGTCTCCGATGCAGACATCCAAGTGTTTGAACCAATTTCCTTACACTGCACAGTGAATGTGTGGTGTGCCCCACCATTGAATCCAGGCACCCAAGAAACCACTGCAATATCAGGGGAAGTCAGCTTGACTGTAACATTGGTTGGTGCTTCAGGACGTCCTGGATGGTTATGGTAATAATAGAGCAGTTTTTCAATTTTAGGTTCAAAGTAATGCTACTTTTACTTTGGTTTTGCTGGACTACTCTGTGGATTGTATATGCTGTAGAATATAATATCTACACCCATCCCCATCATCTTTGGGTCTGGACCCATCGAACCCTGTGGAAATTTCCCTTACGAAATAAGCTTGATCCCCTCCTTCAGAAACTTGAGCTTCTGGACCCCTACTCATCCATCCACCTTTGGGTTTTTCATGGGGGGAGAGCAAGGGTTCACAGAACTTAGAGCGGTTTTCAATTGAGTGTCGAAAGTAATTATGGTTTTGCTTTGGTTTTGCATTATTTTGCTCTGTGATTGGCCAGGAAAACTCGCGCCACTTTCTCAACCAATGAGAAGCAAATCTAACACCAATCGTGACTTGCACGCGTGTATTTTCCCGCGCCTTACGCCGGCTACATGTAATTGATTTGTATTCTGATTGGTTCATTGCACTGCTTACTTCTGTTGTGATTGGCTGGAGTAATTGTTTTGGTTTTGAAAAGCGCTCTAACAAGTTTGGTTATATCCATGGTATAATCAATTTGGTTACTGAGGAATTAAAGGGACCAGGGAATCAGGGATTTTACCTGGATATTTTGACTTTGAGCCCTGGCTACTTTAACAGAAATAAAGGGTAATGATCATACAATAAAAACTGGAGTCCCCTTCTAAATTCTACATAACTCTGGCTACTTAAAAAATTAATGACATTCACCTTTCACTGCTAGGGTCACATTTCCAGAACTGACTCCAAACTGGTTTTGCGCTATGCATGTGTAAAACCCGCTGTCCTTATACTGAACAGACGTAATTGCAAGCTCAGTATGGTACGTTGAATTTGAATGTTGTCTAGTCGATGTTACATTGTAAAGCTCTTCACCATCCTTGTACCATGTTACGTCTGGGAGTACTGTTGTCATAACAACAAACTGTAAGATGACACTGGAATCTCTTTCTGCTTCTTTAATCTGATTTGTTGGTTTGACGTCTGGGGCACTTCTTCCTGTAAGAAATCACATTTTATGTAAACCAGTCAGAGTAGGAAATAAATGCTTGTGTTCATTTCGGTAAAGTTGGGTCACTTCATTCTGCAGACCTTCAGTTCCACCAACAAAGAGGACTCTATCAATTTAGATGAAAACTGTATCTAACAGAATGGACAATAACAATAACAATAACAATTTTATTATTTCCAATGTGCAAATTCACATGAACGTATGATCAATTACACGTAAATAAAATAAAATTATACATGAAAAATATTAATATTAACAGTCAGGTTTCCCTTCTAATTTACACGGCATGCATTGAAATTACCTTTTACAATTACTGAAATATTTCCTTCAGCATATCCTGCCTTGCTACTACTTCCCTTGCAAACATAATTCCCACTAAGGGAAGCCATGACACTGCTCAGTTTTAAAATAGCTTCACACTTATCATTGATAGCTACTTGGAATCCTCTGTTGGTGAGTTCGTGTCCATCCTTGTACCATGTTATCTCTGACATTGGACTTCCGATAAAAATACACTTTAACTCCACATTGGATCCTTCTGCTGTGGTTACCATTGGCTCAGGTACTTTGACTGTCAGTGGGATGGCTACACCTAGAAGAACAGAATACTGTAAGTATTCAAGCCACAATAATTGCCTGATTCTCTAGCCATCCCTAAGCTCAAACCTAGAAGGGGTATGAGTGGATGACTGAAGGACTCTAACCTGCATAAACAGGGTTAGCTTGTTCCAGGTATTCAGATAATTTTTGGGGACCAGAGAAAATTGTCGCAAGAATGAAATGTGTTGCCATCAAGCATAAAAAATGAAGAGAGACTTGTTTTTCCTGCTCACTTACAACATATTTCAAGCTCACGATGACCTTCACCACTCCCCACATAATCTGAATGCCTGGAACAGGCTAATACAGGGTGAACAGGTCAAACAACTGATAATTCTGACCCAAACTGCTATGTCTGATCAGCTCTATAAAGCCTCTGGGAAGCTAATTTCAAGATGCCTGGGGTGGGTGGGGGAGAGAGGTGGGGGGGGGGGGTACTGTAGGGTTGAAGGGAGGGAAAGGGTGAGCCAGCATTGAGGAACAAGAAAAATGTGCTTTTTAAATGACCAAATGGAGTGTATGCCTTAGAGTGGTGATTTTTTGGGGGGAGGGAGCAGCAGTGAGTGGGGTGGAGAGGGAGGCACTGAAGTCAAAATCTAAGGAGGCTGCTCAATATTAAGATTTACCTAAGGAAGCTTTATGGCTGGTCTGATGAGGAAATGAAATTGTTTTGGACTAAACAGAGGAAGAGATTACTGGACAGACTAGAACACTGGTACGAGAAAAAGCCTTAACTGATATTAGGAGGAATTAGACTCACAGATGATTGCTTGATGCAGCTGTTAAGTGCAACCACTTCAAAGTAGGCTTTTCCACTGGTACTTGACAGATCTTCCCACAGTGTCGATCACTTCTGATCAGTTTTTTTTTTTTTACTAAAAACCTTAGTTTGAGATTTTTCTATTTTTTTTTTTCATATAATTCTTCAACCTCAACTTCACTTTATTTTGCACTTAAATTTTGAAATTACAATATTAGCATAAAAAAGAAATACATATGTAACAATTAAAGGTGACAGTGGTGTATAGTTTGTGCATGGAGGCTAATAATATTGGAAGGTTATCGAGTTACAGCTGTAGCCTCCATCTTCTTTGAGTGAACATAAAAAAAACACAGGCGTAGAGGACGGATTACTAAAGGAAAGAGCTTGCTTGTCCATGTACAAGTCAGAACTGAAGTTAATTATTAGCATAGAAGAAGAAGAGATCAACTTACCTGTAAAAGAAACCTTGGCCACAGTACTTATAACACTTCCTTTGGCATTTGCCACCACACAGTGATAACGTCCACGAAGAGATTTTCTAAGTTTTGATATTTTCAGTGAATAAATCTTTACATTCCTCCAGGTTTGTTGTGTGAAGGAGATCAGAGTACTATCCTTCACATTTTTACCATTCTTCATCCATTTAACACTCAAAGAATTTTCGCTTCCAACCACACCACATGACAAGGTGACAGGGGCACCACGAACTGTGGAGGTCTTCGAGGGATGGATTACAATAGATGGGTCTAGGTAAATATCATTGTATGTATTAGTGATGCATACTTGAGGTGTGCACATGACAATTTAAATTTAATGACAAAGGGCCCATTTAAATTTCTGAACATTAATTTATACCTCTAATAGAAGAGTTTGCCATGAAAAGGGTGTTTATTGCAAATTTGCCCAACTCTAACTTTACCCTACTTTGGCATAGAGATTGGTTTTTGTCTTGGGAATGTAGGTCCATAATTATTTTGTATCATTAAAGCTAGAACTCAGTGAACTAGCTTCGCCAAAACTAAAGAACATCACTTACGATATCAATCAAAAATTGAGGAGGCCCTGCATAAACTATTAATTTAAAATACTTTTCACTCCTGCTACCAAACCCTTTACAATAGTTTCCCAATATTTGCAAAGCCATTCTCCAGTTATCCCAGATTCTTACCACTGTCAAAATAACAATTCCTGCCCACTCCCCTCCCACATCATATAGGCTCCACCCCACCCTCCCTAAAGCTGCCAGAGCCAAACCACATACCTGAAACCACTTTGACAAAGATGGTCTGAGAAATTTTTCCATAGACATAATTCGCTGTGCATGTGTATGCTCCACTGTGGCTTAACTTTGCTGCACTAAATAACAGAACATTTATCCCAGCTGTGACACCATGGCCAGGAACAGGTGACCCATCCTTTGTCCATGTGTGAGATGCTGTTGGGTAACCATGTGTTCTGCAGGCAAGGGTGTACTTTTGTCCACTGTACAATGTCACATTGTAAGGTTTTATGCTCCAAGTGGGAGGGCCCTCTGTTATTGAAAGAAAAAGATTGAAGCATAAAACATCGCCAGGCCATAGCATTTCCAATTAAAGTTTAAAGTTACCAATATCCAGACTTATTATTCAGTTAAGACAATGAGATGTGACTCCCTGACAGAATAGCCTATTCCAGGCATCCAGATTGTGCAAAGCAATGAAAATCGTCACAAGAACAAAAGAAGTTGTGAGCCATCAGGAAAAACGAGGAGAGAATGGGGAGAAGGGGTCTGCAGTCTCTTCTTGTTTTTCCTGCCCGCTGGCAACATCTTCCATTCTTGCAACAATTTTTTCCACTCCCCACATCAATCTGAATGCCTGGAGCAGGCCAGAGCATGAACACTGCAAGACTTTCATTCCACAAGTCAAATCCAACCTCCAGGTCAAATTTTATATAAGGTTCACATATATATAATTATATCACTAGATTTAAGAAGGGGAGGTTCAAATTATGATCTAGAAAGTCATACGTTGTTTTTTTCTATTGGATCAAAAGTCGTACATCAGAAACCACACCCTCCCCTTCCTTGGCTAGCATTGACAGTCTTTGTTGTCAGTCTTTTGAGTGATCAGTGAAATATGTCATTCTCTTCCCCCTACCAATTTTTAAGATTTCATACAAACCTCTCTAATCAGAATTATGCAAATTACCGCGAATTTAGAAGCCACATGAGAAGATTTATAATTGTAATTTACGGACGTCGTACCTTCGTTAATGACCTTATTTTCTGTTGAATGAACGATATAAATAAAACCGTTAAAAGTAGTGGCAAATGTTGGAGATCCGCCTCTTTTTAGAGGCGTTACAGCGGTTCAAAGTCGGTCAAAATCCCATACATTTACTGTAATTTTAGCCGTGTTTGCCCCCCCAGTTAACAGGCGCCAATAACCGTGGAACCATCTATCGTTCAATAGAACTCTAGACTACAAGAAGCTCACGTGAAGTTTTGTTTTGTTGTATTGCTTTCGTCTCGTTCGTTACTGATGATTGATACGTTAAGAAATACTTACGTGCATCAGCACTTGCAGCATTTATTGAGATAAATAAACAGACTGAGGTGATAATCCACCGTGGAGAATGCATTTCAATACACATCGACGAGCCGGCCCGTCAGAGCAGATCGAAGCTGGGTCAACAAACCAGATGACACAACTCCCTTGTAAACGCAGAAAAACCTGTAGGAAATCACACACAGAGATGTTTCAGCAAAAAATGCTTTGGTATGACCCTTTGTTTACGAAGCCATTTTAAAGTGCTGCAACCAAGCAAAAGAACAATCAAACAAACAATCCAAGTTTCCATAATTTTATGCATCTGGAGCGTCAAAATATAATCACGAAGAAGTAAGCGAGAGGTGGTTTGTCCGTCGCTCAACTTACCAGCTTGAAAGATCGTCACGCAAAACAATACAGCACCTTTCGCCACTTGAATATGTTTCAGACTAGGAAAATTTGATGTTTAAAACTCATTCAATCTGCTCTCTTGTATTGCGATTTTTCCTGGTACGCTTCTTGATGTTGATGGCCTTTTGACGTCACGCCAGTGGGAGATGTTGGGTGTGACATGCCGTCAACTTCCGGTATGATGAACTTCCGGTTTACAACCTTGAACAGCCTCGCTTATTTTCTCGTTCCTGATCGCAGGTTATGCCGGACTAAGAAATAATGCCAAGTTCTCAAATCTTCTAGATCTGTTGTGGAATCTAAAATGACATCCACAAGCAAATGACCGGCTACACTGTTTCTATGTGTAAATGGACCCAGAAAAAAGAGTAAAACTGTTTTCATGTGTTTCATGGACCAATACTCGTACGAGGAATCCAGTAAGGAATCTGTTCAAGAAGAAGTCCTTTATTTCATACCTATAATACGTTTCTCTAATTTAATAAAACTACCCTTTCATTAAATTAAATCTTTGAGGTTTCATATACCATTAAAATATGTTGCCGTAAACATATAAATTAGGGGAGCACTGATCAGTTAATTTTAGAAAGACATGAAGTAAATTTAACAATCTTTAAAGTCAGTGACTCTTGTTGCTATGGAACTAAACAGCCATGTTTCCCTTTTCCATTTTTTCCCTTACAATTTAATCTTTTACACTACTCATCACTGTTTAGCCTGATTTCAGCCGTCTTTACGGGCTCATTCAAGAGGGCCATAGTTCAAGCTACGATCTGCTCACCACTACTAGACTCACCTTGAAAGCACACCTACGCACCCTTCCCTCTGCTGTCTGACAGCTTGCTGATATTTTTGAACGAAGGGGAAACTTTTACAAATCTGATTATTGTTGCCACAATTATTGGCATTGACAATCCGGATGTTTATTAATAGGAAAGTTGCAAAGTCAATTGAACTGTAATTACATCCAGCGGGTGTAACCTCTACCTTGATAATAAAATAATACGGCCTCAATTCTCTTCTCCTTAGAACTACAAATGTTTTCCCGCGTGTTTTCATTGGTACTGTCCGCCTACATCGTGTATATATCTACGTACACGCGGGTGGGTACACGTTTGAAATCGGCCAGCTGTTCATTAAACGGGCCGTAGTTGTTCAACGAGAGGATAACTCTATCCAGCAGATAACGGCCACCATCCAACGGATAAATTGAGTCTGGATAGCGACTTATCTACCGTGGCTCATAAGGACAAAACACTTCCCAGAATGAAAAACACTTCCCAGGATTAAAAACACTTCCCAGAATAGAAAGCACTTCCCAGGATTAAAAAACACTTCCCAGAATGGAAAAAACTTCCCAGGATTGAAAAACACTTCCAAGAATGAAAAACACTTCCCAGGATTGAAAAACACTTCCCAGGATTGTAAACACTTCCAAGGATTAAAAAACACTTCCAAGAATGGAAAACACTTCCCAGGATTGAAAAACACTTCCCATAATGGAAAACACTTCCCAGGATTGAAAAACAATTCCCAGAATGGAAAACACTTCCCAGGATTGAGTTACACGTCCCAGAATAGAAAACGCTTCCCAGGATTGAAAAACACTTCCCAGTTTTAAAAACACTTCCCAGGATTGTAATCACTTCCCAGGGTTAAAAACACTCCCCAGGATTAAAAGCACTTCCCGGGATTAAAAGCACTTCCCAGGATTGAAAGCACTTCCCACGACTGAAAACACTTCCCGGGATTAAAAATACTTTCCAGAATTGAAAACACATACCAGAATTGAATAAACTTCCCAGGGTTAAAAACACTTCCCAGGATTGTAAACCCTTCCCAGGGTTAAAACACTTCCTAGAATCGAAACAGTCCCTCTGAAGGCCTGGTTACACAAAGATTGCCTTCCCGCGCTGTGGATTTTGCTGATGGTACCAAGCCATCAATTTGCCTTCAAGGTAAGGCTTAGGTCTAAATTTATCAAGCATCAAAACCAATGTCTATTATTTCACATATCATTAAACACATTTATGATTATCTCTCTGTGCCAAACCCAGTTTTAGTCTATAATTGATTTCTGAACTGCATCCAGTCAAACGGTGTGTCTTGTAAAAGCGAGACCGAACTTAAAAGCGTTAATTAATTAATTTTAGCTTATTAACTCTTAACGCAATTTCTCCACTTTGCATTGTTCTATCCAAATATTCTCTGAATCAAATTACATGTTCGCAACAATAAGAAGTAGATAGAAGAGGGTTAAGTTCTCTAACATGACAAAATTATTTCAATGTACGAGAAGCTGTATATTTATATTTATATTTGCTTCATTTGTAATATGCCATTAAAGTTTAATAAGTAAATAAAATAAGAGAATTTTCTTTTTAATTCAGTGCCCTTTGCACACGATCCAAGGCCTCCTATCGGGGGCACCCAACGAGCCAAATCGACCAAAAGCTATAGGAAGGCGTTTTTAAAGGGAGCGTTATATACCTGTGTGTTAATGAAATGAGAAGTGATTTGATGAAGAAATTAAAAAGGGAAATGAGGCATACACAAACACTCAGACAGTCTACTCGCTACAACGCGGGTTTACGTCAGTTTGAGGGCGGACTGTTTGGTGTTCGTTATTAATTTTTGACCTCCAAAAATAATTTTTTATCACCTTAGAATCTTGGATTTTTCTCACCTTCCGTTTTTATCACTCCCCACTCCCCCCTTTACTTCTTCTTCATAAACACCCAAAAAATCTGAGATATTTATGGGGTTATGCACTATAAAACTACGACGGCTTTTTGGTTTGCATAAAATCTCGAGAAAATAATAAGGATAAAATAGCAAAAAGTGACAAAAAGGTAGCATTCAGGTATACTGCCCCTTCAGTACCAGTAAGTCTATTTAAAGTGATGTTTTCGTTAGCTAGAAGAATTTGCTCTATTCAGACGTGAACTCAGTGATTGGTCATTGTTCACGCGAGATCACCCTGCGAGCAGAGGCCCTTCATCCTTCCTAGATAAGTCGGGTAGGGCCCTTCCTATTCCCGACTTATCTAGGAAGATAGAAGAGCCTCTGCTCGCAGGGTAACAAGAGATATGTCGCTGGTGTAAAACAACGACCGGAATTCCGTCTGTGACTCGATAAATTGGTCAGTAACAATCGCCTACAGTTTCCTTTACAGGCCAGTGCAAACATCACGTTGGGCTGAGACGTTATTTATCAGTGTCAGCCCAGTCAACCTAATTGGAACGAGCTAACAGGGTGCTACTGTGTTGAACGGGGAGTTCTGCGTGGGCACGTACTAGTTTGCTGAACATTTTATACATCTAATACTAAGACCAAATCTGGTTGAAAGATTTGTGGCCACTGAGGTGACACGTTTTGTTACAAACAGCAGAATGGTTAAACGTCCAATAAAGGTGGCGCAGAAAAACCGCTACCACGTGAGCAGCTATTCGTGCCCTAACATACTGAAAAGAATAGCCTACGCGGCGGAGAAGAATTTCGACTTCAACACATTACTGATGTGCACGGTGTTTTTTTTAATAATCTTTATTGATATTAAATATTGTAGAGCACCAATACAGATACAATTACAGAACCGATAAAATTACGTACACTTACAGTTAGACAAAACCCTCATTTTCTCTTGAGTTAGAGTATTACTTACATTACAAATACAGAAATAATAAAACAATAAAAATACAAGACAGCAAGAAATAAGATTATAACCGTATGCTGTAAGAAAATTTTCAGAGTAAACACAAAAACATTATTGAAATAAATGAATTAATTTTTCCCATTTCTTTAAGTGCTGCAAAAGTTTGTTGTTCTCCCTTGCAATATGAAGCTCAATATTAATATACGCTTAGTCCTGGCGATAAAAGCTGAAAGGTTAGGTACTCCAAGTTTTTGACATCTACTGGAGTAGAGATAAAATTTACCCAATAGTAGCATATGATTGATTAGAATGAAATCATCTGTATTATAAAATTTTCCAAAAATCAAATCTGTCTCTTTTAATGTATTTATTTGGATTCCATTGCCCCTTAACCAAGACAAAACGTATTTCCAAAAATCAGAAGCTACTTTGCACGGTGTGACGGTGGACGATCGTAAGGGGAAGAGCAAGTAGAGTTTGTTTTTTGCGCAAAAATACTATGGGGCAGTGCGCCCTGTTTGGTGATCGGTGGAAACACTGAGATAAGGAATCCTAGTGGTCTTGTGGGCTGTTATCTAAAGAAATGACTCGACAGAACTGTTCGGGTCCGCAAATGATCCCAGGACCGCAAATGATCCCGGACCGCAAATGATCCCCAAATTGGACCGCAAATGATCCCGGACCGCAAATGATCCCCATATTGCACCATGTTGGACCGCAAATGATCCCGAACAAAAAATAAGGAATGGCATGGATGGTGAAATGGTATGAATAGGGAATTGGCATGAATTGCGATTATTTGTATCAAAGCCTTAAATCATAGCTCACAACTATCATCATCTGATTAATTTTAAAAGGGTAAACGTGGTCACACAATCACACACAATTTGTCCAACTGATGTGAAGCAGTCAATCAGTGTTATCAGACCATGATCCAAACCTATCTCGTTTTTCCTTCCGTCTTTAGAGATCTTTGTGTTTGTTCTTCTTTAGTAACTCCAACAACGTTCACAAATGATACCAATGAAAAAAGAACAAGACAGTTTAGCCATATTTTCCGAACGCGTGGGAGTCACAGCTCACACGACGGTGACAAGTTTCAGATGATCTTTGACCCCTGCTCCGATTTCAACCACATCACCGCGTTTCACGCCTGCCACAGGCCAGTCGGCTGATCCCATGAATGTGAGAAAGAAACTCTTCTAGTATTCCGGGTACAATTTTAAATGAGAGTGCTCAGTGAACAAAAGACGTTTATTTCAAAAGATAACGAAATCAACTGCGGAATTTTTCAGTTATTTCTTTACGGGTATGTGTGTATTTTAATCCTCCGTTGTATTTGTGATTATACAATTGAATTATACTAACCTGGGACCAGGCTCCGCAGTGGGGTTAAGGAGCGAAAAGAAGGAACGTGGCCAAAAAACAAATCGGCGAGCGAAGCGAGCCGAGCGGGGGACTGGCGGCTCGCTTCGCTCGAAGATTTTTTTCGCCACGATCCTTCTTTTCGCTCCTTTAAAATCCCACTGCGGAGCCTGTTTCCAGGCTAATTTTTCACTGAATCGGGCACGTGCACCGAAGCGTTGATCATATACCCGACAGAAATGAAATGTGATTAAGCATGTTCTCGAACGTCCTGGGATATACAACACAATAATCACAAGACATGAAGCGAAACTCGCTGTCCACGATCACAACAAGTGTCTTTACAAAATCAATTACTGTACTATGCAGCCGGCGTCCTAAAATCAACAAACAGACAGAAAGTCACGCAAGATCACAGATTTTCCTCTAAAAACGAAAAAAAAAAAAACGCTATGGAATAATTCTCATAAAATGATAAAACGTGTTTTTTGTGTGTCATTTTTATATCAATCCATGCCATTCCTTATTTTTTTGCCGGGATCATTTGCGGTCCAATATGGGGATCATTTGCGGTCCGGGATCATTTGCGGTCCAGTTTGGGGATCATTTGCGGTCCGGGATCATTTGCGGTCCTGGGATCATTTGCGGACCCGTACAGTTGTAAACGCCTTTCCTTTTTTCACTTTCTAGTGCACTTTTTAGTGATAAAAGATATTCATCATTTCATGAAAACGTGCTTACTACTGTGTGACGATATAGTTTTTTATCATAACGCACCCTTATTGGGAAACGCTCTTAGCATATGTACGTACACACGTGTTATAAAAGCGACTCGCTTAAAACCTTAAAACACAAGCCACCTCGCAAGTACCGAGCTACTATTACAGAATCCGCTACCCACTATTATATATATTATATATCTTCGCAACCCTAACTTATGGCTTATAAAATTAAAGTATTTTAGCTGCCTCAGAGTCCAGAAAATGCCGTGGTAAGCCGACAGAAACATCAGGATAGCTGAGTAGCGATAACCTGTTCTCCAGTACGAAGATACGCATTCCTCGACTGAATTAAACGTTTCGTCACAAAGATTTGCTGGTAATGCCACACAGACAGCAAACTGAAGATACAGCACTCCAAGGACGAATTTCATGATTGTTCCGCCAAATCAAAAAGAATACAAACCATGAAACAGGCACAGCAGAATGGGACATTCAGAAATAGTTTACAGTTGATGAAAAAAGCTCTTGGTAACCAGGCCTATTGTCACATAATGAGAGATGTTCTCAATCCTGGGAAGTGTGTTTAATCCCGGGAAGTGTTTCCAATCCTGGGAAGTGTTTTCAATTCTGGGAAGTGTTTTTAATCCGAGAAGGGTTTTCAACCCTGGGAAGTGTTTTCCACTCTGGGAAGTGTTTTTAACTATGGGAGGTGATTACAATCATGGGAAGTGTTTTCCATTCCGGGAAATGTTTTGTCCCTATGAGCCACGGTACTTTTCCTTTGCATACAACTATGCGCTCTTTGATGAGCAACTGCATCAATGTCAAAGACCGTAATCGTATCAATGGTCAGTCAGGGTTGGGAGCGTGGGGAGTATCTCTATTGTTCTCGTTACCAAGCAACAAATGCAGTTAGAGCAGGAAAATTCGGTGCTAAAAGGTTTAGCGTTGCGTTTCTATGCCTTACTGAAGAAAGAGCCATATTCTAGACGGATAAAAATTTGCATGAATTAAAACTAGATGCACTGAACTTCTGCATGGATAATTGAAGTACAGGATAAGAGTCCCAAGTACTGTGAATTTTTTATATTTGATATTGCGCATGATCACACCAAAAGCTAATATTGATTACCGCAAAGGACTAGAGTGTTAACAAAACGGCATTTATGGGAATATTTGAGATAGGGACTAAAAGAAGTCTTAATATTCTCATGTGTTTGGGTGGATAAGGGGACAAACCGGGTGCGCCTAGATCTGATAACATCAGGTGTTCCAGATCAGTATATACTGCGGAATGAATTTATTGTTGACCAACGGTTGACATGACAAGCGAGAAACAAAGAAAGGACAAATTTGTACTAATTTCCTACCTGAGTAATATTAGAAGCCGCCGCTACAGAGCAAGTGAGCAGGCGTTTATATTTGATGTTCTTGTCACCGAAGTCAAATTTTACAGTGCAAAATTAAGGGATTGTAATTAAGAGATCGCATTCGGCAAATTCGGTCGATTCTAACATGTATTCCTTTTTAAAAATGCATTCGAATGATCGGAACAAAATTTATTAGTCGAGTCCGGAAAATTCGTCATTCAAGTCCCCCATTCAATTGACAGGGATTGATTTGCGGAAATTTTGACAGAAATCGCTGGCAGACGGTGTGAATTAAACATATCCTTTGCGAGTTACCTTTGTTTTGAGAAGAGACCGCCTCTTACTTCTATTGGTTTCGAATGTTTTAAGATTTTGACACCCTGGGCAGTAATACATTTCGAAATTCAATTTCCGAAAATACATTCAGAGTAATCGGGTGTTAGTCTCTTTCAGAAGCTATAAAGATATGTGCTGCTCCATGGTTGTGCCCTGCCGGCTATGAGGGCACAGGTTTTGAGTTGTCTTGGTCTGACAGTGGGTTTGAATTGGCCGCTATTTTGGTTATAACGGCTGAAAACTGATCCGGATTGCATTCAAATCCGATCTCATGAACGAGTATAAAGTTTAGAGATCAGCTTTTGGAGTGAAATTGACCCAATACAAAAATGGCTCCCTGCTGACTAGCCTCACTAACCTCGTTCGGGATAACAATTTTTTCAGAATTTTGATCTCAAAAACGAGGTTAGTGAGGCTATTTTGAATACGAACAAAAGAATAATTTAATAAAGGCAGCCATTTTTACATTGGGTTTATAGCGTGGACTGAGAAGACTGAACACCCTTACCACAAAATTCGAGGATTCCCGAAAGACACACCCGGGAAAAGTTGTTCACATCACACTTCCAAATTTCCTTCCAAGGCAAATGGAAATGACGCTTGGGAACTAATTGTTTTCTGACCACAGATGAGCAGAAGGGAACGAAATTTCCTGTGATAATGTTTTTGCTAGTGTGGCTTCCCGGCTTCATCTACGTAAAAGGGCTACCTATAAGATTTCGCCAATTTCCTGTATGGTTAGCAAGCCGTTCTTTATTTCTTGCTGGCTTTTGTAGCGACATTTTATTTCCGTTTGGACGGAGGATATATATAGATATATGATTGATACCACGTTTATGAACTAAGAAAGATCTCTGGGGTACGGATCAGTAATCAGTCGTTCAAAGGGCCGGCTCCACTGGAGAGCAGATAACGTGCACTCAAAGAGCAGATAACGTGATGCAGCGGATAAGCCTCTATCGAAAGGATAAGCTTGTAGTAGTTGCAGCACATTTATCCTACCGGCCGACTGATAGTGACCTATGAGCTGGATAAAGCTTTCCACTCTTCGAACAACTGGGGCCTGATAGGTACTGTATTCTCTCTGAACAAGGGTTTTAACGAAAATCTCCATATAACGGAGTCATCCCGTACAGCTGTGACTCCATTTGGGGAAAGGGAGAGGTTATTCGACTCATACTTAAACGAAGGACCATCTGGACCCCATAAACCCTACTTTCCTATTTATGACAAAATTGCTACTTTTCCGACCGTAGTTTCACTTTTATGATGCTGAATATTTCACTAACATGATTACCATCTAATGTGTCATTATAGGTATCTATTTGTACCGATGATGCCATTTGAAAGGTATTTCACCTGAATTGACATGGAGGAAGTTTCTTCACCAGAGTTTCCACTTTTTTGATGGTGCAAATTCCACATTAACCAAATATTTGAGTACACGAATAACATGTTATTCATATCGTGGTCCAGGGGAATAAATAACAATCACAGGATGTCGAAATTGATTCCATTCAAGACTTCTTGTAGGAATTTGTGTGTGATTGTACGTTCCCGCCAATTAAACAGGAGCACCCAACGACAAGTTTCGGTAGATAACTGTTCGGTGGAGGGTAATTCGCCTTGCGCTTTCGGCGTCGATTAAAGAGTGCACCCGTATTTTCGTAACTAAAACGTGGCCTGAAAGATTCGAAATTGGGAAATCATAACGCCTGAGGCAGTCAAAAACGTCAGCTAATATTTTCGGAAAGAAAATAGTTCCCTAGAAAGTTTGTGGAAAGTTAATTTCGGCTTGCATTTTCTCAAAAGAAGATTTTGTTCCTTAACATTTTCGGACAATTAAAATTTCAGCTAGGGAATCCGAACAGATGAACTTCTTCTAGCTTATGAAAACATCGCTTTAAACAGACTTCAAACACCATAAGGCACTTAAAAATGGGTTTCTACAGCTTTTGGTTGATTTGGCTCGTTGGGTGCCCCTGATTAAAAGCTTTATCGTTCTATTTCAAATTTTCTCTTATGACAGTCACCGTGATGTTATCAGTTCTTCACAGGTATTTCTCACTTTTGCTGTAAAATTCTTCTATTTCTTTGACGTCGAAAATAAGAGTTTAACCCTTATTTCCCGGTCAGCCTGTGTCGCAGATGTAATCTTATCCCGGGTTGTAACGTCTGTGAAGCAGCACCGAATTTCTCGTTCTGCGTACCAGAATTTTAGAACGCGCTATGATTGGCTTTTGTTGACGGGCCAATCATGGCGCATACCCAAATTCTGGTAATTCGGCGCTGCTTCGCAGACGTCATTAACCGGGATTAGATTTGTCCGTGTGACGCAGGCTATCCCCCGTTAAACGTACGAACAAAGATGTGATCAACCATCACGAATAAAACCAAAACCTAACTTTTACTAACCTTTTTGTATATTTTACAAAATATTTTATCGTAGCAGTTGTTACAAGGACAAATTTATATTCACACGAAACCATGAAATAGGTTGCAATTATTGTTCCCGGGGGTTTCTCATTTTATTTCGGAGAAGCGTGCTTGGAGCGTGGGGAAGACAGATCGCTTCTTAAGTGCCCAGCCTGCGAAGAAAGTTGCCTTGCAACTTGATAGCAATACAGTAGACATCAAACCGCGGGTACCTATGGCAAAGTCAATCAGCCACTTTTCGTTTCGTTTGATACCCGAACGTGCTACAGAGAAACCTTACAAAGAAAAAAAAAACTAAATGAAAAACTCGTTACATAAAAATGGAATAAAAAGACTAGATTACAAACAGCCTTGATGGTTAACAGCCTTGATGGATAACAGCCTTGATGGTTGTGTAAAGTTTTCAACGTGGCCGCTGGTAAAAGCGTTTAAATAATCTGTTGGCAAAATGTTTAATGGAGGGCGCGATTCATGCATTGTGAGTTCAACACTTTTCCCGGTCGATTTTCTACTTAACGCGGAACTTTTTCTCTCTTCTGTAAAACCCCGTACGTGAAAAACAATAAAAATCTACATTTTTAACCAATTTCACATTTGCCGCGCTTTGAAAGTGTACAAAGCAGGCAATACTCTAATTTCTCCAGCAATACTCTATTCATTTATATGGTAAAAACGGAGACTACTAACTGAAGGGAAATATTTCAGGGGCACTTAGTTTTAAAATCGCGCGGTACGACTACTATAATATCATGAAATACAGAAGCTAAAATTTGTGTAAATAATATACGACGCAAGCATGTATTTTCTATTCTTCAAATCCTGCTCGAAATTGCTGTTCATTTCTGAAAAGCTAGAAATGAAGAGTTGAAAAATATATTCACATTATGAAGCTATCAAATAAAACATACATCACCCCTGTTAACAACTATACCTATTAAAATAATCATCCTTCTTTGGTCCAATTCATTGAATAGGGTTTACTGCATGCTTCGTAAATACTACGTAAATTTTGGGACTCTCTTCTCCACTTAAACATTGACATCAGTTGGAAGCATTTAGCCAAGCCGTTTGCTGTACATGGTAGATCTGGCTATAACGTCTGCGGATAAAATCCTATGGTGTGACCATTCAAGAGAAAGCTATCGTATGCTTTTTTGTCTGTGGCAGTGTTTGTTTGTTGCACAAGACAACTCATGTCTCCGAGTGAACTACGAAGGTACGTTCATTCAAGATGGAAGGTGCTTACCATTTGTAAGAAAAATCCGGATGGAATGACCGTTGAATAACGGTAAACAATTTTCCGAATTTGCCGACCAACCGGATGAGATTGGGCGCTTACCATTTACTGCAGGGCGTTCCGTCATGCGCACTCACTCGTTCTGGCGCAAAAGGACCTGGAAACGCAACGATTCGCTCAAATGGTAAGCAATTTTCCGAAATTCCGTTCCGAACGGGAAAAGAGGACTACCTCTGGAGGTTGTCCACAATTTTCGAAAAGATTTTCCGGAAAATTACCTTACCATTTGACTTCAAACCGAAATTTCCGGATTTTTCTGACAAATGGTAAGCACCCGGAGTGTTATGGAACAGCGCATTACAGACGTGTCGTTAAAATTTTCTGAAATACGATTTTTATCTTTGTCCGTGATTTGGGTTCCGGGTAACCTTTTTGTTAACTGCGTTTCAACTGACGACTCAATATTCTATAATACAAAACTAGCTCTAGAGTACTTTCTCTGTTCGGAGAAAAATAGTTTTATCACTGCGTACATATGAGCGTTTCCTATTCCAATTGAAGAACATGGCAAGAAAACTACCCCGAAGTTCGCCTGTCTTTCTCTATTCTCGTGCTCTTTCCACTGTGCTGTTAGCTGTTATGGGACATTTTCTCTCTGGATGCTACATTCAGCTTCCGGTTCAGTAGGTCATGTAACTTCACACCAAGTAACTAACATAGTTTATTTCCGGTGCTTGTCTGTCGTCGGGTTCAGGCCCTCGCGGTTGCCACTGGCGAGAAGGTATTTCTGGCTCTGGGGTGAGCGCGTCCCGAGACGATCGTAACGAATCGGGTCTTCGGAGATCGTCGAATTCTCGCGAGGATGGCCTTACGAGTTGACCGTGGATGTTGACGTAAGGCTGTGGACAGGAGAAAAGGCAAGGAGCGTACGTTACAATACAAGCACATTTCTATGATACAGCTAAATGTCTTTCAACCACTTGAGTCTTAAGGCCCTGGCAAACGAGGACACATTGTTGCGGACACATTGTCGCTCACGGTGTTTCTTGGGTGAGCAAACGAGTGGAACACACACACAAAAAAAAATCAGAAGAGAAAAATCAGAAACATGTTTTATGTCTCGGACACAATTTTTGTGTCCGCAACAAATGTTGCGCGCGCCTGCAAACAGGAAAACATTTGTGTCCGCAACAATGTGTCCTCGTTTGCCAGGGCCTGTAATACTACTTGAGTTTACAGATTTCCAAGATTTTCCAGGACCTCCTACCATTTTCTCCGGCCATGGAAAATGCTATGCTGGAATTCAAGTACTCTCCAGGATTTCCAGGACCCGCACGAACCCTGTCTGCGCTTTCAAAAGCCATGAGCACTCAAGAGACAAACTCATGTTTTACCTGTCTTTGCCTGCTTGGTTGCGGAGAAGGCGGTTGATAGGGTGCAGGCCCGTCGACCCACTCGTACCGGAGATCTCTGCCACCCGGTGGATAGACTACATCACGTAAGAAGGCAGGAGGTTCTGGAAGGCCATCATCTACATCGAAGGAAACAAGAAATAATGATTACCGGACAAACCCGTATCAAACTTTGCCTATTGTCTTGGTTAGGATTTTTTAAGACAATGAAGCTTTTGTTATCTGTCCTTAGGGATTTTTCTGTTCGGTGACGCGAACTTAGACTCGGGTTAAGTCGGATCCAGTTCGCAAATTTTCAGTGATGACATTTTGTTCCCCACGGGAGCCTACTAGGGAAAACACAGACAGACTAGCAGGGAGTGAGTTAGTAAATGCATGAAGCGTCTGTCGAAAAGATGCTGAGCTACACGTCCAGTCCTACCGTGTATCGCCCAACTCCAGCACACAGAAAATAAAGAAAATATGCATGAAATCCTTACGACGTCCTTTATCAGTGAACGGAATTTATTTCAGTCATGTTATTGCGAGCAAGCGTTCTCCGAATGCCGGGAGCGATCAGTTTTCCATTCGCGTTAAATTTGTTTTGTTTTAATTTTTTTTTCTTTGCCCGCGCGACGCCGTTTTAAAATAAACTGAGGCAGGCAAAAAAAGACCTGATCCTGGAAATCGGCTCTTTAAGAAAAGAAAGGAAAGAACACTGCGTGCGTGTCTTTAGGCACTGACGCAAGAAATGTAAAAGAAACGACGCTGTTGTTGTCACGTCTCAGGAACAAAGAAAGTGTGATTTCACACCTTAAACGTTTGAGCGATGTCGCTTTTTGGAAAGCGCAGATAGTTTGAAAGAGCATTTATCGTTCGTTTCGCGCACAAAGCGACAGATGACAACGTGAAAACAATGTGCTCATCAAGTTAAAAAAAAATACTTCAACCCACAAATTATTAAGAAAACCACCAAATCACAAAGAATACGCTTTCAGCGTTACACTTTGCAATGCTAAAGACGTCTTTGAAATGAAAGTGTTATTAACAATTGCCCCTTAGGCTTTGTCTTATTAAACGTCAACCAACAATTTAACAATGTAACTTTTATAATCGCATGGCAGGTTATAAATGGCGTTAACGAAAACGAGGGAAGGGGAAAAGTGGAGGGATAGAGCCTTGTTTCACTGTTAGAGTGCTAAGCTTTGCGCGCGAGACGAAGGAAAAATAATTATGTTCTTTATAACTTTCTGTGCCCCGTCCGAAAAGTGAGGTCACTCAAACGTAAAAAAGTGTGAAATCACACTTCCTTTGTTCCCTTCGGCTTACGGACAACATATTTTCTTTCATATTCATTGCGCCAGTGGCTGTATATTTGAAGACGGCGTCAAATTTTATAATCGCTTTGCACGTTATAAATGGAGTTAAGGAAAAGGAGCGAAAGGGAAAAGCGGAGGATTTGAACTTTGATTCACTGTTAAAGTTCTTACCATGATAACGTGCCAACTTAACAGACACTTAAATGATTCGACTGTGAACTAGCCGTTTGTTAGTCAAATACAAATGTAACTTCCAAGTTTGATTGCGAAAGCGCTACTGCTCTTCCCAGTAGATCACGACACCCACGGATTTTTTTTTTGTAATGGTTCATGAGTGTTCGAAAAGTTTTATTGAAACTATTGTGCGTAATTTTTCGCTTGGTTACTGTCCAGACCTCGCTCTTCTTGTCACAAACCTCCCCAACCCACCCCCTTTAGATGTGTACAAGCTGCAACAATCGTTACAACACCCTCCCCCACAAAGGCAGTGTTTGTAACACTTATCGCTTCCGAAGATATTTGAATTTCGCGCTCGGTGAACTGGCTACGCGTCGGTGATTCCTAACCTTTGTCTTGCGAACAATAGAAACCCTTTCCTTCAAACAATAGATAAGGCCATAAAAGGAGTGAAAGCTTTACTTATTGTTCTGCAAAATCCTAACAAACCATTAACCATTAACAAATTAGACTTCTGTAAGCTACATTTGCCGGATATGTCACTATAAAAAAGGTAGATTGAATGGAATTATAGTGAGACTATATTTAAAACAACGTGCAGAGGAAATGGTATTAAACAGTCAACTTTTTTTTCGAAGGCAATCAATATTATATGCTTGTGTAGTCTTGTCCGAAAATTTTTTTTATAAACAATTGCGCAATTTTGTGTGTATGTTTTTTTCCATGTCTTTTATCTCATGAAAGAAAATTAAAGTGGGGCTATTATCATCATCATCGTCATCATCATCATCTTCACTGTAGTACAGTTTATTATGGCTTAAGCGGACGGATGATCCTACGTTTTATGTAAGTGAAAGGATATCCTCAAATGCTCACGCAGAAGAAAGCTACTGAACAGTATTTTATTGTGGTGCTGATTACGCTGAACAAGTGGTTCATTACTGTGAGCATTCAAATAAAAGGTAATGAGCAGTAATTCACTTACTTAGATCGTCGTGGTAACTGGACCTTGATCGGTTGCTAGGCAACATGGCCATGGGAGGGGGGAGGTCTGGAGGTCTCTCACCAAGGGGAAGGGAGGAGGGATCATCAAGATCTAAATCCTCTGGGTGTGGCATGGGGTCTTCAGGCGATAAGTCCTCAGGCGTGTACTGTGGGGGAGGCCCTGTGTTGAATTAATGAAACAATCAGTAAACGAACGAACGAACGAGTGAATGAATGAATGAGCGAACGAGCGAGTGAATGAGCCGATTGATCGACCGATCATTTCCGAGGAACTTAATGATATTATCCCTTGATAACATGTATTTTTTATGAACCGGAGTATTTCAACGTTTTCTTTTTTCCAGCAAGATCAAGTTAAGGTCGCACAGGACACTTGCCTATGAATAAATCAATGAACCAAAGTTTTGGAGAAAGAGGTGGACAAAGGAAATCCACTATATTTTGTTGACTTTTTGAGACAACTTTAAATTTTAAGTTGATTTTTATAAAATCGACGTTTTTCTGGCATCTTTTAATATGTTACAGTACAAATGTTCGTTTTTCCTCAATTGACATTAGGTGTTAGAGTCCTCGACGAGTTAATACGAGAAAAAAGCAGAAACGTTTCTCAAGGTTAACAAAACAATTCATGATTTACAGGAAACAGTTAAGTGTTTCTTTGATTACGAATTATAAAAGTTACCAAAGTTTCTCCCCACATTAACTATATACAATGTTCAAAAACCTTCCTTCTTGATTAAATTACAAAAGCGAAACAGCTTTAGAGAAATAAGATTTGGCATAAAAAAATTGCGCAACAGCAAATTACAAAATGAAACAGAAAACGTGTTTTAAGCATTTCCCGTTAGACGTTACAAGTGCCAGTTAACAAGTCAAACGTCTGAAATGTCAAATAACCAAATACAGTGGAACCTCGATTTAACGAAGTACCAAGGGACTGGGAAAATTGGTTGGTTATATCGAGGGTTCGTTATATCGAGGTCTTTTTCGAAACATTTTAAAAGGTCGAGCTGAAGAATAACGTTCGTTATATCGAGGACTTCGTTACAGAGGTTCGTTAAATCGAGGTTCCACCTTTGGCCTCTTTTTCAAAGCGAGTCCTTGTGCTCATCCTTTCATATGGAAATGAGTTTTCATTCAAATGCAAGTTAAACTCATTTTGAGAATGAATACACGCAAATCATATGTCAAAGAATGAATATGTGAGTGATCATCGCAGTTATGAACACCACTTAAAGTATCTATATCCTCTTCTGTTTTTTTGTTGTTGTTGTTGTTGTTGTTGTTGTGGTTCTGGTATGTACATTAAGAGTAGATAGCTTTTCAAAAAGGTTTTTTCCAATTCCGCCGTGTTCTTGCCCTGAAGAAAAAACATAAGACGATATAGACACTTACGCAGTAGTGAAAATAAAGCCTGTGTTTTGAGCCTTTTTTTCAGGCTTTATTTCACTGGTGCGTAAGTGGTGCTCATAACTGCGATGATCAATCACATAGTTTTCATACGAATGGTTGAGCACCAGGTCTCGCTTCGAAAAAGAGGCCAAAGATAATTCAGAAATGGCCTATTGCCACGGACCAGGATTATTCTGCAGGGCTGAGTTGCTAACCCTTGGTTAAGATGTATCAAAACCTATAGGTTGTCATGGTATTCATTTCAACCAGGGTTAGCGCTGGCCATGCTTCGAGCAACTGGGCCCAGGCTGTACCTCCGGGATTAGGACATTAGGGCAGCCCTAATGTCCTCCCCTCAAGGTGTTGAACACCTCCCACCCTGTTTCTTTAGAGTTTTGGGGAAACGCGATTGTTTTTTCGCAACGCGCGTCCCCACAAACAATCCCACAATCGATAGCGCGGCCACTCGGTCCCAGTCGTGAGCTATTGAAACCAAGCAAAACACGTGAGCGCGCGGGAAAATTGTCTCCCGCGAGAAGGTACGACGCGCGGGGAGAAAACAGTTCTCGCGCGCGTTTGCGCGTTTCGCTCGCTTTCAGATTCGTAGTCTACGGCCTGTACATTTCCTTGGTAAACTGTTGCGCTTTCTCTGATAATAGTTTTAGAATCACGCAAAAAGTTAATAATTATTATTTAAATACGTTTAAAACTTGACAAGATTTAAGGAGCTCAGTTCAAATTACTTTAAAAAGAATTAGGTTTTTCGGGTTTATACTAACATCCTTTATAAGATTCTCTCCAAAACGGAGGCCCATACATCAACGGCGGTGGATGAAGGCGGCCTGTTGAACAATAGCAAGTTGAATTCAAGTTACGATTAACAAAATAAGAAATGTCGACCCTTGGTTGATTTTTGTAAGAAACATTAGTTCAAACTGTTTTAAACAAACAGGGTTTTATCGCAGTGTCAGTATAAATCAAAGCCTCTGCGAGAGTTTTAGGCAGATCAGCTGTAAAAGCTACTTGTATTTTGGAAAATAAATTAAGGTGACTTTTGGTACATTTTTAAAAGGAGTGTAAGCTGATGTTATTAAAGAAAAGAATTTTAATGTAGTGTCACTACAAATTTCAAACTTTATGGGTGCTGTAAAGCAGATTAAATTTCAGAAGGGTACTTACTCATTCTCGATTAGTATGATTAGTTTCGAGTAGTTTCCCCTCTCCTCAAAACCAACATTTGATTTAATTTGATTTGATTTGATTTGATTTGATTTGATTTGATTTGATTTGAGACTTGTAATTAGTAGGCGAAGAACCACCTCGTGGAAGTACTACTAATAAATCGTCATCATCATCATCATCATCATCATCATCATCATCATCATCATCTATTATTATTATAAGAACAGATTTTAATTACTGCACAAAAACGCATCGCTGGCTTCTTGGGAGTTTTAAGCAGATAAGCAAGCACAAAGGTAATCGCTTTCAGAAAAAAAGGAACGGCAAATGTTGACCGTTAAGAGATTTCTAAAGTAGAAAAAGTGCAAGGGGATAACATTTAACCACAGAACAACAAACGTTGCACAAACCACGACGATATGTTAGCAAAGACGAGCTTTAGGATTCTAAGTAACAAAACAAACAAACAAACAAGAAAAGCAAGGCAACCTTTCTTCAGCTATTCTTAGAGGAAGAAAGCCTGAAAATGACCTTCAGCTACGATAAAAGATTGAAGACAATATACCTTTGAAGATAAGAATGAAGATGTGTGAAACATCACAAAAGACGACTTTTAGAAGTTAGTTAAAGGTACCTTTTTCTTCGAAAGGTCATTCAGTAATTTCTCTCCATATCTTCCTTTTATAATTTACCATCGTCAAACGACTTACCAATTGCCGGTTCATTCGGCTCATTTCGAGATTTCTTGGACTTTTTCTTTTGAGGCAGAGCATAGGGTACTGTTGGATCAAGGGGACCGTTATTCCTGGGGGCGCTGACTGACGGGAGCCCTTGAGGCAACACCCTATGGCCCAAAACACGCCCCTGGTCCACAGTGGTGTAACCAGGGTCATCGCGAGATGATTCCATGTGCCTGGTAACAATAAAAAGTACACAATGACAAATAAAGAAAGTGGATAGGATACCTGGCTCACGCTCACCGCCACGCAGTTACATGTAGTTCAGTTGGTAAAAACACGGGACTGCTGAGCGGGAGGATGCGGGCTCAAACGCCAGACTGGGTCACAAACCAGGGTCTTAAAATAACTGCTAAGATCATGTTGGCTGTTGGCTCAACATCTGCTACAATGTGTTTCCATTTGTCTCTCTTCATCTTTTATCCTTCACCTCCTCACGCAGAACTCGAAGAGGACGGAAAATGCATTTCAAATTCAACTGCCACATATTTTAACGTTTTAAAAGCTGTTTAGACCAGTTTTGGAAGAGTGCGTGGGTACACCCAATTTTCTTTCTGGATTCAATGGCCTTTGCTGAATTCTGCTTTACCCGCATAGTCATGTAATATATGCAAAAAATATCTGTTATCTCTGGAGGTGCCGAACTTAAAATATTATAATATAGTAACTGGTTTGCCAATAATGTTGCCTAAAAATTCGACGTACCGCGTTATTTATTTTTCAGAGTTAACTTGACTTTGCCTAGAAATATTCGTAAGGAAACTTTAACCTGCAAGTGCGTCATAAATGCCGATGGATTGGTTGCCAGGAGCCGGTGAATGGAATTTGTAACACTTTACACATGTATGTCCCATCAAAATGCGCCCACTTGGCAACGAAAGCGCTACGTTTTTTCATGTGCACTTTCAAAAGATAAGCGCATTTAAATACTAAGCCACTATTTTAACAACTCATCACCATCCTGACCTGACTCTGGGGGGAGGGGGTGCTGCTCTTTGAGGAGTATACCGCGTTTCTCCGTCACTAGAATCCGTGGGCTCATCAGCAGGCATCTGTCTGGGTCTGCGGCCAGAGTACCTGCCCTGGCCGGGCCCAGCAAGGTCTCCTGTTGATTTCCTGGTCTTGGGTTTTCGTCCAGATTGCCGCATGGCTTCCTCAAATGAAGGTGGCTCGTGGTACGGGGGCAGGGTGCTGAAATCTCTCTGTGGACCCCTGGCTGAGTATGCCGAGTGTGTCTCTAGATTACCAGTGCTCTGTGCTACTGGGTGATTTCTGGCGAGGCGGGAGCCTGGGTTGAGCAGCATTTCAGGCTGATTTTGGACTGAATCTGAGAGAAAACCAATAAATTAGAGTTGTAAGAGATTTAACTGTGCTTCAAGGGATAAAGAGGTAGTCGCACTCCCATGCAACTGTAGGCCCTGCAATCAATATCCATATTTGGCTTTTAAGTGCCACATACGAACAAAACTGTCTAAGAGGCTTGAGGTAATTTGGACAGTTTAAAGAGGTTAACATATAACATCGAAATTCCAGCAAACCTTTTTTTCTCTCTTTGTTGATTGATTGATTGATTGATTGATTAATCTTTAATTAAAATCTCGTCAACGTGACTGATCCGCAAATAGCACTACCTAATCTAGGCGGATTAGCCATTTATTAAGAAATAGAAAAAAGTCACTACGGGAAGGCGCCATGACCTGTTCGCAACCTTCGCCCTCTTTCTCTTTTTATTTTGTGTTGTCCAACGCTGTTAAAGAAGTGGCCGCCATCTCTGATTGTTCATCGGTTGGCGTGACAGGCGACTTCAATTCCCAGGGTAAACAAGGTTCAAGAAACTTGCCTTGTGACAAGTAGCCATAGTTGACTCCATTGTCAGGCTTCTTCTTCTTCCCTTCTGAGTTCATGGACTGCATCGATGCAAAATGTGCTTCAATGAACGGATCATCTTCCACAGACTCCATCCCAAAGCTGCGTGGCCTGGTGTCCAAGGAACGGGAGACATCTGGTCCGCCGACTACGTAACTGCAAGTGTAGAGAGATTGAAAACCCTTTGTGAGAAGCCTGCATCTGTCACAGGTTTAATTTACATTCAACCGCAAGGTGGGCTATATTTAGCTTCAGTGTATTTTTTATCACTAGATTTATTACTACTAAGCAGATTAGACACTAACATAAAGTTGTTCTTGTTTAAATGGGCACTGTCACGGCAATTCTTGTTATAAATTGTTCAAATTGTGAGGAAGAACTTTTTCTGTTACGCAATCGGTCCGTCTAACACAAAGAGGTAGATTTCTAATTATTTCTTGGACGGAAAAGGAAGTAGTATTATTTTATGGCGATTTTTCTTGGACACAATGACGAAACTTGAGAAAAGTTAACCTGACTTTTTTCAAGTTGTAATCCATTTTCTCCACGTCATCCGTGGCCACAGACAACCGCAAATAGTCCCATTTAAACAATTTTTCTTGGACACAATGACGAAACTTGAGAAAAGTTAACCTGACTTTTTTCAAGTTGTAATCCATTTTCTCCACGTCATCCGTGGCCACAGACAACCGCAAATAGTCCCAATGCACAAATTAAGTACTTCGTAGGAAAATTGCAATTTTTTTTAGTGTTCCACTTTGCAAACACATGTTTGGGTGCAGACCCAAATTCCGTGACGTGATTGCCCCTTTAAGCAACAAATAGGAGTATTAGAATCTTTTCGATCACATTTATGGTAATGAGGAAGATGAATGGCGATGACAGTGGTAAACCAATGGTGGTGACGATGATTCTACTAATGTTGGTGAAAGTGACGTTACGATGATGATGATGATGATGGTGGTGCTGATGGTGATGATAGTGGTAGATCAATGGTGGTGTGGGAGTGATGGTGATGATGATGACGATGACGAGTATGGTGATGTCTCAATGACGGTGATTGTGATAGCAGAGATAAATGACAAACGGATGTAATGTACACGTTTGATATTATTTGCACTATAGTATTTACCTTGAAGTGTTAGTCTGAGACATGTTAACTCGATCAGCTGTAGAATAAAAAACAAATATGACATAACATTAAAACACCACATAAGATTTAACTTTATCACCACGTATTTAGCACGCCCATAACAGTTCTTTGAGTGGACTGCACAACAAGGCTCCTACATCCCACCAGAAATCAACACCACCTATAATTTCTTACCTCCGTGGGCCTTCTTGCGACGCATAAAGCAACACAGACAGAGTATAACAATACAAAGGAGCAGAACCCCAGCCACAGCAGCAATGACAGCTATCATCCAGTTTTGAAGCCCTTCTCCACCTCCTTTTTTTCCTGGTATTGGGCCAACAGGCACTGAAATACAAATGCAAATAAGTTAGGACTTTTAAAAGAAGTTAATAATTTGACATTACAGCATGAATTGTGAAGCCATGGAGGGACAAGATGTGCCCAGAGTGCTGTCAAACTCTTTAAGCCCTACTAAACATACATACTGTATTCACTAAAGTGGTTTCAGCGTAATTCTTATGCTACTCAACCAGGTGGTAGAATATAATATAAATAATAATATAGGATTTCTATAGCGCTCACCCTAGAGTTCGGAGCTCTTTACAATATGTACATTAAAAATTGATTATAAATAATTAACTTAATTAACCACGAAATAATGCTAACAAATTAATTAATATTAATAATCCTACAAATCAAAAGCTTGGCTAAAAAGATAGGTCTTAAGCTTTGACTTAAATGTCGCAAGTGATGGTGCTTGTCGTATGGTATCTGGGAGCTTGTTCCACAGGTAAGGCGCGACATAGCTAAATGACCTGCTTCCATAAGTCTTAAGTTTAAACTTAGGCACTTGCAAGAACTGTTTGTTAGAAGAGCGCAGAGTTCTAGCTGGTATGTACTGCACTAGCATGTCCGATATATATTGAGGCGCCAAGGCATTCAAGGCCTTATATGTAAGTAGTAATATCTTGAAGGATATACGTTGTTTAACAGGTAGCCAATGGAGATCCATTAAGACTGGCGTAATTCTATCATACTTGCGTTATGCACACGCTGAAGCTTAACTATTAAATATTGTGGCAGCCCAGCCAATAACGAATTACATTTATCTAGTTTAGTCGTTATGAATGCATGGACTGACTCACTGACTTTCCAACTTTAACACCAGCGATTGTAATCTCGTGGGCACGGGCGATGTTTCGCATTTATTACTTAAAACTCAGTCTTTTCACGATTGAGTTTTAGTTTATTACATGCCATCCATGCGTAGATCTCACTAGCACAATCCTCCAATTTTGCAAGAGCAGTGGATATTTCATCAGGAATTGACTTAAACGACACACAGATTTGACAGTCATCTGCATAGAGGTGGTAAAGGAGACCATGCTTTCGAATGATGTCAGCAAGAGGGGCTGTATAAAGTGTATACAAAATTGGCCCAAGCACAGATACTTGAGGCACTCCCCATTGTAGCTCCGTAAAGGACGATCTGGTATTCTTTACTTGGATAAACTGTCGGCGATCGGCGAGATAAGACGCAAACCATTGAAGGGCATTTCCCTTGATCCCGTATCTAGTGCGCAGTCGATTTAACAAGATATGGTCGACCGTATCAAAAGCGGCTGATAAGTCTAACAGCACAAAAAGTACATTTTTCTGTTTATCGATGGCATTCAAGATATCTGACTGGACTTTTACAAGAGCTGTTTCCGTACTGTGAACAGTTTTATAGGCAGATTGGAGCACTTCCTGAAGTCCATTAGTATTAATGTAGTCGATAAGCTGAGAAACAGCGGCTTTCTCAGTCACCTTGGACAATAACTTTAGGTTAGAGATGGGCCTAAAGTTAGGGAAAAGTTCACAGTCCAGAGAGTCCTTTTTTAGCTTCGGTGTTACCATTGCTTCTTTAAAATGGTGCGGTACATTTCCCATAGTTAGTGACAGGTTTACAATTCTTGTGATGACCGGCAGCAGTACATCCAAGCTTTTCCTTAATAAAATTGAAGGTAAAGGATCTAAGTCACATGTCTTGAGGACAGAAGAAATTAAATAGTCACTACCTTCAGCAGTGCTCACAGTGCGGAAATCTTGAAATTCCGATTTACAGCAGGGAGAATCAGGCAGTGGATTAATCACAGATTCAGATTCAGTTAACAAGGTACAGCACATCTTAGATATCTTCTCATGAAAGAAAGCAGCAAAGTCATTAGCAAGTTGTTCATTCGATGATGATGTAGGATAACAGGGTTCTGATTTCCTGTGTAGTAACTGATCAATAGTTTTGAAAAGAACTTTCTGATTTCCTTTGTTTTCCGCAATGATAGAGGAATAGCAATTAAACTTTGCGTTTCTTATCATGTCATTGATCACACTACACTGCGTGATGTATGGCTCCCGGTCAATACAGAGCCCTGATTTACGCCATTGCCGCTCTAGCTTCCTCCGTTTCTTCTTCTCTACGTCAATAGAGTCATTATACCATTTTAACTCGCTGATATGAAACATTATAAGCCAATTGTAACTGATAAAGAACTAAAAAATAATAGAGAACTAATAAAATGATAGAGCAGTCGTCGAGTACAGGCAGCCATGACGGCGCATACATGACGAGAAATACACAGAAAACACAGACATCATTAATTTTGTGGTTAAAGGAGCTCGGTCACGGTCTTTGGATTTTGAAAAGTTTAGCCTCAATTTTCCAAAAAGGTCATTTGTAATCCGTTTCAATCTTCTCCATCCTTCACCATCCTCGCCATATTTGCATTTATTCTTGTCTCTTTGGTGCTCATCTTCCCTGACAAAGTGTTATTTCAGTGTGTCCTGTTAATTAAATGCATTTTTTGTCTCTAATAATGACCCAAAATATCGTAACCGAGCTCCTTTAAACATCAAGATCATGGTGTCAAGTGCGGGAAAACAGGCGCAAGCAAGTCACAATTGATTTTGATCTCTGCTTCTCATTGGTTGAGAAAGTGGCGCGAGTTTTCCTAACCAATCACAGAGCGAAGTGAAGCAAAACCATAGCAACCGAGAATTACTTTCGACACTGAACTGAAAACCGCTATGGGTATGTTTACATGTATGTCTTGGGGTCAAGTTAGGGCCCGTTTATATGGTCTCGGGTACCCGAGACAACCCTCCCCCCCGCGAAAACTTTACAGAGCGTTTGTGTGAGAATTGCGTGACCGGGACAAAGTTGACCCTACTTAGTTATTCATAACTCGTCTTAAATTTACAATCCCTCATTTGCCCTTCTTTCTTTGTACTTGGTCACTTTTTGATTGAATATCGTCAACATGGATTGAAAATTTCCTTTTCACGTTCATTTTTTGCATTCATTGAAAGAAACATTCATTGAAGTTCTTCGGACCACGACTTTGGTCCAAACTTAGCCCAGGAGACAGAGAGAGACAGACGTTAACGGCCTTCATGGCCAACATTAGAAAAAGAGATCTCGTTAGCTTGGTGTAGAACGACCTTTGTAATGGCAACTGCCCCACGTGCAGTTGAGAGATTTCATTTAAGTAAGTTTTAATTACTACATATGTTCTTTATTATTGTATATAGTCATTGTAGCCTAAGGATTTTATTATTGTAAATTCTAAAGATTATTGTACGTTTTAAGTAGGTTAGTGTCCCCGATTAGTAAGCCTATTATAGGCTAGCAAGAAGATTGGCAATGAAATAAAGTTGTTGTTGTTGTTGTTGTTATTATTATTTATTATTATTATTATTATTATTATTATTATTATTATTACTCGATTCTCTCCAGTTTTTCTACTGGGTAGCAACTCCCCGTAGCTTAGAGACAACACTTTCCGCAACAGGTGAGCAGCTCCAAGAATGGCCGATAATTGTACACTTCCAAGGAAGTCAGGTACACCGAGCTTGCCAAACCAGGTCTTTGCAGTTTTCGATATGCTTCCAAGAGCACCAATCACGATAGGTATTATTGTGACTTTCGAGGCCCTATGAATCCTTCTGATTTCAAATGCTAGTTCCTGGTACTTTTCCATCTTCTCCTCCTCAGTCCTGGTGATGTTCTGGTCCGCTGGCACCGCTATTATTATTATTATTATTATTATTATTATTATTATTATTATTATTACTATTATTATTATTATTATTATTATTATTATTATTATTATTATTAAAAAGTTGTCCCGCTTACCACGGTTACCTTACCGAGGCGAGACAACTCGCCTACCCGAGTTGTCTCACCCACCTCATGTAAACGGATTTCTTCAATACAAAATGGTCAGAACTCCAAGAAAAAGCCATTGAGTGAATTTGGGTCAAAGCTGCAATTCATCCGATGTCAAGAAATATCGTTCAATTATAGCTTCAATGCTTTAATGGACTGGACTGCGATTTCAGACAAACACCTCTCTTTTTTTGTCGTGCAGAGATCGAGTCCCTTGAGCATTAATTTATTTTTTCCCAGAGGTTCTGGCTGCACTTTATTTGTTGGTGTAAAAATGTGGGTATAATCTTAGGAGAACTTCTGAAACGGATAAGTTTTTTGGAATTTGGAATAAACAACACAGTTATGATTGCCGTAGAAATAATGTTCGACCATCCTTTGTAACACACTGTAACAAGCTAACCTACGTTTATCAATTAAGCCTGGTTCTCATATGCCGACCAACCTGCGACATAGACGCCGGTAGTGCCTGGGATACTGTTCAGACATATGAGGAAATACGCCGCCGGTAACAAGAACCATCGCAGGTCCTTACCGCCGGCATGCCTGCGAAGTTGACTTGAGTTCAACTTCGCAGGCACGTCGGTGGTTCTTCCGGAACGCCGGCAATAAAAATATTTTATGAGAACGTAGTCAGCAATCGTCGGCGATGTGCCGCCGGCAAATACATCCAAAATATCGGATGCTGCGGACGTAGAACCTAGCGCTGAACAAGCCCGGTCTTACCCAAATGACTAATAATTGATGCTATAAGGATTTATAGGGCCATCTACGACAAATCTTGCTGTCCGTGCTGGCTCCTTTCTTTGAGCATAGGGCAGAGAGCCCAAAACGTTCACTTACGGCTTTCCCGTTTGTCTTGACGCTTTCTTTGTATATCTCTCCTTACAACCAACTTAAACTAGCAAAAGCTGCCAGTGTTTTATCCATGCTTATTGAAGGATAGTTAGCTTGTGATGAAAGAGCGTGAAACGATACTGATTTGGCGCGCTATTTTAAGTTCACCGGGGACACGTCGCAGGTACACCTGGGGCACCACTGCGATGCAACTTGGACGAAAAATCAAATCAACCGGCGATTAAACCGCAAGTCATCGCAGGTAGGTCGGTGGCACATGAGAACCAGGCTTTAGAATCTCAGATTTCGAAATCGTAATAACAAAGAGTCCAGTCATAACATTAAATAGAGAAGTACATCCTAACCTTTACTTTCCTTTTGAAGTGATTTTCGCATCTGGTTTCTAATTTGCGCGCGCGTGTGTGCAGGTATATGTTTGTAAGTGTATAAGTAACTTAATATGTGAATGATCATCGCCGCTACAACAACAACAATAAAGCCTGTAAAAATTTCACGCTTGTACGGGATAACTGCGATGATCATTCACATATTAAATCATTAATCCGCAGTTTACATGATTTTCATATATTCATTCTCACATGTATATTTAATGTATTTGCACAGGTCTGTCACATTATCTTATTCCAGAATAAAGCAATCAATAAACCAATCAATTTGTGACTGAACTTATCGGATTTCGTCTCTTAAATTAACAAGAACCTGTTTGTACTTTTATTTTTGAAAGATGATAGCTGTAAAGATAAGACAAGACAAAGTTTTACTCTTCATTATGCTGATTCATTAAAAAGAGAGAGAGAGATTGAGAGAAAGAAAGCAACTATCAAAAATTGTCTGTTTCTAGTTTATTTCAAATCTATTGGTATTTAACGACTATCATCGACACGCTGTTTGCTATTCTTTTTGTGTTCGTGTTTATCTGAGTTTAGATCGCGACACGTCAATCCCTTCTGGTGAGAAAAATAGTATCCAAATACTGGTGTGAAACATAAATTGCCAGCAAATGAGTAACTCTCTAGGGACCAATCCATGCTACATGAAATTTCATTCATGCATGCGTGCCGATGTCGCAACCAAAAGTAAACAAACATTTCCGTCTGTGTTGACGAGTACGAGCTTGCACAATTAACACGCGGTTTTGAAGAACTGTACTGGAGAAACAAGTCTGTATCATTAATTTCTGCTTATCATTTTGCTTGCCGGCCCCCAGACCCCTCGCCTTTGGGGGGCCTCCTGCCCACAGTGCCGTCCACTTCTAAATTATCTCCGTCTTCTTCAAATCTTATTGATAACCCTGGGACTAATTACAAAATCTCATGTCCCAAAGGGTGGGGGGCGTATTAGAGGGACGGGAGGGGGGAGGGGCTTATTACAAAAACACACTTACATACGGGGGGCTTATTAGAGAGGGGGGTTAAAAGAAAGAGTTTTTACGGTATTTGTAATGTTAAATTGTTGAATTTGCAAACTTACCTGTGTCGCTATACACATAACAGGCAGGCATGAGTCTAACTGTTCTTCTCCTGGTCGCCTCATGTCCATTCTAAACCTGTACTTCTTGCCAGACTCGAGACCATCCACCTTGAACTCTGTTTTATTTATGTTCATATTCTGGGCACCAGGGACCGGTGTCCACTCTGTAACTTCCCTCTTTGCTACGCTGTTATCGTCATCTTCCCCTATATCCAGACTTAGTTTTGTCACCTGCTCATCTAACAATGTCCAGGTCACAATTATCACTGTTGGATCATCAAAACTTCTTGTGGCTTTCACTGCAAGTTGAGAAAAGACAATTGGTGATATTAAGCCCCCCTCTGGTGCTATACCTATTGTTCCAACACATACATTCTGCGCACCTTGGGATTGCCCATGAAAAGGATTTTCAAGGATAGTTCTACCTAAATCAAAGATCTTTTGCAGTGTTTATACATAACAATTAGTTTATGAGCTCGAAAGTTTTATCCTGTGATAGCTGATGAGGGCGCAGCCTGAATCAGACATCATGCATAGAAATCGAGAGCGAATAATCTAATTGTTTTAGTATAAATCTACTAGTTATTCAAAACTAAACAAGTAAATTATCTAAATCCACCTTGAAGACACTTAACTCTTTCCCGTCACGTTTACTAAATATGGGTCATGATTGACCCAATGGTTTCAAACCTGCAACTTTCTCAAATCCTGGACTATGGTTAAAAAGAACCACTGTTATTGTCATGGACCTTTAGTGTTAAGTACATGTATACAACACAAAAAATATTTCAGTCCGTAATTAATGATAAAAAAATCCCTGCACATGAATACCACCTTTAAATAATAAATAAAAGCTTGGATTGTTTGCTAGAAATGAGAATACCTGTTCCTCTGTCTGGTGGTTGTGCTGAATCTGAAAAGAGAATAAAAATACAATTTTAATAAATGGTTGAATATGAACTGTGGATTAAAGAATGAAGATGTGACTAAGATCATCACAGTCATGAACACAACTACATGTAAAGCCAGCGTTTGTATTGGAAGCCGGAACCTGGGTACTGGCAACCATCTACTTTGAAGAGAATACTCGGCTATAGGGGAATCCTAGTTTACCATAATTATTTGCCTCATTAGCATGAAAAATTCAGTTTCTGATGGAGCTACAAATAAATCAGAGCTGAATATTGAAAGGTCATAGTATGAATAACTCTGCCAATGAATATGAGCCTCATGTATTGAACACTTTTTGTGTAACACGGGTTTAAAAACTCAAAATTTTGCAAAGAATGTATGAGCTCATTAGTACTTTTGCCACCCACAAATTTTGCAGTTTTTGGAAGACAATATTTCCTTGAATACTACACCTAAAGAGCTAAAAATTTCATAATGTATTAAATTTCACTAGCTTTTTAGCTGCCTGGAGTCAAATCACATCTAACATGTTTCCTTCTGTAAGCAAAGCCATATGCAAATGAGCAAAAATGTAAACAATGACTTAAGCATGAATCCCCCTATTTGTTAGGTGTCTTAATTGAAAGCCCTACCCATCAAATTCACCCAGGGTACCTGGCTACTCCTCATCAGGTTCCCCTTTACTCGAAAAATTAATGAAAACCCTGCTAAAGCAGTAGTGAAAATAAAGCTTGAAAAAAATGTCAGGCTTGTATGGGAGTTGAACCCATGACCTCCGTGATATGGGTGCAGTGCTCTACAAACTGAGCTAACAAGCCAAATGGGAGCTGGTCATTAGGTTGGTTCGTTATAATTATACCCTTGAGAGGTGAATATGTGAGAAATGAATATATGAATATAATATATCAGTTTGAACTGCGGATTAAAGAATGAATAATTTTATGTGAATGATCATCATAGTTATGAACACTACTTAAACAGTAGTGAAAATAAAGCCTGAAAAAAATTCAGGCTTGTATGGGAGTTGAACCCACGACCTCTGCGATACCAGTGCAGTGCTCTACCAACACAGCTGACAAACCAACTGGGAGCTAGACACTTTGTCGGTTCATAATAAATCCATGAGTGATGAAGATGTGAGAATGAATTCATACATGTACATGTATAATAATATTATGATAATCAAACATTTGAATTGCAGATTAAAGAATGAAGATGTCAATGATTATTGCAGTCATGAACACTACTTAGGTAGAAGCGAAAATATAAAAGCCTGAAAAAATTTTCAGGCTTGTATGGGAGTTGAACCCATGACCTCTGCGATACTGTTGCAGTGCTCTAAAAACTGAGCTAACAAGCCAACTGGGAGCTGGTCATTTTTTGTTGGTTGGTATTAAGCCAGTGACCACTCCCAGCTGGCTTGTCAGCTCAGTTAGTGGAGCACTGCACTGGCATTGCAGAGGTCATAGGTTCAATTCACGTACAATCCTGAATTTTTTTCAAGCTCAATTTTTACTACAGCTTAAGTAGCATCCATAACTGCGATGATCGTTCACATATTCATTCACACTGAGTTAACTTTGTAACTGTGAAATGTCCATGAGCTTGTTATAATACAGCACATAGTTGTGTAATTATTACAGCTGGCACCCTTGTAATTTAGTCATTCCCTATGGGTGTCAATATTATTGTTATTATCACCATTTAAGTAGTAATTATTAAATGAGAATGATATACAGTACTTAATATTATTTAATGTTGTCTCAAAATACCTACGTTTTACTTAGTTGGAAATCTGTATGTAGCCAAAGAGAAATAATTGAGTTAACATCAAAGGCATTTATTACCTTTAGTCTGTACTTGAACCAAGGGTGAAGGCCAACCTTCACCTCTCTCATTAGTGGCTTTTACACGAAACTCGTAATCAGTGTTAGGCCTCAGCTTTTGTACAGTGTGCATGTTATTGGGAGGGTCTCCAACAGATTCCTCTGTGAAATCTTCTTCACTTGTTTTCCTGCGGTAAAGGATTAAGAATTCTTGACGAAAACCTCCATTGTATCCAGGAGTCCAGCTGACATTTACGCTAACTGTCTTGGCATCAGGCACCTGAAAAGACACCAGTTTAACGTCTTGTGGGGCATCTGGCCGACCTGAGAAGAAAATCAAATACAGCATCAAGGGGCCAGTGTTTCACCAATACTGCCAATTGTTGCATTAGCATCAAAACTAAATGCACCAGTGAAAACAGTTCATACATTACAACAGAACAAGTACTTTTGGGAGGATTCAACAAGGATGAGTGTGACCTGAAATGCCACAAAATTAAATACATTTTAAATCTTGGCACAGCGAAGTCCAAAAAGAGAAGGAATATGGGGCAGCCAGGTCGGATGGTTAGAGTGCTGGACTTGTAATCCAGAGGTTCTGGTTTTAAGACCTTTGCCCTCTGACCACTGCCTGGATTTGTTTCACTGTAGTCCTGAGTTCAAATCTTTTACCATGCTAATAAGATAGCCGATTGATTTTGATCGGTTTGGATTTTTAAGACTTACATGTTACCGCTGTTATGTTTCTGAGGCGTGAATGAAGCCTACCATTAATTATCATCATCTCTACAAAAAGCAAATTATTACTCAGACTTCTGGTGGAAGCCAAAGTCAAAATGTTGTCCGATTTTTTGGGGTGTGTATCATCCACAAAGCTCACTTCCAACGGTTCTGCATGAGCACGGATGTCAATAAATTTGAAAGTAGATTAGGCTTATAATTAAAAGCAGGCAGTCATAGAAGTGAGCGCTGAAGGTGCAATTAAATCTCTGTGGTAACCCTTATATGAAATTATAAGATCGATTTGACTGCCTACTATCCAGAAATGGCAACAAAAGATGTACAGGAAAGGGTTAAATAAGAAAGTTATTTTGCTGCAAGTTGCCCAGATTGACAAAATACAATGTAAAATTGATTCGTTCAAAAGAAAAAAAGTTCAAATAATGATCACATTCAAGAACAGCAGGAGCCCATGAGTATTATGTAACTCTCATACTACGCCTCTGTCATGGCATTAATTTTTTACAGACCGAACTATTTTTAGACTATCTTTACAACAAGGACGTCAGTAGGAACAAGAGCGTTTCAAAACAACAAGTTTACAATCAAAATACTCAGTGCTTGCCGCCATCAAATCGGCAATAGTTTTAATTAATTGTGAACGGACTGCATTATTCGTTTCAAACTTTCAAATTTAAAAAATTATTTTGAATATTGTAATCATCCAACCATAGCCCGATTGTGACCTCATTTGAAATATCGATTGTCGATCAGTTTATTTCTCATGAGGCTTGAACCCTTCTTGCAGAGTTCACGTCCAAAACACACTGTTAAAACCTGTGACAAGAAAAGATACCACCCTCTGCTGAAAGAAGGCCTTTCAGCTGCTATTTGCAGCTTGCCAGATATGAATAACTTAATTTTCCCTGGGAGTGCATACATCGCGCGTGCATCAGGATGCTTTTCGGGTATAAACACAGACTCATCAGAATAATTTTTTTATTGAGGAAAGCTTATTGCGAGGCTGTGCTCTAAGAAAAATTTTTGGGAGCCCAAAACACTAAACCTTTGACATTCAGGGTGCCCAGCATGGTAATTTTGGGCAAAAACTAAGATTTCCTTGTCGCCCAAAAGCAAAAGTAAGTTGCCAGGGGCCACTGGGCACTGCTAGAGCACAGCCCTGTATTGTCTGTTTTTCTGTCTTAATTCACAGAATTTCATAATTACTTGACCTGCGTAAACAAACCAAAATCTTCATACTGCAGATCAAATTAACCCAATGATGTGATCGCTAGCAACTTGAAAGGAATTGGAAAGGAATTCAGATCTCATTATGCTAATCACAACCGTGTAGGTCAGTGAAGGAATCAGTGAAGTAGCCAATTACATGTATAATTTCTGATTGCCTCTTGCATGGAAGGCTGAGTGAAGGCCAATATGGCCTTGAGTTAATGGTGTACAAGATAATTTACTAGCATCACCTACCTCTCTCGCGTATTCTATACTGTTGAGTGTCGTTGCCTAGAATATTCACTGCTACACAGTAGAATTCTTCATCAAAAGCAGCAACAGCAACTGTCATTTCAATGGAGGTTGCTAAACTTGAAATCCTTTTAACGTGACCATCATTCAGTGCACTGAGGTCGTTTGCATCCAGATCTCTTTTCCAAGCCAACTGAGCTGAGGGCTTGGCACTGACGATACAAGTTAAGTTCACAGTCTCGCCTACTGCACCAGGAATATTAGTGTCCATGGGGAAAGATGTGGTAATAGTTGGGCGCGCTGCAACAGAAAATAATTGGGTTACATTTAAGTGTATGTGATTTGTAGTTTGCTTGATCCAAACTTTACGGTGTTGAATGGAAATTGAAAAAACAAAAACAAAAAAATCTTCCCCTCTATTTTGCCAGGTTATAATGTGAAATTTTACTTCTGGTGGGGTACAATACCGCACTTGTAAATGACTGGAGGCGAGAATACAGAGCTGTGATGTTAAAACAAGTATCTCCTGTGTGTACTATAATTTTAATAATGAAATTGTAACAGTGCTTTTTTTCTTTCTATTTCTTTATAAATGACTGACCCTCCTAGATTAGCTACATGTAGTGCTATTTGTGGATCAGTCTAGTTTGTGAATCTTCTTTTCGTTTACATTATTTGGAATAAAACTGAATAAAGTGAAAGTTTGCTTTTTTCTGTATTCAACAGGCAAAAAAGTGGGGAAGAAAATCTTTTTAGGAAAAAAATTTTCTGATTTCCATTCAGCAACACCGTAAACTTTGGATCAAGCAAATAAAAATATTTCTTTCATATACAGTTAAACAAGAGACTGTTTCAGCAGCCTTACTTCAAATGAAACATCTGAATCATAGTATGTTTTGAGTTTATTTCGTTACTAAATTCAATAATGACTACGCCTAAGAAGTGCTTAACTTTTAATGACATTTGTCTAAAACTACAAAGCAATAAATTTTGTTTCAGGGGCACTGTCACGCAATTTGGATACACTCAAAGATGTGTTTGGAACAGTAAAAAAGATTTGTTGCAAAGATTTTACAGTTTTCCTGCAAAGCACTTAATACATGCACTGAGACTATTTGTGGTTATCTATGGCTACCAAAGATGAAGAGGAAATGGATTACAACTTGAAAAAAGTCAGGTTAACAGTTTTTCACGTTTTGTCATTGTTTCTTAGGAAATCACTGTAAAATAATTTGCTGGTTTTCTTTCTTCCAAGAAATGATTTGAAATGAACCTTTTTGTGTTACATGGCCTATTCAAGTAATAGAAAAGGTACTTCCTCACAATTTGAACAAACTTATAACAGGAGTTGTAGTGACAAGTACTCCTTTAAGCCATTTGGATGCTGGATTGACAGTGCGCATGCTACTGATCTCAAGCACACATGCAGCCTAATTTCTTACGCCTGATTTTCAAATCCAGATTGCTGGAACTCTTGATCAACGTTTTGCCTTCTCAAAAGTATGTGGATGGCTTCAGCAACATTCAGATGCCATCCAAACATGTTTGAAATCTTAGAAAAACATCTGAAGTGAGTAAAATAAATGGTTGGAACTTTTTTTCAAATCTGCTGTAAATCATAACGTTGACTAACACAATGTAATTTCTTTTTCTAGCCCGACATTTTTTTCAGTCACATCTTGTCCCTAGCCTGACAAAATAATGACCTGTTTCTTTATAGACAAAAATTATATTGTGCAGGCACATGATAAACCAAAGTACAGTACCTTTGTTTATTGGAAACAAAATTTATTATTGTGTGCTGCATCATGTTTATAAATATAATGTGCTCACGTCTCTCTTTTCACCACTGACCAGGATTTCTTCTGATTAACAATAATTTACAATGAATAATCTCAAATGGATTTTCAAGAAAAGTCTCTTAAGATCACTCATACACCAGTAAGCCAGGCCTTAAAGGGACCCTCCAATCTTACAAAAAATTCACACTAAATTGTTGGAAATAATTACTACTTCCAAATTTTGTTTTGAATTGTACATGGATATAACATTTAAGTGTACAAAAAAGTCTATGTCATCATTGCCTACTTTCACTTTTGAATTTCCTGAGAGCGGCCATTTTGGATTTGATGATGTGTAATGGTTGCAGCTATTGTTAGGAAGCAATTGAAGCAAAACATCTTTTGTGTTAAAACAATGGGGCACTTGCTGTGAGGGCACGAGGTAGCAGCCATCCGCAGATACAAAAGCAGATTTATGAACGACTCATTAGCCTATCGAGGGTCTATATTATGGAACTTGGTGAACTACAATGATAAAACAACTAATGTGAGCTTCAAGGAATTAAAGAAGCGGCTTACTGCCAGGGATTATTTTAAAGACTTTATTTTTGACGACACAGCAGGCTCTACGTCGAGACACAGAGTCAGCGACTATGTGTACTTTTAAATTGATTACTGCTAGATTTTAGACTAATATTTCTGCTTTTAGCTTTTATTGATTTTATAGGTATATATTTTGTATTTAAATTAATTACTGTTGATATTTTAGTTTTTCTCGAACTTTTTACCTGTGTATATTTCATTGTGACGTAGTTAGCATACACGACCCCACAAGCTTGTAAGCTTTTAAATCTTATCGTGTTTAAATAAAGGTTTTATGTTATGTTATGTTATGTTATGTTAATGGGGCAATCATTACACATCATCAAATCCAAAATGGCCATGCCTGGAAAATTTAAAAGCAAAAATAGGTGATGATGATATTGATTTTTTTTGTACACTTAAATGTTTTATCCATGTTTTAAAGCAAAATTTGAAATCTAGTTATTATTTCCCACAATTTGTTGTAAGAGTGGAGGTTCCCTTCAATGTATATCACCTGTTAACAAAGCCAAATTCTCTGTTATGAAAAATGTCCATTTCTTTCTTTTCATGAAATTTATTGATAGGGTGGGGGTGGGGGTGGAGGAGTTAGATAGTTGGACTATTGTACTTGAAAGAAATGTTACAGGATTTCCACGCGATGCGTGAGTGGAGCACTGCACTAGCATTGCAGAGGTCATAGGTTCAATTCATGTACAATCCTGAATTTTTTTCAGGCTCAATTTTTACTACAGCTTAAGTAGCGTCCATAACTGCGATGATTGTTCACAAATTCATTCACACTGAGTTAACTTTGTTACTGTGAAATGTCTGTGAGCTTGTTATAATACAGCACATAGTTGTGTAATTATTACAGCTGGCACCCTTGTAATTTAGTTATGCCCTATGAGGTGTCAATATTATTGTTATTATCACCATTTAAGTAGTAATTATTAAATGAGAATGATATACAGTAATTAATATTACTTAGTGTTGTCTCAAAATACCTACGTTTTACTTAGTTGGAAATCTGTGCGTAGCAAAAGAGAAATAATTGAGTTAACATCAAAGGGATTTATTACCTTCAGTCTGTACTTGAGCCAAGGGTGAAGGCGGACCTTCACCTCTCTCATTAGTGGCTTTTACACGAAACTCGTAATCAGTGTTAGGCCTCAGCTTTTGTACAGTGTGCATGTTATTGGAGGGTCTCCAACAGATTCCTCTGTGAAATCTTCTTCACTTGTTTTCCTGCGGTAAAGGATTAAGAATTCTTGACGAAAACCTCCATTGTATCCAGGAGTCCAGCTGACATTTACGCTAACTGTCTTGGCATCAGGCACCTGAAAAGACACCAGTTTAACGTCTTGTGGGGCATCTGGTTGACCTGAGAAGAAAATCAAATACAGCATCAAGGGGCCAGTGTTTCACCAATACTGCCAATTGTTGCATCAGCATTAAAACTAAATGCACCAGTGAAAACAGTGCCGACCGGTTAGCTCAGTGGTAGAGCACCGGACTAGCGTGCGGGAGGTCGGTGGTTCAAACCCCGGTCGGACCAACACTCAGGGTCTTTAAATAATTGAGGAGAAACTGCTGCCTTTGTAATAACATCTGCAAATGGTTAGACTTTCTAGTCTTCTCGGATAAGGACGATAAACCGTAGGCCCCGTCTCACAACTCTTCACAATTGATTCTGTGGGACGTAAAAGAACCCACACACTGTTCGAAAAGAGTAGGGGACGTAGTTCCCGGTGTGGTGGTCTATCTCTCATCTGATGATTAAGTGCTCGGAGATATTAGCTGCACAAGCTACTCTAAAATCCGAGGGTAAATAATGTGATGTAATGTGATGTAACAGTTCATACATTACAGCAGAACAAGTACTTTTGAGAGGATTCAACAAGGATGAGTGTGACCTGAAATGCCACAAAATTAAATACATTTTAAATCTTGGCACAGCGAAGTCCAAAAAGAGAAGGAATATGGGGCAGCAAGGTCGGATGGTTAGAGTGCTGGACTTGTAATCCAGAGGTTCTGGTTTCAAGACCTTTGCCCTCTGACCACTGCCTGGATTTGTTTCACTGTAGTCCTGAGTTCAAATCCTTTACCATGCTAATAAGATAGCCAATTGATTTTGATCGGTTTGGATTTTTAAGACTTACGTGTTACTGCTGTTATGTTTCTGAGGGATTAATGAAGCCTACCATTATCATCATCTCCACAAAAAGCAAATTATTACTCAGACTTCTGGCGGAAGCCCAAGTCAAAATGTTGTCAGATTTTTTCGGGTGTGTATCATCCACAAAGCTCACTTCCAACAGTTCTGCATGAGCACGGATGTCAATAAATTTGAAAGTAGATTAGGCTTATAATTAAAAACAGGCGGTCATAGAAGTGAGCACTGAAGGTGCAAGATCTCTGTAATAACCCCTTATATGAAATAATAAGATTGATTTGACTGCCTACTATCCAGAAATGGCAACAAAAGATGTACAGGAAAGGGTTAAATAAGAAAGTTATTTTGCTGCAAGTTGCCCAGATTGACAAAATAAAATTGATTCGTTCAAAAGAAAAAAAAAAAGTTCAAATAATGATCACATTCAAGAACAGCAGGAGCCCATGAGTATTATGTAACTCTCATACTAAGCCTCTGTCATGGCATTTTTACAGACCGAACTATTTTTAGACTAGCTTTTCAACAAGGACGTCAGTAGGAACAAGAGCGTTTCAAAACAACGAGTTTACAGTCAAAATACTCAGTGCTTGCCGCCAACAAATCGGCAATAGTTTTAATTAATTGTGAACAGACTGCATTATTTGTTTCAAACTTTCAAATTTTAAAAAATTATTTTGACTATTGTAATCATCCAGCCATAGCCCGATTGTGACCTCATTTAAAATATTGATTGTCGATTCGTTTATTTCTCATGAGGCTTGAACCTTTCTTGCAGTGTTCACATCCAAAACACAATGTTAAAACCTGTGACAAGAAAAGATACCACCCTCTGCTGAAAGAAGGCCTTTCAGCTGCTATTTGCAGCTTGCCAGATATGAATAACTTAATTTTCCCTGAGAGAGCACACATCACACGTTCATCAGGATGCTTTTCGGGTATAAACACAGACTCATCAGAATAATTTTTTTATTGAGGAAAGCTTATTGCGAGGCTGTGCTCTAAGAAACATTTTTGGGAGCCCAAAACACTAAACCTTTGACATTCAGGGTTCCCAGCATGGTAATTTTGGGCAAAAACTAAGATTTCCTTGTCACCCAAAAGCATGGGCCACTGGGCACTGCTAGAGCACAGCTCTGTATTGTCTGTTTTTCTGTGTCTTAATTCATAGAATTTCATAATTACTTGACCTGCGTAAACAAACCAAAATCTTCATACTGCAGATCAAATTAACCCAATGATGTTATCGCTAGCAACTTGAAAGGAACTGGAAAGGAATTCAGATCTCATTATGCTAACTTTGTCACAACTGTGTAGGTCAGTGAAGGAATCAGTGAAGTAGCCAATTATATATTCTGATTGCCTCTTGCATGGAAGGCTGAGTGAAGGCCAATATGGCCTTTAGTTAATGATGTACAAGATATTACTAGCATCACCTACCTCTCTCGCGTATTCTATACTGTTGAGAGTCGTTGCCTAGAAGATTCACTGCTACACAGTAGAATTCTTCATCAATAGCAGCAACAGCAACTGTCATTTCAGTGGAGGTTGCTAAACTTAGAATGCTTTTAACTTGATCATCATACAGTGCATCGAGGTTGTTTGCATCCAGATCTCTTTTCCAAGCCAACTGAGCTGAGGGCTTGGCACTGACGATACAAGTTAACTTCACATTCTCGCCTACTGCACCAGGAATATTAGTGGCCATAGGGAAAGATGTGGTAATAGTTGGGCGTGCTGCAAAAGAAAATAATTGGATTACATTTAAGTGTATGTGATTTGTAGTTTGCTTGATCCAAACTTTATGGTGTTGAATGGAAATTGAAAAAAAAAAATCCTAAAAAACTCTTCCCCTCTTTTTTGCTAGGTTAAAATGTGAAATTTTACTTCTGGTGGCGTACATTACCGCACAAATGACTGGAGGCGAGAATACAGAGCTGTGATGTTAAAACAAGAATCTCCTGTGTGTACTATAATTTTAATAATGAAAATTGTGACATTGCTTTTTTTCTTTCTATTTCTTTATAAATGACTGATCCTCCTAGATTAGCTACATGTAGTGCTATTTGTGGATCAGTCTAGTTTATAAATCTTCTTTTCGTTTACATTATTTGGAATAAAAGTGAATTAAGTGAAAGTTTGCTTTTTTCTGTATTCAACAGGCGAAAAAGTGGGGAAGAAAATCTTTTTGGGAAAAAATTTTTCTGATTTCCATTCAGCAACACCGTAAACTTTGGATCAAGCAAATAAAAAAATTTCTGTCATATACAGTTAAACAAGAGACTGTTTCAGCAGCCTTACTTCAAATGAAATATCTGAATGGTAGTATGTTTTGAGTTGATCTCGTTACTGAATTCAATAATGACTATGCCTAAGAAGTGCTTAACTTTTAATGACATTTGTCTAAAACTACAAAGTGGTAAATTTTGTTTCTGAATCCCCCTTTAAAAGGGCACTGTCATGCGATTGGATACACTCAAAGATGTGTTTGAAACAGTAAAATGTTGCAAAGATTTTGCAGTTTTCCTGCAAAGCACAAGCTTAATACATGCACTGAGACTATTTGCGGTTATCTATGGCCACCAAACATGAGGAGGAAATGGATTACAACTTGAAAAAAGTTAGGTTAACAGTTTTCAAGTTTTGTCATAAGATTGTTTCTTGGAAAATCACTGCAAAATAATTTACTGGTTTTCTTTCTTCCAAGAAATGATTTGAAATGAACCTTTTTGTGTTACATGGCCTATTCAAGTAATAGAAAAGGTACTTCCTCACAATTTGAACAAACTTATAACAGGAATTGTAGTGACAAGTACTCCTTTAAGCCACTTGGATGCTGGATTGACAGTGCGCATGCTACTGATCTCAAGCACACATGCAGCATGATTTCTTACACCTGATTTTCAAATCCAGATTGCTGGAACTCTTGATCAACGTTTTGCCTTCTCAAAAGTATGTGGATGGCTTCAGCAACATTCAGATGCCATCCAAACATGTTTGAAATCTTAGAAAAACATCTGAAGTGAGTAAAATAAATGGTTGGAACTTTTTTTCAAATCTGCTGTAAATCATAACGTTGACTAACACAATGTAATTTCTTTTTCTAGCCCGACATTTTTTTCAGTCACATCTTGTCCCTAGCCTGACAAAATAATGACCTGTTTCTTTATAGACAAAAATTATATTGTGCAGGCACATGATAAACCAAAGTACAGTACCTTTGTTTATTGGAAACAAAATTTATTATTGTGTGCTGCATCATGTTTATAAATATAATGTGCTCACGTCTCTCTTTTCACCACTGACCAGGATTTCTTCTGATTAACAATAATTTACAATGAATAATCTCAAATGGATTTTCAAGAAAAGTCTCTTAAGATCACTCATACACCAGTAAGCCAGGCCTTAAAGGGACCCTCCAATCTTACAAAAAATTCACACTAAATTGTTGGAAATAATTACTACCTTCCAAATTTTGTTTTGAATTGTACATGGATATAACATTTAAGTGTACAAAAAAGTCTATGTCATCATTGCCTACTTTCACTTTTGAATTTCCTGAGAGCGGCCATTTTGGATTTGATGACGTGTAATGGTTGCAGCTATTGTTAGGAAGCAATTGAAGCAAAACATCTTTTGTGTTAAACAATGGGGCACTTGCTGTGAGGGCACGAGGTAGCAGCCATCCGCAGATACAAAAGCAGATTTATGAACGACTCATTAGCCTATCGAGGGTCTATATTATGGAACTTGGTGAACTACAATGATAAAACAACTAATGTGAGCTTCAAGGAATTAAAGAAGCGGCTTACTGCCAGGGATTATTTTAAAGACTTTATTTTTGACGACACAGCAGGCTCTACGTCGAGACACAGAGTCAGCGACTATGTGTACTTTTAAATTGATTACTGCTAGATTTTAGACTAATATTTCTGCTTTTAGCTTTTATTGATTTTATAGGTATATATTTTGTATTTAAATTAATTACTGTTGATATTTTAGTTTTTCTCGAACTTTTTACCTGTGTATATTTCATTGTGACGTAGTTAGCATACACGACCCACAAGCTTGTAAGCTTTTAAATCTTATCGTGTTTAAATAAAGGTTTTATGTTATGTTATGTTATGTTATGTTAATGGGGCAATCATTACACATCATCAAATCCAAAATGGCCATGCCTGGAAAATTTAAAAGCAAAAATAGGTGATGATGATATTGATTTTTTTTGTACACTTAAATGTTTTATCCATGTTTTAAAGCAAAATTTGAAATCTAGTTATTATTTCCCACAATTTGTTGTAAGAGTGGAGGTTCCCTTCAATGTATATCACCTGTTAACAAAGCCAAATTCTCTGTTATGAAAAATGTCCATTTCTCTCTTTTCATGAAATTTATTGATAGGGTGGGGGTGGGGGTGAGGGTGGGGGTGTTAGATAGTTGGACTATTGTACTTGAAAGAAATGTTACAGGATTTCCACGCGATGCACCATCTAATGATGCACATGTCATCGGTTTCCCCATGGGGTCGACCCCAGGCCCAACCAGGGAGATAAGTGGTTGAGTATAAGGGTAGGGGAAAAAATGACATTGTTTTACGATCAAAGATTAGGGGGTGGGGGAAATCACAAGTTTGTAAAGGATGTCAGGGGAATTTTCTGCTGAGACACATTTCACCCACGGAGGGACTTTGTCATGCAAGATTCCCCAACTCCTGGGGAAATTCCTCAAGTTTGCTTGACTAATTTTACAATCCCCTGGTTAGCCCGGGGGTCGACCCCATGGGGAAACTGATAACATGTGCATAACACCACAGCTGGACAAGATTGACAAGGGAATCTGTAGACCTACTTTGGACATTGAGTGTAACTTCTCTTGAATCTATGCCAAGCTCGTTTTTTGCTGTACAAGTGTATTTTCCATCATCGCTTCCACTTGTGTTAGGAATAGTAAAGTGTTCTCCTTTCCCAACCTCCTTTCCATTGCTTATCTTCACCCAGCGTATTTCAGGTACAGGGACACCTTCAGCTTCACACACCATGGTGACATTGTTGGTTTCATTGACTGTGTACGAACCTTGAGGAAAGCGGGTGATATGGGGAGGATCTTTACAAACAAATAAAGTAAAAACATTGGTTAGTTATCCTTCAATAATATTTAGTGCAAACTATCCAATACACATGTGTTTGCATGAGATGCAATGAGCTACATGTAACATCACATTTAAAAAATACAACTCTTTTAATGACATACATGTACCCAAATTGTACCGAATGAATGTAATAAACATGTACATTTTCCAATCAAAACCCTCAATATATTTCAAATGTTTACTCTTAAATAACACATACTGTATACCACATTTCCTCAAATAAGTGCCAGCTGCTTATTTAAAATTGCAGGAAACAGAAGAGGTGTATATTTGAAGGAGGGAGCTTAAATGAGGAGCACACTTATTAAGTTTTTTCTGGCAAAGAACTGTAACTTTAATTAGATTGCATAATGCACATTTTATAAAAGGAACTCTGCAAGCACATAGAGATAGAAATAACTGGAAATGACTTAACGGAAAATAAACTGTTCTCCTACATGAACTGATCAATGCCAGTGTAGTTGAAGCTTAAAAAGTTATAATTAACAATTAGATTGAGCTCGAGATTTCTATTGCGTGATAGCTGATGAGGGCGCAGCTTGAATCAGCTATTACACGTAGAAATTGAGAGCGAATAATCTAATTGTTTTAGTATAATTCTACAAGTCGTTCAAAACTAAGTAAGTAGATTATCCAAATTCTCCTCACAGACACTTTGTTAACAAGATGCAGTGGGTGCCATTTTTCACAACCGCTACTCACTATCCATCACAGAATAGATAGTGAGTAGCACAGCCAATCAGAGAACGGCAAATGTGATAGAACGCTAGTAGATTTATACTTAGGCGACAGTATAAACAGGTTTTTGCTGTATCCCTTGACTAATAATAAAGTGAGGGGGAGGGGGGCTCTTATTTGATATTTTGGCCAAGGAGGATGGGTGCTTATTTGACACCTCTTAGGCACCTGTTCCCAAGCTCATCTATTGGTGATGAGTTTAATGGCAAGTAGTGTGATGCATTTAATTCACTTATAACTACTATAAAACTGTACAGGTCTCAAATCATAGAAAAGTCTTCACAAGTCCAAAGCCAAAAAACATCATTAATTAAGTATTATTATTAGTTTTGAGAGCTGAATTAATCTTTTGTCTCATGATTGAGTCACAAAGATGTGGATTGCGACGTTTCGACCGCTATAATGCTGGTCTTCATCAGGCAATGGTGTTGACTGCCTGCGTGTGAGTATAAGAAGCACTGTGGCTGGTGGTGATTGGTGCATTTCGATCCTCGCTTAGGCTGTTGTTGATTGGAGGATTTCAATCCTTGTTGTTCAGACTAGAAATTGTTCCCTCAGTGGTCTGCTTTGGTACTGATTGGCTGTTGTGTTGTTTGATCGTGGGCATCCATGCTTCAGGAATTTGAATTCCACTGTCCCTGTTGATGTTGTTAGGGTGAAGTCTTATGTGAATAGCCTCTTTAACCCTACGGGTGTACCAATGTGGGTCTCGGTCAATAAATTTAACTTCGTCCCAGAGCGGATAATGTCCGGTTGCGTTGCTATGTTCTGAAACGGCGGAGGATTGGGTTCTAGGAAGCCGTATGTCTCTATTGTGTTCCTTAATCTGTTCGTGCATAGATCTTCCCGTCTCTCCAATATAACCCCACCACATTCGCAGGGAATCTTGTAGACTACTCCGTCTTGTTTTACTGGATTGACAATGTCCTTAGTTCGCACTAGGCGTGATCTAAGAGTTGTGTCAGATCTGAAAACAGTCTGTATGCCTTGTTGTTATAGGCAACGGCCAAGAGCCTCCAATGTGCCTTTGACGTATGGCAGAACCACAGTAGATTTAATTTCGTGTTCATGTTCTTTAGTGGTTGTTCATCCCTTGGTTTTTGTAAGGTTTTTTATAAACAAAAATGGATAACCGTTGGAAACAAGGACCGATGAGAGGTGTTTCATTTCATGAGAGATAACTGATGGTTTTGTTATGAGGTATTTAGATCGATCATACAGGCACTTGACAATACCACGTTTTACAGATTGCGGGTGGTGTGAATCATACATTAGGTACTGGTCAGTGTGTGTAGGCTTTCTGTGAACACTGGTAGAGAGGTATCCATTCAAATTGTTAATGATCAACATATCAAGGAAGGGAAATGAGTTGTCATTCTCAGTTTCCATTGTGAAATGGATCGTCGGCTGCTGACTATTGAGGTGTTGTAAGAAAGAGTCAACTTTGTCACGATTTAGGATGGTAAAGGTGTCATCCACATAGCGTTTCCAGACCTTAGGTGTACAGGGCGTGGATATCAAAGCTAGAAGAAGCAGCCATGGGTAGCCCGGTATCCGCAGTGATAGCTAACCTCTAAATGGAGGGTCTTGAGGTGCAAGCTTTGACATCCATGCCTTGTACACCTAAAATCTGGAAACGCTATCTGGATGACACCTTTACCATCCTAAATCGCGACAAAATTGACTCTTTCTTACAACAACTCAATAGTCAGCAGCCGACGATCCGTTTCACAATGGAAACTGAGAATGACAACTCAATTCCCTTCCTTGATACGTTGATCATTAACCCATTGACTACCGCAGGTTTTTACATTTTCGGAGTGATTTTCCACCTATAAACGATGAATAGCAATTAGTGACTCTTTATTTGAACTACCAGGGAAAAGTGGTGCTGTCCTAAGGCACTGGAGGCTCAAGGTTTCTGAAAACGTCATTTTGACGTAGCTATTTTTTATCCGTGAAGCGACAACAATGGCCCAAGTTGGGTTTCCCTGGCGATTTCTGCCAAATTTACAGCCATTTTTCATCTTTAGCGGCTGCCTGATGAGCATCATTAAGCGTGACGGTAGCTAAGAGTCCACTTTCTCAAAGAATCGAGCAAGGTGATCTACTTTGTTGTTGAATTTGGCTTGTTACTCGACGAACTGGGAATTTGGCCGGTCGAACACTTAGTACCTTTGGGACTCGACTATTGATGAATTTCTCGACCTACCGCCACATATTTTGGAATTTCTGTGTACTGAAGATGACCACGAGCAGGAAATTTTGGCGGTAGGTCGGAGTGGCTGTAGACTTAGTTTATATGTGAAAGAATTGGGGGAAGGAACGGGCGCTGTCAAAAATTCTCGTTAGTTCCCAGCATGCAATGCGCTCAAGATGTTGAAAATGTCGGGAAGGCCCGAATGCACTGGAACAAAAGGCTGTATCTACGCTCGGGAGAAGAATATGAACAAAAAAAGTCATTTCTAAGCTAGAAAAAGGACTGAATTTCGTTATGATGGTTGAATTTTGGTTTTTCGACGATGATTTCCCTAAAAAACATGAAGGCAAAAAGGGGCATTTTTCTTGTTTCTCTTTGACGTTAAAAACGGCCAGTTTCGTTCTTGTCCAAACTCAAAAGGCCATTTATTGGATATCCAAATTTAAAGGGCATTCCATTTCGTGCTCACAACTAACAGTTAAGGCAATATTCGTGCGATTGAGAGAGTTGCAATGTTTTGAAGCATGGGAGTTTTTTACGGCCGGTTTTGGCCGGCACGGGTGCCAATGGGTTAAGGATTCAAATGGATACCTCTCTACCAGTGATAGCTGAGTTAATCTTTTGTCTCATGATTGAGTCACAAGGATGTGGATCACGACGTTTCGACCGCATTACTGCTGGTCTTCATCAGGCGATGGTGTCAACTGGCTGCATGTGAGAATAAGAAACACCGTGGCTGGTCATGATTGGTGCGTTTCAATCCTCGCTTAGGCTGCTGTTGATTGGAGGATTTCGATCCTTGTCGTTCAGACTAGAAATTGTTCCCTCAGCGGTCCGCTTTGGTACTGATCAGCTGTTGTGCTGTCTGATCGTGAACATCCACGCTTTAGAAATTTCAATTCCACTGTCCCTGTTATCTCTCATGAAAAGAAACACCTCTCATCGGTCCTTGTTTCCAACGGTTATCCATTTTCGTTTGTAAAAAATCTTACAAAAACCAAGGGATGAACAACCACTAAAGAACCTGAACCCGAATTTAAATCTACTGTGGTTCTGCCATACGTCAATTGAAAGGCACATCGGAGGCTCTTCGCTGTTGCCTACAACAACAAGGCATACAGACTGTTTTCAGATCTGACACAACTCTTAGATCACGCCTTAGTGCGAACTAAGGACATTGTCAATCCAGTAAAACAAGACGGAGTAGTCTACAAGATTCCCTGCGAATGTGGTGGGTTTATATTGGAGAGACGGGAAGATCTATGCACGAACAGATTAAGGAACACGATAGAGACATACGGCTTGCTAGAACCCATTCCCCTCCCGTTTCAGAACATAGCAATGGGACTGGACATTATCTGCTCTGGGATGAAGTTAAATTTATTGACCGAGACCCACACTGGTACACCCATAGGGTTAAATAGGCTATTCACATAAGACTTCACCCTAACAACACCAACAGGGACAGTGAAGCATGGGTGCCCAAGATCAAACAACACAACAGCAGATCAGTACCAAAGCGGACCGCTGGGGGAACAATTTCTAGTCTGAACGACAAGGATCAAAATCCTCTAATTAACAACAGCCTAAGCGAGAATGGAAATGCACCAATCACCACCAGCCACGGTGCTTCTTATACTCACACACAGACAGTCAACACCATCACCTGATCAAGACCAGCAGTATAGCGGTCGAAATGTCGCGATCCACATCTTTGTGACTCAATTGTGAGACAAAAGATTAACTCAGCTATCATTTGAAACCACGACAATGAACTCTTTTCATAATATTAATGGTTTTGTTTATAAGGTATGTTGATTCTAATCTAAATCATCACTCCACCCTTTCTGCCAAGGCCTTTAATTATTATTTTAGACATCAGCATCTTTTATATCATTGTGAATCTTTCAAGAATCTTGAGGTAAAATTAATTTTTAAAGGTTGAAAGCGTATAGTCTTCATACTAAAATAGCCTTTTTTTAATCTTCCACAAAAGCAAAAGCACAAGACTTGTGGACTTACGTTTAATCAACAACTGAGCACTTGCTGGAGGTCCATCTCCCATACTATTTGCTCCAATACATGAATACCAGCCTGCATCCAGTTGAGTAACTGCAGACTTTGTGTAGGTTGTTGATATGCAATCAGCACAGCTGGCCCCTGGAATGTCGACACCTTTGAACTGCCACTTATGGGATGTGGTTGGTGGATTGCCAATTGTTTTGCAAGTGAACGTTGCAGTTGCTCCCTCCGCCAGAGTCAGGTTCTTAGGATGATCAGCAGCAAATTGAACAACTGGGCGATCTGACAAAAAACAGAAACAATAAATGGAAACTGTTGCAAACAAACAACACAGAAACTTAAAGTGCACCATATGCCAAATTATTTTTTCCACTAATATAATACTTTGTACCTATTCCAAAAACAGTCAGACTTTATTTCCAATACTAGACTTATTTATGGGCTTCAAAACGTATGATAAACTAAGCATCATTTGGTACATGACCAAGCCAGAAGTGGCGTGGGTCTGTTCCCCAGTTGACATCACAAACTGTTTTGCATGCATTTTTACAAATCAGTTTGTGATGTCATACAGGAATAGACCCATGCCCCTTATTAGCTCTGTTGTGTGACAGATGACGGCTAGATTTCGTAACTTTTACAGCCTATAAAAAGTCAAGACTTGGTTTTGAAAAAGGCACAACGTGTTTCAAACAGGTGCATATGTTGACTTTTGGGCCAGCTTTTTTATTGAATTTGTTGTTGTTGTAAGTTGTCTTTGCCAAATTGGCCATATAGACATAACCCTGCCCCTCAAGAATAATCAAAAAAACAAAAAGGAAAAGAAACAAAACAGAATAGTTAAAAGAAAGGGAAAGAAAGAAAATCATACACTGCAAATACATAATAATTTATATACCCTCCCACCTCCCCCCTCCCCTATCTCTGTCACTATAAACCAAAGGCCTCAATTTCAACAATGAAAAATGGTACTTACATTCAACTTCAAGCTCTGTATTTTGTCTCACTTGACCAGCGGGATTGTACGCAATACAGGAATAACTTCCATTTTGCCTCCAAGAGAGTGGACTGATGGTCAGGTAACTGAGAGTCTTGGAAAGCTTTGAGTTTTGGATTGGTTGAGATATTGTTGAGATATGGTAAGGTGGCGTCTGCGTCAGATTCTGTCCATTCAACACCCACCGGATTGGTGAGAATGGTTTGGCATCAGCTGTACAAGAGTAGCTCTGGTTTTGATTTTCAGTTCTGGTCACTTTTGTTGTTGGTAATGACAGACCAGAAAAACTTGGCGGAACTACCAAGAAATAATAGATAGGAAGCTATGAGTACAGTGAAACCTCGATTTAATCCGGACTCAACGGGACTGGAGTGAATAGTCAGCATAATCGAGAGTCTGGATAATCAAGAATAAAAATATTAAGGAGGTAAAAATGAATTAATTACGAAACCAAAATTTCATTTAGCAACAAAACAAGGCTCAGTCAATGAGAACTCAATGGAATTCACTGTGCTTAGAAATTTGATGTTTGAAAGGAAAACAAAGCCATATCAAATGCACTTAAATTCAATGCCTAAATTAAAAATAAATTCAAAAGAATAGCATTTCAGGAATCTCCATCATACATGTACCTTAGTTATCAATATTCATGAAAACAGTGGGACCACAAAAAATGGTCTGGATAATTGTGAAGTCTGGTTAACTCTTTAACCCCTTAGGGTTCTCCCTTTGACGAGTAAAATCGTCTGGCATTAGACAGAGTAAAATCTATAAGTCACTCTTAGGGAGGAAAGGGTTAAGGGAGATATTTTTTTTAAGGGAGATATTTTTTTTAACTCTTTAACCCCTAAGGGTTCTCCCTTTGACAAGTAAAATTATCTGGCATTAGACAGAGTAAAATCTATAAGTCACTCTTAGGGATTTTCAGATAATTGAAGCGGTGCATGGAATAAAGCCCTACAGTGTAAGTGACTCTTGATGTTCAGTCAAATTCTGTTTTTTGTGTTACAAGTAAGTAACAGGCAATTTGAATGAGAATCTAACAGCTGATCAGATGCCACTTAGGGCTTTTTCTCACACACCCCTTCAATTAAGGTTTGAGAGTAACATAGACTTTAGGCCTGAGAGTGAAGTGATAGCCAAAATGGCAAATTATTACATAAAGAAAACTAAGACAACTTGTTGAGCTCTTGTTAAAATATATCACAGTTGAATCTCCTGTAAGTGAGCACCTGCATGTGGGCTTGACATTCTTGCTGATTGTTTATAAGAGGCCAGACCAAAATAATAATAATAACAATAATAATAATAATAATGTTAAAAATTTATACAGCGCAACTTTCCATAAAAATGATCAAGTGCACTTTACCAGTTATTGTAAATTTTTCATATTTCATTTTTAAGCATGTACATGTAAGAGAAAACGGAGTCTACAACTACATTTTGGGTCAGTAGCATGCCTAAGATGCAAGTAGCAGATGCTTATGATATGTTTCAATTAAATTGACTTGCAGGGAAATTTTGGAACTACATGTCCATTGGGAAAAAATGGTAATACTTAACAGAGGTGACTGCTTATAAGACAAAAGAGGTTCAACTGTGGCTCCAATTTAAAGTGCCCCTAACCCCCCAAAATTTTTTTTCATTTTAAATGATTCATCTCTGAATTAGAAGCACAACCGTGAAAAAATTTTTTGATTCAGTTGAATCTTCACTTTTCTGTGCCCTGGTAAAGTCTCAAAATTACGACCAAAAAGGCCGCCATTTTGTTTCACGACCGAGTTATGGGGAGATTGGGTTCATCGCTTGTATGACGTCATCCTGGGAACAGAAGTTCTGTTGCGCTTACAAAGTTCTTTGAAGGAAGCTCAATAATTCTAACTCTAAGGGCAAATAAGACATGATTTTAACCGATAATTAATTTTATATTCATAGTATTGTCACATGTAACATTTCTCTCCTAAGAGAAGATTTGATGTTTTGCAAACGAATGAGCCAAAGACAGATCAGCTGTTCGTGAAATAAACATATTCCCATTGCCTGATCTCACAAGCATTTTATGCCCTTTTATACGGTGAAAACAGAAAATTCCAATGAGTCCGTTCAGTGAAAAGATCTCCTCTTTAAAACCTGTTTATTGTATAGTGATACAACCCAAACATGTGCATGTACCACGTTTCCAATGCATCGTGATATTCGGTGTGCTGCGTATCAGATACACAAAGGATTTAACCGCAGCGACACAAAGTAGTCCAGAATGTAATGGCAGCTAAAATAATTGTTTCTCAATACGTACCTTTAGAAAAACCTCATCAATCTAACTTCCTTTCAATTTTTCGTCTTCATGAGTCCTACTGTCTTCGACACAAGCGCTCTATTAAAACCGGTTTCCAACGTCAACAATCAAAATATATTTCAGAGGCCAATGATGCTAATTCACTGACAGAAGCCCATGTCACTGATCAATACATTGTAGACTGCTAAGAAAACTTGAAGTGTTTATAAATCAAATTGATTAACTTCACCGAATTCAGTTCATTTAGATGATGGTGCCACTTGAACTTCATGTTCAAATGGAGCTACATGTAGTAAAATATATCCAATCGCGTCTAAATTTGTGTCAGTTGTTTACATCAGATACGTGCAAATTATTCTCGCATCGCGAAGTTGCGTTTGCTTATTTCTAACCAACATTTTAGACGGATACGTAGCCTCAAATTTTAATTGCAGTAAGCTATATTTATTTTAAATGAATAAAGGGGATTAGTTTCTAAAGAAACTGTGGTGCTGCGTCGGTGGGGGAGTGAAACACGAAAATTTGGTTTATCAACAGAGTTGATAATGTAAATTGACCACCGTACAGGGATTCGATTAGCTGACGTTTCGAGCGTTAGCCCTTCGTCAGAGCGAATCGAGGAATTGTGGGTTGTGTATGGTTTACATACAGAAAATGGAGCTACGCTATTGCTGGTAACATGGTAACGTGAAAAACAGGAATAAATTAATGGAATGAAAAGCACTCGTTGATACCGTGGGGATTAATAGTGCCAATTTGAAAGATCAGTTTTTGCTCGAGATTTTTACGGCTTTCCGTGGTACCTTGATGTAGGGAAAGGCCGGAGATTGACATGTGTTGTTTGGAATGGTTAGGGAGATTAAAATGCCGAGCGACAGGTTTGGATGCGTCTTTGTCATCTTACTCAACATCACAAAGATGTTCTCGGAATCGGTCACCTAGTCGTCTTCCTGTTTCGCCGATGTATAACTTTTTGCATAATGTGCAGGTTATGCAATAGATAACATTTGCGGAGGTACACGTGAAACGATCAGCGATCTTAACAGATTGCTTAGGGCCCGATATTTTGTCAGTGTTTTGAATACGCGCGCTCGCGATGCAAAACTTGTCCTTTCATTCAAAACACTGACAAAATATCGGGCCCTAATTCCACAATTCATTGTGGCTGAAGTGGGCGCTGTCTCGCGGGCCATCAAAGCCGTGAAACAGTTCATCAAAATTAGGAAACATTACAGAGAATTCATCCGAGAGAGGGAAGTCAGCATGACGAGAAGTCCGTCCGTTTTCGATGACTATCTTGAAAACAATCCAGGGAAAAGTTGTATGGGCACGCGTGGAAAATATTACTCGTGGTCGGTCGTCAAGTTGTTATGTAAACACAGGGAGACATGCTGCCGAATTTCAACATATAAATAAGTTTTGTGTCGATCAACTCGGTTATTTTGATTTTATGGAGGCTTGTAAACATCAGCAAAACGTATTTTCAAGCGAGATAAACACCAGCAAAAACGTATTTGCACGCGAGACATTTTAACAAGTCGTTGTGTTACGCATCAGACGATATGGATTAAATTTCACATCTTATGCAAATATTTACGTCTTGAAGCCAACAAAAATAGTTAAGTATTTTCTTCCAGTTTTTTCACTGTTGTCATTTACGTTGATTTGTGATACGATTTTCATTCCACTGGTTCCATTTGACGACGAAAATGAACCCTTCAAAAACTTTCAACAATGGCCAAACCACGTGAAGCGCCAGTCAAATCTCTGTTTTGACGCGGAAACTGACGGGAAAAAGCTTACTCTTTTAAGTCTTAATTTTGCCCTTGAACATCGTTAACTCAAATTTTCGGTGTTGCTCACGAACAGAAGTTGTTGGTAGTGGTCAAAAGCTATCTTCAAATAAAAACAGCCTTCTTTAATATTTTATTCTATTTTTCAGCCGACAGCAAGCTTTTTAAGCACTGAGTTAGAATCAAATCCGATCCTGCTGTATGCCGTTTTCAACCAAAACACCCTCTTCAACACTTCACTTACATCGGCCAAAGCCTTCCCGAAAGAATTAAGAATCAACCAAGAAACCTGTGTGCTCTTTTCATTTCGGAGGAACCAAGAAACCAAGAAACCTGTGCGAGACTCAAAATACGCCACTTACTTTAATGTTACGTTTGCAATGCCCTAGGCCGAACCCTATCCCTAGCTCTAACCCTAACCCTAGCTCTAACCCTAACCCTAACTCTAACCCTAGCCCTAATTTTAACCCTAACTCTAAACTTAACAATAACCCTAAATCTTTTGAGTGCTGTTTTCAAGTCGGACAAAATCTACGCGCGCTGGCTTAAGGTTAACCAAGGTTGCTGTGTGCTGTTTTTAAGTCAACCCAGAATGTTGTGCACTGTTTTCCAGCTAAGGAAGCTTCTTGAGCACTAGCAGTAAGCAAAACACTTGTAATAAGTGCTGCATTTAAAAAAGTCGACCATTTCCAAGTCGGATGGGCATCTTGTGGGCTGTTTATGAGTCAAAAAGGCACATTGCGCATAAAGAATACCCTTGGGCATTGCTTCATGCATGTTAATAAGGCAGACATATGAAGGGCTGGGGGCATAAACTGCCTATGTGTAGTTTTAGGTGTTTTTTTTGCATACGTTATTTCTCGAAAACGAAAAAGAAATCGGTGAAAAAAAATACGGGACCATGTTTTTGAATCAAAATGCAGTTCACATGCAAAAATTTGGACAAATCCAAGCGAACTAAAAAAATGGCCGAAAATTACACATAGGCAGTTTATGCTCTCAGCCCTTCAATTGCTGATGTTTGTTTAAAATACCGATCGAAAGTCGGATGTGCGCCGTTTATATAAAATAACAATTATTGTTTTCAAACCACTGCACAATTCCCATTGCCGATGCACGGGTACTCGGTCGTTCAAGATTGAAATGTTAAATCAAAGCTTTTGCTCACCAGCAGCGTACACAGAACCACGAGGTACGGCAGATAACACTTAGAAACGAAGTTAATCTTTTTCGTCATCTCTTCTTCCGCGAATCTTGCTGTCCATTCCTGGTCTTCATAACCATGAGGCTCCTTCGAGCTCCTCACCGATTCCGTACTAGTTCCACTTCAGAAATGAAGTTAATTTGGTCTTCACCCTACACATAGCCTGACTCTGACTCCGAGGACGAAGAGGACATGATTCCAACACAATTTTGACTATACTGCCAGGCTTTTACCCTCCAATATGTGCTTCGATGACCCCAACAAACGCTTGCAAAAACAGAGATTGACTGAGAAGCTATCTTTCAATGTTCCCAGGATGACTTCACCAACCTTGTTGGACCCAGACTCCCTTTTACTCGGCCATGCAACAAATTGAATGAGACTTTGGCTGTCCATAAAAAATTGAGGATTCAACCAAATCCAATAATTCTTTCGCCGAAATACTTCGAATGATAAGTAGATTTATTTAGGCAAAAAAATTTTGGGGGGTTAGGTGCACTTTAAAAGCCTTTCTAGGCCCTTTCTGCGATCAGAACTTCAATTTAAATGGTAGTCCCTTAACCCTTTCTTCCCTAACAGTGAATTATGGATTTAACTTTTGTCTAGCGCCAGACGATTTTACTCGTCAAAGGGACACCCCTAAGGGGTCAAAGGGTTGATCCATTTCAAGAATGTAATGGCCTTCAACAGTTTGGTAGAGCTAACAACAGCTCTATCATTTACCTTGCACGATGATCGTCAACGTTACTTCTGTCCCAGTCCCTTCAGCATTTTGTGCTACACAGGAATAAGTATAATCCTCATGATTGAGCTGTACGTTGTTGATCACAAACGTTCCTGGATTATTTGACTGCAACTGCAATTGAACATTGTTTTCTTTGATAGTGTACTGAGGGACAGGATAGCCCTTTGCCCTGCATGTGAGTGTCACTGTTGTTCCTTGCACCACGGCATTGTCTGGAGTTCCAGTTTTGAGAGTCGTATCAGTTGGAGCATCTAAGAAAAATACAACAGGGCATATACATAATTACCCAATGTATTAGTTAGAGAGGGCAAGAAACGTCTTCAGTTTAAAGTGCCCCCAACCTCAAAAAGTTTTTTGCTTAAATAAAACTTGGCACCTGCTCAAAATGTATTGCACCGGTTTGCACGTTTTTAAACCGAATATTGACTTTTTATAGGCTGTAAAAGTTACGAAATCTAGCCATCATCTGTCCCACGACTGAGCTAGTAAGGAGCATGGGTCTATACCTTACATGACGCTTTGCATGCATGTTCATAAAGACTTCATGTGATGCAAATCAGCTTGTGACATCATGTCAGGAATAGACCCATGCCCCTTGCTAGCTTAGTCATGGGGCAGATGACTAGATTTCATAACTTTTACAGCCTATAAAAAATTAGATTTGCTTTAAAAAGGCACAAAACAGACCAACACGTTTTGAACAGGTGCAAAGTTTTACTTAAGCGCAAAAAAATATTTTGGGGTTAGGTGCACTTTAGGAGGTCCAATAGGCTTACCCTTATACATGTACTAACTATGTAGGACATAGCAACCGGTCTTCAAAGATCACTAAACCTGAACTTCTCCTGGATCGGATTGTACCACTACAGCACACCCAGATCCGCTAGAGCATTAGTCAATCCGTTAGCATCTGACCTTTACCCGATAGAGCATTAATCAAACATGATTTCGATATATTCATTCTCACATTAATGAATCTGTTAGCATAATTTTTATGATAACTATTTACCCTTGGTTTGAACCCAGGGCAATGTTTACCACATGAAAGGAAACCTGTGTGCAAGGAAACCGCAATTTTGGAGCAAAATAACAAAACCACCCAACAATTCACATAGGAGGGTTTTCCACTAGCCTCTTCAATTATCAACGAAATATTGTTTCAAGTGAATTTTTGCTGAAAAGTCCTGAAAAGCCACAAATTTCATCAAAATTAGTATGCATTACTTTTTCACAATACTGTAATATGCATTGACTTAGCAAAGTTCCACCAGTTAACAGCTGTTATCCCTGATGTAGGGTTTGAAGAAGTTTGTGAAAAACTGCTCCACATGGGAAAACATTATGGGCCTGATTTCAAGCATTCTTCTGGAAACGCAGATGACTTTGAAAACCAAAGAATGAGACGCCCTTAGTCAGAATTTAATTTGGAAACACAGATGACTTTGAAAGCCAAAGAATGAGACGCCCTTAGTCAGAATAAATTGGACTACACAGAGCAACCAGGGTTTTTGCAAGAAAGTCATCCAGGTTTTCTGTGCATTCCATATTTTTGAAAAATTTAAGCCAATTTCCCACTATTTTCAATTTTGGCCAATTCACACTGGAGGAAAACAAAGGCATGTATTACAATTGAAGAGCTGAGAGCATAACCGACCCAAATGACTTTTAGGGCTTTCTTCTTTTTTTGGTCCAAATCAACTGAATGTTTGCATGTAGCCTTTGATTCTCAGCCCTTCAATTCAGCTACACTCATTTGCATGTGTATTAATATTCATGCACGAATTGATTACCTGAAGAGCACGTGAAATGATTAACAGGTAGAAAAGGATTGTTTGATAGTGTGACGTAGACTACACGTTTGGCTGTTAAAACATTGATTTCAGTTTTATTGATAAGAAACTTACGTGGCTCTGAGGTGTCGATTGCTAGCTAAATTTAATTGAAACTTTCCAGCTTGGTGGTCGAAAGACGTCATTTTTAGTCTGTAGACCCGCAAGTCAGACATTTCTCAAAGAAGCGAGTGGCGTTGCTCTGTGCTTGCCAAATGCGAAGTGTTCTGAGTTGACCCCTGGAGCGAGCAAATCAGCATTTTGCAGTACAGAGTACTGAGCCAGGCGAGACAGTCTGAAAGCAACTCTTGTCTTAAGAGAGTCTTAGCCCATTTGCCAAAGGTTGCTGTGCCAGAAATTGGGAAAGGAGAGTTGTTTTTTGACTTGGCAAAAAAAAACTGGGATGTTTGATTAGGTGTTCTCCGCATTTGAGAGGCCATTTGATGCCCAGAATTCATTGTCATCACAGAGGGTGCTGTCCCCTTGAAAAGTTCTGGCAAGGACTGGAAATAAAATTCCCTTGGCTGCGGTGGAAAAATTTTCACTTCGAAAACATCACAGAGAATTCATCTAAGACTGAGCAATCGGCACCATGCAAGGAAAAGTTTCATTGCCACACGCTGCAAATACCGGTATTCAAAAGCACAAAAACTTATGATCGGCTGTCTGGTCATGTAAACACACGTAGAGATTAACATGCTGGTGGATTTTAACATATAAATCACTTTTGCACCAAGTACCTCGATTAGTTCGCTTATATGGAGTCTTGTAAACATCAGCAAAAAGTATTTTCACAACAACGTTTCTCAACAGCTGAAACCACACGAAACTAATTATTCTGAAAGCCCTGTTTAGAAACGAAAACCAACAGAAAAATAATGTACTGTTTCCAAGATACTCAGCTCATCCAAAACGGACCGACTTCTTGTGGTGCCGATTGCCCACTCTTAGTTGAATTCTCTGTGATGTTTTCGAAGTGAAAATTTTTCCACCGCAGCCAAGGGAATTTCATTTCCAGTCCTTGCCAGAACTTTTCAAGGTGACAGCGCCCTCTGTGATCACAATGAATTCTGGGCATCAAATGGCCTCTTGAATGCGGAGAACACCTAATCAAACATCCCACTTTTTTGTCTAAGTCAAAAAACAACTCTCCTTTCCCAATTTCTGGAAGGGCAACCTTTGGCAAATGGGCTAAGACTCTCAACTACGGGCCGCTTTTAAGACAAGAGTTGCTTTCAGACTGTCCTGCCTGGCTCAGTACTCTGTGCTGCAAAACATCGATTTGCTTGCTCCAGCAGTCAACTTAAATCTCTTTGCCTTTGGCCTTGCGCACGGTATTGGTTACCAACTCCGTTACAAAACATGTAACGCTAAATAATGAGCTAGAATTTAAGATTTCAGGACAACTGCAATAGTTTGAAAACAGGAATGGAAATGAAATTTCATGTGCATTTAGCTGGCAAAAAGAAAGCATTGAAATTCCTTTCAATTTTGAGTTAAGAACAAAATAAGAAACCGCACTCAAAAATTAGCGATAAAAACAAAAGTGAACGTGATTGTGATTTTTGAGACAATTTTTGCTTTTACGAAAAATTTGACCCCAAATCCACGAAAATCGAGATGCACATTAGTTGAGCAATCCCCTCGAAAAAGTTCATAAACGGAAACTAAATAGTTTTAGAGTTTAAGTGATTCTTTCAGCGTTACATAGGTAATTTTCAAGCTAAATTTCGACAAAAGGGTCAAAATGCAAAGCGTGCGTTTCGCCTAGCGTTTGCATAGTTTGATCGATAGTTTGGTTCGTTTGGTTCGTCAAGCAAGTCATATATTTCTGATTGAGGCCCCAGCTGTTCATATACGATGGGTCTTAATATATTGTCTGTCTGAGTTTCAAACCTTTTCACGTCGCAATTTTCGGAAAGTTTGCACGTCCCTGTCGGCGAATTCGTCAAGAGTCACTGATATCAATATTTCGGAGAATGTTTAACGTAAATGGATAGACTAAAGTTCTATTTTCGAATAACCATAAACTGAATAGACTTGTAATTGATCAGCTCGAAGGGCTGGAGGTTATCTGATCATGACACACTCGAATCGAAAATGAAAGGAGCAATAATTATTTTCTTTTGACCGCTGAGGTTATTTCTTGTATGAAGACGCCCATGTGAGAACGAAATGCCACGACAAGATTCAAGATTTTCCTTGCTGATTTTTTGCTTTGTTTTTTAACCGAATACTTCAGAATTTTCTCACAAAGGTCAGATAAACATCACGGAATATGCAAATTCCTGTTTCGGCTTTCAACCGGCTTTTCCAAGAACGTGAAATTTAGTCAAAAATTACTTTTTTTGTTTGGCTTTAAACAAGCACTGTTAGTTAGTGTTTTCATCGTAGCAAATAGGTAAACAATGCCGGCAAAAATACTCGAAAAAATATCTCAGTGCCGTCAAATCCGCCGAATGATGAAATATCATCACCCCGGTTGCCTAGCACGTGACGTGTTTCGGAACTCGCATGTTGACCTCAGGAGTGTGACTCGTACTATAGCCGCCTGATTTCGCTTTCGCAAAGAAATTAAAAAACACTCTGCAAAAAAAGAATTTTTTACCGCAGAGTGGCAATTCAATTGGAGAAAAAGCATCGCTTTCCTGAAACACACAACAGTCTCACCACCGCACAAAACCATTTGAATGCTTGAAACGCTTCAGACGCTTGAAACCTTCTCCGGCTTTGAAACGTTTCAAACGCTTTCTTGTAATCGTTTCAAACGATAGATGCTGCGAACCAAACGAACGATAGCAAATTCTAAACGCTACAAACGCCGGAAACGAAACCGAAAGTGCATGGTTTCGGATGAAAATGTAACGCCCCCGACAAAAATTTTGATGAGTCCGCTAACTTTGCTGTTGTTACACGCAGACCAAGCAAGGGAAAAGCAAAACAAACATCAAAATAAATAGTTGACACAATAGAGAAACTTTTATGTTTTAGTTTTCTAGGCAATTCCTCCACAGCAAAAAAAAATAACGGCTAAAAGTCGAACATTGTCAGTAATTGGGGATTGGTAACCAATACCGTGCGCAAGGCCCTTTGGCAAGCACAGAGAAACACCACTCGCTTCTTTGAGAAGTGTCTGACTTGCAGGTCTACAGACTTAAAATGACGTCTTTCGACCACCAAGCTGGTGAGTTTCAATTAAATTTAGCTAGCGATCGACATCTCAGAGCCACATAAGTTTCCTATCAATAAAACTTAAATCGATGTTTTAACCACCAAACGTGTAGTCTACGTCACAATATCAAACAATCCTTTTCTACCCATCAATCATTTCACATGCTCTTCAGGTAATCCAGTTAGCGCATGAATATTAATACGCATACAAATGAATGTAGCTGAATTGATGGGCTGAGAGCATAACCGACCCAAATGGCATTTAGGGCTTTTTTCTTTTTTTGGTCCAAATCAGCTGAATGACCATTGACCATTTTCCATTCTTTTTCAAGAAAAAGCATATACAAAAAAAAAGACCCTAAAAGTGATTTGGGTTGGTTATGCCCTCAGCCCTTCAATTGCTCCTAGCTGCTACAGCTAACTGAGGGTGTGTAAAATTTCAATTACATCATTGCAAAATGCTATAAACTTCACTTGTAGTCCAGTTACTGAAAGAAGAGAAGAGTTTGCCACTGGCCATTAACTGAGGTAAATTTCCTTAAAGGTCAAATGAACCAAAATTTCGAAACCTTTTCTTCGTGTCATTTCAAAGTGAACAAACACTAAAAAGAACTACTTGAATACAAAATCACGTAGAAATTGTCCTATCTGAGCTTTTAAGAGGGCAAAACAACTGGGAGTACGGAAATATCCGAAGAACAAACGAAAACATTTCTGAAATGGCCGCGCGCTTGACATGAAAGGAATGGAAACAAGCACGTGTTATTGTGACGTCACTATTGGCGAGTAGATGAGGAGCTCGATCAATGCTGTAAGTATTCTTTGCGATCTGTCGTAAAGTTCTTCGTTTTACCCTTTCGTTCTCTCTTCGAAAAAGGCCGAGGAAGTAGAACAATAGTCATGTGGTTTTTAACGTAGAGCCGTACTAGTATGAACCAATTAATGGCAACGGAATCGTATGCTGGAACCTCCGATGACTCGTCCGAGTGCAAAGAATACGATGTAAACAAGGACCGAATCGGTCAAATGGATTGATGAGTGTTTGTTTACTCAATATATATATGTATACTGTGAAACCATACTTCCATGCAATGCTGTTGTTTTGATCCGCGTTTCTCCTTTATTAATATTCACCATACTATGAAAAGGTTGCCGTAGAATTACAACTTCATGCTGTTCGCTTTCATTTCACGCATTTCATCTGCTCCCTGTGTTTTTGTACATTTTCACTGTTTATTGTTATGCAATACCATAATTTCCATGCAGCTGTTTTTGTGAGTCCGATTTCATTCCGATGACACTGCGTGAACAATCCCAAAGGCTAGATAACATGTACAGTCATTGTAACAGGGGTATCCGTGTAATTGACAAAATGCCAGTAAATAAGTCTTATATGCTTTTTTAATGAAATGTTTACTTTTCTTTACAATCTTGACTTGAGCTTAAAATGCGGGTGCATTTGTGGAAACTGTGTGCCCATGCAAACTGGGCAGGAAAGTGTCTGCTGTCGTGAAATCTCAGCAATGAAGTCATCTGATAAGATACCACATTCCATGTCCTGTATTACTGAGAATGAGAATTTTACTGCTGTGTGCACAAATGCAGCTGTTATTTAGATAACTAATAACCAGTATCTAGAGAATGAAGGCCCGATTGATAGTGAGCCACTAAATGTGTATGTATATGTATGCTTGCAAACATTGTAATATTTTTTTGTCAGCCCATCACCAACATAAGTATGTGTGTCTGGAAAAAGTTTCTGATTTTAGGTAATGCATGAATTATGTGGGATTGTTGTAAGGAGGTCACCTACAATTGGTTTATGTCAGTATCAAAATGGCAAGGGAAAGAGCATAGTCATAATGTGGTCTAGAAATGAGCAAGCTTGTGAATGGGTGGGCTGCACACTGAGGCTAAACATCTGATTTCATGGCCATTGCCAACCTCCCTGAAAGTTTTCCATTTGGTATATATTCTTTTATTATACCTTTATGTATCATTTCACTACTTGCAATAACTTCCATGATGTACATTTAACATAATTCATTGTCCCATAAACTCCATCCAATCTAGACGTGATTACTTGTACCATTTGTACAGATACATGTATTTGTCATACCACCAAAACTGCTGCCAAAACAAATCAAGCATTCCTTTAGCATAAAAACACTTAGATGATAAATTATTATGTCCTTTGACTGTAAAATGAAATATTATATATCTCCAGAGGGTATATAACTCATGCCACTAAGAATTTTATGAACCAAATGAGGAAAAAGGTTGTGAAAATTTTGTCACCCAAGGTTTCAGAGTATGTTTTTCCTCTTTTCTGTCAGTACATACAGATATGTTGCCAAAAGGCAATATACCTATTGGATACATGAGAAGCTGTCATCTTGTTTGGTAAAAACAAATAGAGAGAGGTTTCCACATGAAAATACCGTAGTTTTTCGGTTATAACGCGCACTCGGCTATAAAATGCACCCCAACTCAGCAACATTTGGTAAAAAGACGCACCATAAACTGAAAGTAACTTCAGAAGGAAAAACATGTGGAGCGAGAACGAAGTTGTAGTAAACAAGACCAAAAATCCGTGCATAAATATACAGCCAAAAAAGTAGAAGGAACACATTTTATCAAGTTTATTTACTTGTGACCTACGAAATAACCAAACGTTTGTAAACAAAGCAAGAACGTTGCATCCTGATTCGATTCAAGCGAAATTGTCACATGCGCGAGCGAATAAAACTAAAGCTGATTCACTTGATTATTCAATAGCGTAAATTGTCAAACACTAGCGACGGGAATGCTCGAGTTAACTGACCACAAATGTCAGTGCACAAAAATGGATGGATGGACAAAGGTTTTGTTTAATTTCTTTAGAAAAAAAAAACAGTGTACATTTCTCGCAATGGAAGTGTTTGCGATGTTAGCACTATAACTTAAGTATCACATTACAGAGCACCTGCTTTTAAGCACGCCCGATATGCAAAAACGGCTTTGTTTTGAAAATACTCGTGATGTTCTTTTATCTCGCATTACCAGTTTTGAACAAGTTGAATTGAAGTTCTGCTTGCCGATATATAGTAAACTAAGGCGACAAAATTAATTTTCAATTTGGAGCAACTGCCTAGCTTTCGGCTTATAAATCTGAGACAGCTTGTTCCTGTGAGGTAAAACTCCCATCTAGGTTAGCATAGGAAGAGGACACGCAGTTACTCCGCTTTCTAGGATATTATCATCCAACGACTAAGATCATCCTCCTCGAATGTAAACAAGTGCTTACTTTGCCGAAAGGATGCGAAGTAGAAGGCTCTGGCCAAATATATTTACGGCTACTGTACATACGTAAATTCGATTTGTACGCCACTGATAAGGATATCAATGGTTTGCACGGACGTCTCAGCTCTTCACATCTCAGCAAACTTAATACAAGATCGAATTACGAGAGAGAGCAAAAGGATCACTCTGCATCCAGCTATTTCAAACAAGATGGAAAATGTCTACTTCTAACTTTCTGCGTTTTGCAAACGCTGAACGAATAGATTAGGAATTGCCGCTTGAACTCGTCCCGTTATTCGGCGGGCTAGAATTGTCGGTTTTGCTTCTTTTCTGGCCAATTTTTGTTTCGGATTCCACGTTTTTATTCTTGAAAAAAGATGGCACGGCATCATCTTTCAAGTAAGTCCTCGTGGCTTTAAAGCTGGAACGAACGAACTCCTTGCCACAAGATTTTGTTTGAAGCTATGTGGTGTGAAATGTAAAATGGTCTGCACAAGCGATTCACTCTTTAGTCTTATTTTATGAGCCGCTCCTTCCGTAGTTTTGGGTCATGAGGAAACTTGAAAATACTAACTTTACACTTGGAATTGTTGCTGCAGTTTATTGCAGCACAAAACACAATGCTTTCCGCTAAGAAAACGACACTAATTTCAAGACTCACTTGTAGTTTTTAATGTTCCCGCAATTTTTCAGCTCGCCAACAGTGACGTCACGACTGTTAATTCTGACAAATTCCCGACAATTGACCCGACCGCTCTACGAATACGAAAGCCAAAACGAAGCACTTTTCAGCCTCCAATATTTCTGGGATATAATACCCGATCACTCTGAAACTCCAGAATATGTTTATTTCTTACTTAAGCTACAAAATTCAATAAAAATTGAGTTCAGAAAAAAACTTTGAAATTTCGGTTCATTTGACCTTTAACAACAATGCAATTTAATGGGGTTAAATGCAATTTAACCTAGTTAACAACTAAGAGCAAGTTTTTGCTCAGTTATTGTCATGGCATTCATGGCGTTAGCGTTTGCTAGTAGCCTTTCTGGCTTACTGGTATGTCTGATTTCTTCAGGCAGTCCAGTGGTCAGCAATGGTTCTGTTATCTTTTACACATGCACCTTTTCCACATGCTTTTAGTTTTTACTAGCTCAGCGTACGGGGCATTGTAGCTCGTGTGTTTTCAAGTATTTCCCCTCCCTTTAGTTTTATTATTTTTATTTTTTTTATCATTATTTATTTTTCTTCCTCTGAACTCCTAGGTCAGTGTGACGGGTGCTTGGTTTGGGGCTTGATGTGGCAAGCAGGGCTCGTGGCTGGGTTGTGGGTACCGTATTTACCCGTGTATAATGCGCACTTTTTTCCTAAGATTTCTTGCATGAAATTTGCACTGCGTATTTTACACGGAACCTTTTGTTTCTTGATCGCTTCCCTAATTTGCATACGCATGTGGTTAACAAAGGATAAAAAACTAGTAAACAAGAATTTAAAAGGCTGTTGTCCATGCCGTTGTTATAATAAACAAGCAATCACAGCTGCTTTTAAATTACTGCCGATAAACTGACTGGAAAAACCGGCCGGATATTCTGTGAGCAGACGCTAAAAATTTGCATACAGACGAAACAAAATATCCTCTTATTTGCATATGGTATTAACGAAACGTACATTTTGTGAGCCAAAGTTTGTTCAAAATTATTTTGCTCAAAGTACAGCAGCTCAGAACGAAGACAAAATAAGTGAGGTATATTTTGCAGAGGCTGTGGATCTTTTAAAACTGAAAATTGTCGGAGGCGCATTTCACAGGAGGTGATTATCTTTATTTTGCACCGCAATACGCTTGATTGAACATATGAGACCATGATCATTTATTGACCTTTATTTAGCATTCAGATACGCGAAAACATAAAGTGTCAGGGAATGAAAGCGAAAATGTTTACACAGCAACCACAAAGAGTCTGGCAAAGAGCATATGAGAATTCCTATAACAGGTGTCTAAATCATTCTCTCGTGCCGTCTCAATGCTCGGGAATACGCTAATCTTATCAGATGAAACAATTTTCGATTGCCTTTTGTAATTAACAAATTAACCAAAGTCAGAACAACCTAATAGTGACCGAAAGCTTTTTGAATTTCAGAGAAATACACTTTTTAACTAAAACAGATGGAGTATTTTTTTTTAAGCCAATGACTAAACCCGAACAGGCAGAAAATTTGCATTTGTTTTTCGCGAGTACATAATTCCAGCCGTTCGATCGAGTCAGAATTTTCTCTGACCAAATGGTGGTTATTTAACACATTTATTTTATTTTTCGAAAATTGTCTTGAAAAATAGGGTGCGCATTATACATGGGTGCGCATTATACACAGGTAAATACAGTATGGCAGGCTTATGGGGTGTTCTACAGACCTGTGTTTGGGTCAGCGGTACCAGCCCCCAGGTCTCTGAGCACCCGACCTCCACTTGCGACGCAGACATTAATGTGTGATCCTGCATGCAACTGAAAGAAATCACTTGGTACATACAGTATTCAAACAAATGTACTTACATCGCACGTGAACCAATCTCGTAAATTCCTTACTTCCCTGAAAATTGCCTGCAGCACATGTGTAATTCCCTGCATCTTCAACTTTTGCATTTGTCAACACCAATGTGCTTTGCTGTGCTCCACTGACAACATTGCCATTAAATTTCCAAGAGAAAGAAGGAGCTGGAAAACCATCAGCGTAACATGTGAGTGTCGTACTCTCACCCTTTTTCACCCCTCGTGGCTTGGCATCTGTCACTGTAACATTCTGTGGGGCATCTGAAAGTGCCACAAAACATTTTCAGAATTAATTAAAGCAAAAGACTACAGATGGGATTGAGGTGCTGGGTTTGAGGTAAAAATTGAAGATCTGGTGACAAACAAATGACTTCAGGCCAGAGAAATGAAAAAAAGACATAAAAAAGACAGCCTAAATCAAACGATAGAAGACAATATTATTTAAGAGAGAGCAATTCCTTCTGCTTTAATATTTTAAACAATGATTAGTGATTTTGACCATGGTGTATTTTGCCACCTACTCTCAATCAACTGCATTATAACATAATGCACACACTTCCACTGTCATCTGCCACTTCCCTTCTACATGTAAATGGCTAATGAAGATAATAGATTGTGAACAGCAAGGCTGCTCATGGAATTAAAATCAAAGTTAATATGTTGAAAGTAAAAATTGTTGGCATAACTTACAATTTACTTTGAGGAAGAAAGATGCTTGTTGTCCAGTACCCTCAGTGTTTGTTCCAGAGCAGCTGTATCGCCCAGCACTGTTCTTTTTTATTTGCTTCACTCTCAGTCTGCTCTGTGAGCCCGAAGGTTCAATCAAATAGTCGCCATTAGGAACGCTGGCTATTTGGCTTCCATCTTTGAACCAGTTGTATGTGATAGCAGTGGGATAAGCAACAGCTTCGCAATAAAATAATGCATTACTTCCATCATTTAATGTTTGATTGGGTTCTAATGACGTCACTTGAGGCTTGACTGAAGTAAAAAAAAAAACTAGGTGAGCATAATGTACAGTGTATTCACAATAAGTACAGTACAGTCAAACCAACAATCAAGTCCCTATGACCTGTAGCTTCTTTTGTTATCAGGGCTAGGGGTGCTGTTCGCGTAATAATTATAATTTAATAATGAAAATTATAATGTTATGTCAGGTTTCATCTTATTTTTTTCTATTTCTTTATAAATAATGACTGATCCGAATAGATTAGCTTGTGCTACAGTACCACTCTCAACTATTGCCCCATTTACCACGATTTTGCCTCAGTGGATTTGTGGCTCTGTGCCTGAATTTCACCTGGGCAAAACCTCGTCTAACCAATTCGAAAACCTTGGTTTTGTCTCAGTTTCTTTGCGGTTGACTTATGCCATGGTAGACTTGAGGTAATGAACTGGACATGGTAAAACTGAATAGGCTATCATTGAATAGGCTATCGGAGTCATTGTTAATTTTGAATAGTCTGAATAGGAAGAGTTACTACAGTATACACCGAATATTCAAGTTAACAACAGCATTTTTGCTGTTTCACTCGTAGCACCTTGTAGAACATTTGCTCATTGTGAATTCATGCTTGTCCGGGTGCATGCTAAATAAATAATCTATACTCTTCAATAAATGGCTCATCATAAGAACATTTCTAACAGAATTCAGCGTTTAAGACAGTATTTTGTCACTTTAATCGTCTCTGTGACTTGTTGAAACAGAGATGCCACATTTTTGTTTGTTGCCGGTGCGTGATGAAAAGAGAAACACTTAGAAACTTTGCTTTCAAAGGAACAACTCGTCAATAAACGGTGGGCCACAACCACTTCGATAACAAAATTCAGCGTTTAAGACAGAGTATTTGCCATTTCAATCGTCTCTGTCAAGGGCACCCAATGAGCCAAAACCAACCAAAAGCTGTAGAATGTACCTTATGGTGTCTGATGTCTGTTTAAAGTGATGTTTTCATTAGCTAAAAGAAGCTCATCTGTTCGGATTCCCTAGCTGAAGTTTTAATTGCCCGAAAATGTTAGGGAACCAAATCCTCCTTTGAGAAAATGCAAGCTGAAATGAACTCTCCGCGAACTTTCTAGGGAACAATTTTCTTTCCGAAAATGCTAGCTGACATTTTTGACTGCCAAAAACAGACATTATGACCTTTCCAAAAACCTCAGGGGCTATGATTTCACCATAGCAAATCTTTTAGGCCACCTTTTAGTTACGAAAATGCAAGTGTACTCTTTAATCGACACTGAAAGCCCAAGGCAAACAACCCTCTACTGAACAGATGTCTACCAAAACTTGTCATTGGGTGCCCCTGGTCTGTGCGTCTTGTAGAACCAGAGATGTCACATTTTTGCTTGTTGTGACGGCACAATTTATATTCACACTCACCGGTGCGCAATGAAAAGAGAAACACTTGGAAACTTTGCTTTCAAAGGAACAACTCGTCAATAAAGGGCGGGTCACAACCACTTCGATAACAAAATTCAGCATTTAAGACAGAGTATTTGCCGTTTCAATCGTCTATGTGCGTCTTGTAGAACCAGAGATGTCACATTTTTGTTTGTTGTGACGGCACAATTTATATTCACACTTGCTGGTGCGCAATGTAAAGAGAAACACTTAGAAACTTTGCTTTCAAAGGAACAACTTGTCAATAAACGGCGGGTCACAACCACTTCGATAACAGAATTCAACGTTCAAGACAGAGTATTTTGCCATTTCAATCGTCTCTGTGCAACTTGTAGACCCAGCGATATCAAAATTTTGTTTGTTGTGACAGCACAATTATTCATGCTCGCCAGCGCATGATGGAAACACTAATAAGAAACTTTGCTTTCGAAGAAACAACTCATCAATAAACGGCACGTCACAAGCACTTCGATAACAAAATTCAGCATTTAAGACAGAGTATTTGCCGTTTCAATCGTCTCTGTGTGCCTTGTAGAACCAGAGATGTCACATTTTTGTTTGTTGTGACGGCACAATTTATATTCACACTTGCCGGTGCGCGATGTAAAGAGAAACACTTAGAAACTTTGCTTTCAAAGGAACAACTCGTCAATAAACAGCGGGTCACAACCATTTCGATAACAGAATTCAACGTTTAAGACAGAGTATTTTGCCGTTTCAATCGTCTCTGTGCAACTTGTAGACCCAGTGATATCAAAATTTTGTTTGTTGTGACGGCACAATTATTCACGCTCGCCGGCACGTGATGGAAACACTAATTAGAAACTTTGCTTTCGAAGAAACAACTCGTCAATAAACGGCAGGTCACAAGCACTTCGATAACAAAATTCAGCATTTAAGACAGAGTATTTTTCCTTTTCAATCGTCTCTGTGCGCCTTTTTGTTTGTTGTGAAGGTACAATTATTCATGCTCGCCAGCACACTGACGTCTTTGAGATTATGCAGATTTTTTGCTTCTCGCGGCTGGTATTAATGCTTTTGTTTCCAAAAACAATTTCTCACAAAGAGAACTTATGGCTATGAATAACAAAGGCCAGACGCGTATAGGATACGCAATTTTAGACGCGTCAAAAAAAATTTTATACGCAAATAACGCGTGTATATTTTGCATCTGCGTAGTTCGCTTATCTCTGAGCTGTACTGTATGTGTAACTTCTAGCTAAGTGTAATGTTGACGCTAAGTAATGAACAGCTTCCAATGTGGAAACTTGATATTGAGCCTGTTGTCTAATACTGTATCGAGTCCTTGCCATCCAAGGGCTTATGTTCAGATATACACTGTATAGGAATGGCCGAACAGCTTAAAGACCCATGTTCATCCAAGAGGCGTTGCGCACATTTATTATTGTTTTTAAGGGTTTCTATTGTTCATTCTTGCAATCTGATTGGTTTACCAGATTCTCCCACTGAGTTCCAGTGGCATGAAGTGGCATGACACAATAACTCATAACAACGAAATGAGAATCGATTTATTTTTCTATATTGCTTGATTTATATGAATCTTTCTGTTCCTACAAAAGACATCAGTTCCTCTGAAAACGCAGCAAACATGTGTGATTCATCATGTAAAACTTTCAGCGACTGAGGAAGCGAGGGAAGTTGATTGTTTTGCTTGCATTTACTAGTATGGCTAACTAAAAGCGACGCAATAAAGGACTCCAATAATTAAATAAGTTACGTCACCTTGAATACTTTTAGTCCATATATTTTAATTTTAGTGCTCCACAAGGCTTACCTCATCATTATAGAAATTGCTGGGAAGAGAAATTGTTCTGAAGAGTACATGTATATATTGAAGGTTGCTGCTGCAATGTTCTTATGCAGTAGTGTAGGATATTCTGGAATGTTCTCTACAGATGTTTCTAGAAGTAGCTAAATTACTAATAATTTGCTAGAAAGTTCCAGAATGTTAAAAATAGACATGATTAATGTAATGGTAAGCTGCTAAAAATAATCCATTATATAAGAAGAATTAGTTTCAGCAGGTTAGTTTTTTCTTTTCTTGTTGTTGGTTGTTCAGCAAATATAAGTTCAGTTCAGTTCAGTTCAGTTCAGTTCAATCAAGAATTCAAGAAGATCAAGTTCAGTAACAACTATCAAGTTGTAACGTTCAAGTTCAAGCTTCCGCTTGATGTTCAAATAAAACCCTGCAAAACAGAAATAAACAGCATTCGATTGATGGATGCTAGTTTATCAGACACAAAACCGCACTTGAGTCCAGTTCATTCGCAGATAAATTAGAACGGCATGATCAAAATATTCCCCAAGGTCGGACATCATTTGAAATCTGGTATATTACTACAACAGATACATGTTCGGAGGTATCAAATCATCCCTTTTCTTTGTTTAAAAATAGGCATCTTCCTTTGGGTTGACTGTACAGCGCTGTCAACTTCGAGATCAGGTCATTTGGCAGCCACCATGTATCAGGGACAAAAGTCATGTTTTGCCAGGATATACAGTACCGCTCAAAAGTAAGTAGCGCGAGACTCACTGAAGTGAAAATTTTTGGCATAAATTTCGGATGATTTTACAGCGCGAAATCAATTAATTTCATGTAGCGCTTTACAAATGCAGCTATTGTTTCAATCGAATAAATGTCGTTCACTTCTATGCAAATACCGGTACAGACAGCATCATGGAGTTCATCACAAATTGAAATGGTGCAGTCCTCTTGTAAACAAAAAAGACGAAGATCAATTACAAATGATTGCTGTTCCTTGGGTGTTGCTTGCTCCCGCTAGCACTGAAATGACAACTTTTATCGGTTCTGTCATCGATACGTTTTATGGTCCTGTTTTCTGAATTTGTTAGGAAAATTGAGAGCTAGTTCGCCACAAGCAAATGGCCAGTGGCGACTTCTTGCTGTATTTTACTTTCAGATCACAAAGCGACGAAGGCTAAAATTTGCATAAAACCGCAAAACTACTGGCTATGTAATCTACAACCTTCCACTCAGAAAACATGGCACAACACTTGTTAATCATTACTCGCTTGAGAAGCCGTGGAAAACCCAAAGCAGAACAGAATTTACATGTATTTCATTTCCTTCTTTTTGAATGAATAATCAGATTATCATGTAGAAATTGGAAGTTCATCTGGCTGATGAAGTTTGAGTCGTTAATTAAGACTTAAGCGTATGTGAAATGTTTATTTGATTAGTTTGCAAGACCGAAAAAACATTTTCCTGGGCATCTCTTTGTAAACTTGTGCTCCAGGAGAGTGTGTCTGCATAAAAAGATTTGCTGAAGAGTATGGTAGCTTGGAAGCATCGCACATGCTGAGCTTACATGTACTTCGGTTGATTGATCGATAAAGAGAACGATAAGCTTATCTCACAGCTGATCTTATCATGTAGAAATTTGAGAATTAGAGATTCATCTGGCAATGGTGAAGTTTGTTATTCAACACGCCGGCACTCAATCGTATATTTTCTACTTCGGAAGACCTAAAAACATTTTCCTGACCATATCTTTGTAAATTTGCGCTACAGTAGAGTTTGTCCGCATAAAAAGAGTTGCTGAAGAAAGCCTCGCACATGCAGGTGATTGATCAAAAAAGAACGATAATCTTACAACTGTATCTCCCAGCTCATTTACCTCTCAGTCACTGTGCCAACTATATGTTTTGAGCTTTTTTGAGGTACACAAACGATTATTACCATATACCTATTTGCGTTTGGTAATAATCCGCATTAAACTTAGAGTACCCTCAATAAAGACACTCACAAAACAATTTTACGCGCTTCACTCTGTCGAAACCACGCATTTGAAAAGAAACAAGCCAAGTGTGTAAACACTTGTCAAGAATCAGATGAATAGAAAGCTAAACAAAAGTTAAGCATCAGTCACGAATGAGCTGAAATCATTGGCGGTTTGATGTTCAAATTAGGAAGAAGCTTGAATTCAAGGGAAGCGAATTCAGAATACACGGCGAGATAGTAGCCATGCTCACTGTGGTAGAATTCCTCTGTACAGTATGTCTCCACTTTGAAAGACCGAAAACAGAAAACCATGTTCGTGTGCATCATACTGTGTATATAGTTTTCTTAAGTTAATCATGTCAATCTCAACCTAGCCAAGTTTTGCCGCAAAAAGGTTAGCACGCGCTGCCCTTCTCCGACGATCGAGCGATCACACGTATTCATTTCTTCTTAGCGGTCTTTTGCGAACACTGGAAATCGACTTTTGTTGCTTTACAATGGGCATCTTAAATCGCGTGAGAGCTTCGAGCCAATTTACTTACAGTTTCTACAACATTGCGCGTGACGTGATTTGCGTAGCGTGCGACGCAAATCACATAGTGCGTGACACGAATCGCGTAGCGCACAAGGGTGGCAACCTACTTTTGAGCAGTACTGTATACAAAACAAATTCAAGGAGACAACAGCCTGACAGTGGAAGACAATAATTATTCCAACAAGTTTGTGAAGAATTACCTTCAGGTTGACCCCACACTAAACAGATTTTTAACAAGAGCCTGCCAACAAATAATTTCGCGTTACGTGAAGTTCAATAACACTACCTGCCTACAAGCTCTTTTCCTCACTGCTTCGGCAACTCTTGTTAAAATATTGACGCAAATGAAGAGAGAGGATGTTAAGAAAACCACAATGACAGAAAAAATAGCGATACTTGGGGAAATAAGCCAGATGAACAAGGATTATTTTTGCAAAATAGTGCTCACTTATGATTTGCGTATTTTCCATCTGTGCGAAATTCAGCGCACCGGGCGCGCAATGCATGTTGGACGAACATGGGACTTTAAGAAAACTTTTGAACGGCTCAAGGCAAACTACAAAATGGCTCCAAAAAACGTTTGAACAGCTGAAATTTTCCAATGACTAGGTCTGAACGACTCAACGGCAAAACAAAAGCTAAAGGTAACCAGTCAGGATCAAGACGTTAGTGAATTTCAAAACCAATACTATTCTGACACTAGTTAGCATGTCTTGATTAATTCATGGTAGCAGACTGTTGTTTATGTAATAGATAAAATATGAGTGGGAGACCTTTATGGGCATAAAGCCCATAAAGGTTGGACACGAATATTGTATCTTACTTCTGAAATGAAACAATAGATTGCATTTGTCATGCTTGCCATGTAATCAGTAGAGATCTGTATCAAAGTTAATGCATACTAGAGACAATTGTAATTACATGTAAATGTAGCTGAGCAGGATTCTTTTATGAAACTTAATGACTTGTATTGGAGTTACACTGTAAGAGAGGTATACCTGTGACTCAAATACTACCATAGATTGGTCCTAACTCTAATGAATTATTAATTAATTTTACAAGGTGTGAAAATAATTTCTCCCAGTGTGAGTTTGTTCGAAAAAATATTTATTCTTATGGTGTGATCACGGTGCGCTAGAAAACATTCATGCACATTCCACTCATTTTTCTTCATTTCACAGCCAGAACCATGTAAAATAGCTGTACTGTGAAACTTGGATAAGTAATGGTAATAGGACTGAGTGGAGTCCAATTCAGTCTGTAATCATACGAGTGATAACAAAATCGGACGACCGCGCAGCGAGAGTCCGATTTGTTTATCACGAGTATGATTACAGACCGAATTGGACGACACGAAGTCTTATTACCAATTAATCATAAAAATTACAACTTCGGAGAAAAGAAGAAGAGCCAAGTTATAAAAGGGAAGGAAATTTTGTATTAAAAGACTGACAAAGGAAGCGTAAATTGTTTAATGTCGCTCTGAAATTGACTACGATCAAATGTATGCTGATTGTAACCAAGGTTGTGATTGGTTGATTTAAACTACAACTTTGAATGTGATTGGTTGATTTAAAATACTACTTTGAATGTGATTGGCTTATTGAACTGTCCGATAACAAACTGTCCAATAACAAAGTGTCCAATAACAAACTGTCCGATAACAACTTGGCACGTGAATTAGTGGAAAATAGGAGATTTTTAAACCAATCACAATCAAGGAAATTGTAATTTTTATGATTAGCCCTGAAATCGCATGAACTATTGTTCGCCAATAATGAATTCAATGCAACTTACATTTCACTCTTACCACCACTGAATAAGAATCGTTGTAAGTGCCCACTCCTGGAGCAGTAACTGTAGCTGTACAAGTGTATGTTCCTGCATGGTCCTTGTTTGCCGATGTGATGGTGTAGTTAGAGTCTGAAGTTTGCGGCAGCGGAGTTGAGTCTCTGGTCCATGTGTAGGTTGGCTTGGGGTTACCACTAGCAACACATAGTAATGTGTATGCGTCACCTTCTTTTATCTCTAAAGGAGATTGAGTGGTTCTCTGGTGGATTGATGGTTTAACTGTCAAAGAGACATCACAATCAACATTACATGTCTGATTGATAAACCTTAAAATTTGCCACCTTCATCTCTTGAGAGCAAGAGTCAATGACATTACCAATTAGAATTTACAGCTAACCAATTTGACCATTAGGGAAAAAGGTTGAAATAAAAAGAGACAGTTTCTTCTAAAAGATAAAAATATAATGAAAGCAGCCTGTTTCTTAAAGAGTTCATTATAAAAGTAATTGGGGAATGTGTACCGTCCATTTGGGTACTTTCATAGGATGAATCCTATCAGCTGTCCAGGGTTGTAATTACATGTAATGTGTTGAAGTATGTGGGTATGTGTAAAAGGTTAGTCAGGGAATCGAGCTATTGTGGTATAGTCAATATACTGTTTTCCCTACAGAAGTAGCCAGGGAGTTCCGGGGAGAATCCCCGAGCCTTGATGATAGCCCTGTAGCCCTGACTGTCCACTAACAATGTCACAACATCAGTTTTAGCCAATCAGGCTAGGGGAAAATTAGATGGTGATCTATAACGATCAAAAGCACATGGAAAAGAACAGATACGGTAATTTTATACTTGTAAACAAATGCCAGTTCATGAACAGGACGAAAGAGTAACACATAACTGTAATATTGTTACTTGAATTAAATTGTACTTTGCGGTGCACTACAAACCTGACTACACTGGAGTCAACTACAGTACATGTAGTAGTTACAGCACTTTTCAATGGGATGTTGTGAAACTCAAACCATAGTAGTTACTCAAGCCAATCATAGATGCAAAAAGTGCAATGAGCCAAAAAGAATTTGAGGCTAATTTTATGCAACTGTCACGAGCACAGGAAAATGCTTGCATGCAAGTCATAAATTGGTTTTGGTCTTCTTTGGTTGAGAAAGTGGAATGAGTCCCTTGTACAAGTTACTCTACAGATAACAGTATTTTCAATCTGCTTTAGTATACATGTATTTGCATTTCTCAAGATGATTAATTACAATTGTAAAAGTTCATCATTTTTTAAGGCCAACTGAAGTTAGTAATGTACAGTATTTAACTTGTTGGAAGCAAAGGATTTTGGCCACCTTGTTGCCAAATCGAAATCAACAATTTTTATCACAACCGTGAGACAGAGAAGTGGCAGGAACTTCATATGTCAAATCTGTCTGATTGCAGAAATAGGGATTGCTATGAAAGGGAGTACACTGTTACAATAACATTACTGACATAACTTCAAACCAAAGTGTACTGTATAATTAGGCCCTGTTAGGGGGGGGGGGGGGGGTGTCTATGTCCCCTGTCTGAATTGCAAACCTTTACATGTCGCAATTTTGGAAGGGCCAGATGTTGCTGTCAGAATTTCATGCAGTGACGCTGGTGTCAATGTCGCAATTTCAGAAAGTTTCCGAGGTCGTTTCTCCAGCGAAAAATGTGTTCTTGTAATTCAGGGGTAGTAGCTTAGTGTGTTTCCACACAGAAGACTGAAAGAACAATTAACTTTTTGGAAAAAAAAAAAAAACAAACCAAACAAACAAACTCACTCTCGATATTCTCCTCTGCCCAAACATCATCAAGTCGCTGTCATATTTAAAATCACTAATGTCACTGTCTATTTTGCTTTTACTTTTGTCGTTGTCACCATTTCATGGGAGCGGTCTTCTTTGTTCATCATCATTTTATTTCCTTAATGTCACCATTTCAGAGCCGTGTCGCCTGTCGGAAATAGCCCTAACAGGACCTCAAAAATACAACCAAGTACCCATTTACAGTACCGCCTGAAAGTATTGACCCATCGGGGCGAGGCGATACCTCGTCTATGCTGCGGGTGGTGGCCGTGCATCCACCGCGGTATAAAAAAATTGTTCCTGCGGGAAATCCGAGGTACAATTTTGCCACGGGAATACCGCGGGAGAAAAGACGAGGTAATGCCACGGGGAAAGAAGAATGACGATCAATTCCAGGTGTCAAAAATGCGGAAGGACTGTAAGGTGCGAAGATTCACGGACATAAAAATAACACTGTGCACGATTTGCGTATGGACTCGTAATTTTTGAACCGGCCTCTATATAATGTAAAATCGAAGCCTTTAAAATGCTAAGGGGCTTGCCCTGGCTAAACGCCTGCCTTGGTTAAACGCCGTATTTCACATGTGAAGTACGGCATTTGTCCCAATTCTTGGCTTGCACGTCACGCAGGTATCATGCAAATAAAAAATAAAATCGCTTATCTTTCAATAAATTAAGTCAAGAAACCGAGATAGTGTAGAAGAGTAATAAATAAACAACGTATCAAAGTTTCAGCGTTGTGCGATATTCCAAACTCGAGTTATTTGGTAAAGGGTACTACTGAAAATTATAGTCTTTAGTATGGAGACGCCATGCTGGCACCGTGCTCCTGTGAGGAACCCCAACATGGCGGTCGGAAATCCATTGGAAGCATCTGGAGCTCACTTTTTCTCTCGCAAAAGATTTTTTCTTTCTGCTAAACTTCAAAACATTCGCATAGACACTTCTCTTAACATATTGGTTATTCAGAACTCGAAAACACAACGTAAATTGATATTTTCGCGTACGTGATATGTTTCTCAGACGCAACCACGATGTTACGGATTGTAAAAAAATCTAAATTCAAACTGCTTTATTTCACTTGACAAGAAATATGTTGTAGGTGTGATATTCGTTGACTTTTGTAAGGCATTTGATGCGATTCACCACTCCATTTTGCTCCGAAAACTTCAGAGTCTCGGTGTGGCTGGGGATTTATGGTGTTGGATAAAAGATTATCTATCTGGAAGAACACAAGTAACAACAATTAATGGGTGTCAATCTCAAGCTACGCCAGTTACTTTTGGTGTACCACAAGGGTCGGTGCTGGGCCCCACCCTGTTTTCCCTTTTCTGTAATGACCTGCCCGATATCACTGAGGGAATGGATGGCGACCCACAGCTTCACATGTACGCAGACGATACCACCGTTTATGTCTCGGCTCCTACTTTTGATCTGGTGGCTTCCAAGTTAAATGAAGTCCTAGCAAGGTTATATACATGGTGTTGTGAGAACTGTCTCACTCCCCATCCTACCAAGACGGAATATATGCTGCTCACTGGACGCGGGCAACTGACTGGGCCAAAGCAAGCTATTAAGATGGGTGATTATGTTACCGAATAGGTGGTTTCTACAAGATGCTTAGGTGTCCAGATAGACAACGCTCTTAAATGGGATCATCATGTATCGGAACTAGCGAAGTCGTTTACGCAGAAGCTGAACTTACTTAAATCACTGTACTTCCTGCCTAGACAGGCGAGAACTGATTTCTATTTTGGGGTTATTCTGCCCTCTGTTACGTATGGTATGTTGGTTTGGGGTCTTGTGGTCAAACGTTTTTCTCAAACCTGGAATCCATACATGTCAGAGCGGCAAAAATAATATTTAACTTAGATTGGTGTACGCCAAGCAAGGAGGTTCTTGCCGCAGCAAAATGGAATACCTTGGAGACTATGTATGAGAAACGATTATTAATTTTAGCGCATCAGGCTTATTATCATCTTTTACCATGTCCTATGAACTATCTTTTTGTAAAGTATGTAAGTAGCTATGATTTCAGGAGGAAAATGACCTTCAAGTTACCCAGGCCTAGGACTGATATGATCAAGAAATCATGTTCATACAAGTCAATTATTCGTGGAATGCCCTGGAAAACCAAATGAGATCAATTTGCGAGATTGACGCTTTTAAAAAGTCACTCAAGAGTATTTTTTAGCCACATGTCTTGTAAATACGTAGAATTTTTATGTTAGTTTTATTGTGATTAGTTTAGGAGGTTTAATTTATTGTACACGACCACATCAGCTTTGCTGAACTTTTAATCGTGATTAAATAAATGCTGTTATTATTATTATTATTATTATTAAAGCATGCTACCGAGCTGAAAACATGCAAGCAGACATATCTTTAAAACGTCTTTAACCTGATGAGGTAAAACCTCAAAATTTTTAATTTTAGTTTTTTCTGACAACGCGTGCTGATTTTATTTGGATCAGCTGAGGCGTTCTTCACGGCTGGCCTTTTCTTCCCTTCTAAACTTAATTCGTGGACAACTTGGGAAATTTGAAAATTTCGTCTATAGAACAACAAAATTCTTAACTTGACATACTCTGATGTTCGAACCATCTTTGCTCCGGAGCTCACGTTGTGTTGTCGTCACGTGCCGTGCTCGAATTTGCATAAAACGCCGATACGCACCAATTTGGATTTGTTCTTTGAAATCTTGGCCTGCGTTACTTAGAATTTCTTGGTAATTTGTTCGCTTCCCTTAATATCTTAGTTCTAAATAACTTTGAGTCAATCTAACAACGTTTTGGATCTGCAATAAGCTTAATTCAAAATTCCTGTCCGGTTGCCAGACATTGAGACATATCATGTAAATTGATATTCGCACTCTGAGCGGCATAACATGTAAATTTCATATTCGTGCTCTGAGCGGCACAAAACATGCCAAAATATTCTTTCCTTTCTTTCTTTCCATCAAGATGCCGGCAGATCTGTTTACAGGTCACATTCCACAGGTCAGCACACACTGTAAATGAATAAAACTTTGAAGCCAAACTCCACTCGAGCACGCCTAGCATAAATGCGCTTCGAAGATTCGATTCAAAATAGTCGCTACAATCGCTAATATCAAAATAATGTGCAATCAAAATGTTTCTCCAAAAATTTTTATTTGTGGTCGGATTTTAACAACAGAATCATTTCTGTCCATGTATCAAAAAAGCTGATAGATCTCTGTGTAGCGACCATGACTGTCCTTCCTGTTCAAGATTTCCTGCCGAAACTTTTAGGTGCTACTTTGTCACTTAAAACACAAAGGAAACAAAAGCCTATTCAAACTTGACCGCGGTATTTTATTACCTCGGTTTTACCTCGGTTAACTTTCCCGCGGCAACTTTGGAGCCTGACCGAAAAGTTCCCTCGGCCAAAAAGTGGCCTGCCGTGGGAATACTGAGGGAAAGTCGCGAGGAGGTCACGCGGCAAAGAGGCGGAAAAGGGGTCAATACTTTCAGGCGGTACTGTATCTGTTCACTGTGTAAATCTGAATTTCCAAATGCTATTGACCTGACATGTTAGCTAAATAGTAATGTTACTGGCTATGAATTTTCAATAAAGAGTTCACAGGGTTCGTACTCTTTTTTAGACTAAAAATTCAAGGACTTTTCAAGGACATTCCAGGACAAAAATTCCAATTTTGCAAGCACTCCATCCAGCAAAAAATGCCATTAAAATGTGATACCAGACGATCTGGTTTAAGGGATAACTGCAAGATTTGTTCAAGACTAAGTTTTTTTCTAGTTCTTCCACTAAGTGGAAACAGTCAAACAGCAAATTTCAAGGTTTTTCAAAGACCCAATGTACTTTTCACGGACTTTCAAGGCCTTGAATTTTCTTTTTTCAAATTC
>JAEMWC010000054.1:195000-197500 GCA_016490735.1 Pachyseris speciosa | reverse complement strand
CGTATAGTAGACTTTTGCAAAAAAGACTGACATTTTAATATCATTCTTTTATAGCATTCAAATTAACCTTGCTAACCTTACTCGGGGTAAAATATTCTTTTTTGGAGAAGGGAATTTTAAAATGTCACCCATTTGGGCATACCCCCGGTTTATACACTCTTTTTGTTAAAAAAAAAAACTTTGAATTTTTCGGTAAAGACTACAACGCAAGCACTATGTATTTTAGCTAGATGCAGATGAATTTTCTCAGGTATGGTATTTTCGATTGTTCTTAGTATCTGGTAGTGAGATTCATGCTAGACCTATCCAAATACAATTCAGTTTCAATGAAATTACGCACACACGAATAATTTCTATACTTTAGTCAAGATGTTCATCGAATAATAATCGTCTGATATTCCGTTTGTGTTTATGCCAGAGTTAGCGTTCTTCATTGTTAAAAAACGTCAAGAGACGGTAATGTCTGCTTCTGGATGAAATCACAAAAAGAAAATCTGAGGATTTTATGCTATCTCAATGGATCCCACTCTCCAACTAAAAGTACAGTGCGAATTGCACGTTTTCGCAATTTCCCTTCTTTTGGGCTTCAGGCAATGCAGACTTCATTAAAGCTTAGATCTAATTCAGTTATGTATATAAATGGTACTAGAAATAAAAATTGAAAGACATTGGATTTCGTCGTGTAAATTTGTTTATTTGATTTGGGAGCCTTCATGTTTAACCAGTCCGCCAACTCACACGCAATCTGCACGAGTCATACTCGCTCGGATTCATTTGCTAGCAACAAAGTACCGTAAAAGCTCTATTAAGCCCCCCACTCTCTCTCTCTCTCTCTCTCTCTCTCTCTCTCTCTCTCTCTCTCTCTCTCTCTCTCTCTCTCTCTCTCTCTCTCTCTCTCTCTCTCTCTCTCTCTCTCTCTCTCTCTCTCTCTCTCTCTCTCTCTCTCTCTCTCTCTCTCTCTCTCTCTCTCTCTCTCTCTCTCTCTCTCTGTAGCACCCCGTTTCGGAGTAGGTTTTTGTACTAAGCCCCCCCCCCCCCCTATCTGATAAGCCCCCATCCTTAAGGTTGATGGTGTAAAGTCGGTGGTGTAAGGTGGATGGTCATTACATATTGAATTCGCAATAGCTTTCTGATGCCTTCAATGAACATTTCTCATCCATTGGGCAAACACTTGCCAATGAGATACGCTCTGACGAGAATACTATTGACAGTCATTTCAAATACCTTACAGGAACAGATAAGATGTTTGAAATTCAACCTACTGACAACAATAAAGTCCGTTCTCTTTTGTCCAAATTATGCAAATCAAAGGAAACAGGTTTGGACAAAATATCTGCGAGGCTCCTTAGCGAGTGCTCTGATTTAATCTCACACTCTCTTTGTGAAATCTTTAATCGATCAATATTGACTGGTATATTCCCTGAGGAGTGGAAATGTCCTAAAGTTATTCCTTTCTATAAACAGGGCGAACGAGCTGACATTAATAATTATCGTCCAATTTCAATTATTCCCACTGTGGCTAAGGTATTTGAAAGGATTATCTATGATCAACTTTACGCATACCTTTCTGAATATTCGTCAATCAGGTTTTCGATCGCTTCTTTCGACAGCCACAGCTTTGCTCGAGGCTACAGATAGTTGGGCTTATAACATCGTCCAAGGAAATGTAAATGCCGTTGTTTTCTTAGACTTAAAGAAGGGATTTGATACAGTCGACCACCGAATTTTGTTATCTAAATTGAGTTTTTATGGTATCTGTGGGAAATCACTTGACTGGTTTAACTCTTATTTGGATTGTCAACAGAAATGCTTTGTTAATAGCGCCCTATCTGATTTTCGCAATCTTAACTGCGGTGTTCCGCAAGGGACAATTTTAGGCCCTCTATTGTTTTTACTCTATATTAACGACTTGCCAAATTGTCTGTCTAGTTCTTGTCCGAGAATGTATGCGGATGACACGCATTTGACTTTTGCACATAACGATATAAATGTAATTAATGAGTCTATGAATAGGGACCTTGATTTAGTCAATAATTGGCCTATTTCCAACAAACTTACATTAAATACCACCAAAACGGAATTTATGCTTATAGGATCGAGGCAAAGATTGCGCACTTTACTAAGGGCGCCTTGCCTTTGCCTAGATGGTGTGCCAATTGATCAAGTGAGCTCTTTAAAATCTCTTGGCGTTTATATTGATGCAAACCTCTCTTGGAATACTCACATTGACCAGCTATCTAAGAAAATTTCATCTGGTATTGGGGCACTAAAACGTATCCGTTCTTTTCTCCCTCCAGCAACTCTGCACTCTGTCTTTAATAGCTTAGATTTGCCGCATTTCAATTACTGCAGTGTTGTTTGGGATTCCTGTAATATAACGCTCTCAAATCAATTGCAGAAACTACAAAACCGCGCTGCTCATGTGTTGATTTTTTCCAACTTTGACTCTAATGTGGATGATTTATTCGCCAAACTTGGCTGGCGAAAACTAAGCATTCAA
>JAEMWC010000054.1:175000-192500 GCA_016490735.1 Pachyseris speciosa | reverse complement strand
ACAATATACGGTGGCTTACATGAAGAACTAACCGGCAGAGGTCTCTCTCCTTTCTTGCCGCCAGAGACCTCTGCTAGCAGGGAAGGGAGCAATGGCATCTGTTTTTGTAACCAGCCAGGAATTTAAGTTGCAGTGCAAAAAGGTATACTTTCCAACCACTGTGCAATAATTATTTTAAAAGTAAAAGAGCCATGAAAATGGGCACATAACAGCAGTGACACCCAGCTTGCCTGACTCCCAGTGTAAAATAAGCCCCCCACTCAGAAAGATCACATTTCCCTCTCCCCTGCAGTTACCAGAGGGATGCATCTGGGAGAATATACTGAGTTTTCAACCGACTAGTGCACAAGCCATATTGCTCACAGATAGCCAATAAATAGAATAGACAGTAAATGATCCGAGGAAATGAGCTTAGCTGATAAAATACACTTTGAAATGCAATCAACCAGTGACCGAAGAACTGGCTCATGATAAATGCACGTGAATTGTGGAGAGGTATTCTCATGACAACATTGGAACGACTTTAAGCTTACAGTACACTGTATGTCAGGCAGATGCAGATCTGTTACTTTTATTATTTTCAGCTAGCTAGCTTGCTAGTGGTCCGCTGGTAATCACAAATTTTGAACTATTCTTTTAAAAACAAAGCCTAAACCGAATTGTTGACGTAAGAATATTTCCGAAACCTTAATTCGAGCTAATTATCAAAGGGATCAAGCCAACGGCTCCATTGTGGTATCAACGTTTCACCAAACTTCTCGAGCTACGGACACAGTTCACCGAAAACTTCGTTCTTCGCAGTTACATAAGCTTAACCACGTAAACCCAAGCAATCATTACACAAATCCAGACTTCTGATGAAAAAAAAAAAACAGCCTGTGTACTACTCATTTGTTGTTTAAATATTTGAAAACTGGAGGAAACCATCGTATAACATGAAAATTAAATTCACACATGCATAGTTCGGTATACTAACTCTGCGTACGTACTCTCGTATCTCTACATAGATACTTACTAACACACCGCAACCCACAGCAAGATAACAGGGCCACGAAACCTAAACACACCAAGAACATCTTCCTTGTTGTCGAACAGGCCTAATAAGCCTTCAAAAATCCTTTCGGTAAAGCCGTCGCCAGATTTCTCAGTGCATATTAAGACTGCGTGTCACGAAGTTTTCAGGAAGGATGGAAAACAATGCTCATATCAACGGTAGCTGGTTGGATCATAAACCAATGAGAACACTGCGTAGAGCCCACGTGATCTTACTTCGAATGACCTCAGCTCTGTGGGAAGAGTAATAGAGTCCTTAAGTGTGACGTCACGTTGCCATGGCGCTAAAATTTTCAGTTCCAAACAAAAGTCAGAATTACTTGCGCGGGGGTCACGCAGTCTTTGTTTGAAAGGTGAAAGCCTGTAATTATCCACTGTTAACCAAAGAAAGACATTTGAAAAGACAGATAAGGTTGAAAGAACATCAAAGGATCATCTGGTGTCTAAGATTTGTGAGGGGAAATACACAAACGGAAAGAAATGGTTTTCTGTTTTGCCCCGACTTGCAACCATTCATCCGAAGGCAACACTTGCTTGTTCTTCGCCTTTCCAAGCGCTTTAAAGAATAACAGCGAATACCGGCGATGGATTCTACTTATAAGGTAAGAACTGATATTCATGAATGTGACCACCGCTGTAGTTATTGCGAATTGCGTGGTTTCAAGCGAGTTTACTGGCACTGATTGATGCCAAATGTGTGACATCGCTTAACGCTTGATCAGACAGAACGTGAATCTCTTACGGCTTTAGCATACACTGTGCATCTTTTGCTTTGTTTTAATACACTATTAGAGAATTATGCCGTGGTAGGAAAAATCCCCTCCATCGATCGAGACGTTTTTGAAGTTTTCGATGGGCCCGTGCAAACATTGAGATTCCCAGGCCAAGAACTGAGATCGGCAGATCATCTCAGTAAACACAGAGCTGCCCTGTGTTGGAACCTCCTCTCTTATTCCTTTTAAAACCCTACAAGTCTTAGTTATTTTAAGCCAAGAAATGTCTAAAAACCATAAGTTTTGAGAAATCTTCCTGTAGCATTTCCTTTTAGGTCAGTGGACTTTCAATATTTTCAGATATACATGTAATACTATACGTATACTGTAAAGGTCAATCTCCTTTTTTGATTTATTTAAGAAATTCTCTTATTATATCAGTTAGTGCAGGTCCACATCAGGACTTTAGTCTTGCCTATTCTGTAACCTGCTCAGATAAACTATGTGTGTATGCATTAATGTTGCTCATGTACAACTTTTAATAAAGACAATGACTTTTTTCAACAGGGGGAAAGACCGAGACCCCAATAAGCACTCAAGAGTGTGTAGCTGTCATTTTAGGAATGGTAAAAAAGGCAATGGTCCTGAAGTTTTTGAGCGCAATCAAGTTAAAATATTTGCTGAGCAGCTGGGACCACAACCAAAGAAAAAAAAGCCAACTGAGTCGAGGGGGCCATCTCTGTCAGAGATAATAGAAAATGCAAGGAAAAATGAAAAACCATCCATTTGTGAAGCTGATAGGAAGGAAAACCTGCGAACAACCCATGAGGTTATTCTGGAAGTGGAACTTGAAGAAGCCAATCGTGAACTGTTTTTCGCAATACATGTAAGTCTAAACAGAAACCAAAGTTATAAATACCATGCAACTTTTTTATTGTAAAAAGGAATATCATGTTATGTTGCTTATTAAAGATACATATAAACACATATGATTTGGTGAGTGACTATATCTTTGACAATGACCTCCCTTGGTTTGCAAACAACTGATTAGAAAAGCCCTGTTGAATGAAACGGCAACGTTTGACTAACTTTCGACAATCCTTCAACCAATTAATTTCAGATAATGGCAGTTTAACACTAAACGTGGTTATGACTCCCTTTGTACTTTTTAATTGCTCCTAACCGAGCACCCCTGAGGGTAGCTAATTTTATCAGATTTGTTTCAATTGAAAAGATTTCATATTTTGTTACATTTAAATGCAGCAAACAATTTTTAATTTTAGTAACTCTGCAAGAGCTACAGGGGGTATGAAAGGTTTCCTACAAAATTCTCCCCACAATGGCAATTTATGATCAAGGACATGAAATCCTCATGACAGAAAAATAGTAACATTTGAATCTTTAATGAGGTAGAAGAAAGCCCCAGTCACAACTAACAAACTACAGTTTGCCTTCCACAATTTTGGGGAAAATATGATTAAAATAAAAGTCTATTAAAACAGAGATATTTGCTGCCCATGTTTCATCCCTTTCTATTTTAGAACAGCTACATCTTTTGTTGTCCACACAACAAAGTAACAAAATTTCCTATGTGAGAAAAACATTTCTCCCTGAACCTGATGCCAGTAGACATGATCTTTCTTCAAGGAATAGCCCTCTATAGTTTCACTTTTTTCCAGGCAAAATGTTGCAGACTTAACAGCCTCTTCAATTGTAAGATTTCGCTCGGTGTAAAGACACTTGGCTTCAAGCACGGTGTTATCATTACAATTCCATCAGGGGAAGCACCAAGAATGCCTGAACTGTGCAACCAGATTCCAGTTTCTTTAACAGCTTTCTTAGTTTTAAGGGTGAATGCTTTAAGAGCTTCTTCCTCATTGTTCACTCCTCACTGAACCGCTTTTACCCTTGATAAATCGTACTCCCCAAGAAGACGTTTAAAAAGGGAGGGGGTGATTCTCTTTGCTTTGAGAACAGCACCGATGTTGCTAGCAGTAAGACGACCCCTCCTTGCCAAATGCCAGGCAGGATTGTCTCTCTGACCAACAGTCAACTCACTAATTCTTGAAATTTCTCCTGCATGTACTCTGCAGTGTCTTACTAGACAGTCTATTTGTTGTTCATGTCCCACGGTTTGAAGAAACTCGTCTGAAAAAACTATCTCCTCTATTGTTGGAATGGGCAGCTTTTTAGCAACAGGTGGCTCGGGGCTGAGCAGCCAGCAGCCTCCACTGGCATTCAACATCAGTTTTGCTGAGGTTGTGAATGCCATGGAATGCAGGGCCGCCGCGTGACTGCATTTAAACTTTCCTCTCGGACACTCACACTCCGTCGATTTTATTTCAAATTCCTCATCCAAATAAATCTGCAAGAGTGAAATGAAATGTCTTAGTAAGAGGTAAGAAAAATCGCGAAATGTGTTTTTCAGTAAAATTGTAGCACCTAACGTTTTCGTGCGTAGAAGACGTCCAACTAACGACTACACTCACATTTTCTCGTTTTTTTGTTTTTATGACCGCTATTGCACCCAAGAGCGTCCAAATTTCACCTTAGATGTATTCAATACATAACGATTTAAGATTATTCAGCATCTAGCTTTGTAAAGGTTTCATATACGTGACGTTTTTCACCGCAGCTGTAAGGGAACATGTTAAACTCACCGTGACTTTGTATACCTTGTTCTTCATGCTTGCGTGTACTTCACCGAGTAAAACGCCCTGCTGATATGTAAATGCCTCTATGTGATCCGACTTATAGTGGTTTTCAGCCTTCTTGATCGATTTTTTCTCCTCTGAGAAGAACGAAAGCAGTGAAGTGATCGATAGTGTCGCCATTTTGAATGGATATGCAGGTTTGTTTGGAACTGAAATTTTAAGCGCCATGGCAACGTGACGTCACCGCTTTAGGACTCTATAGGTGAGCAAAAATAACAATGATGGCGGAAAATGAGAAATTTGAATAGAATGTTAGGAATTTTGACAGTTTAATTGCTTCAGGATTGTTTATTGCTACGTTTTCGCCATTTGAGTTTATATACCGTATTGCGGTTTTCAGAGCACTTTGGCCTTGCATGCGATTTTTCGGACATTCTCAGGGAATTATATTAGCTTTACACGACAAAATTATAAATAGATGAATAAAAAATAAATAATCAAATGAATGAATGAATGAATTAATTAATTAATTAATTAATATCAATACGAGGGAACGAACGAGCGAATGGACACTGGAATATATTAGCATGGACCACCGTTGCAAAATAAAAGAGCCGAGTCCTGTAGTAGACCTAAAAATTAAAAAAATAAATAAATAAATAAAAAATTGGTAGCCTAACGGCCACATGTGTGGGATGCCAAAGTAAGCTAACAACTGATCGAGCAGTAGATGATAGGTATGAATAAATCACGGAACCCACGGAACCGCCTCTCAACTTTCTCTTAACTGCTTAAGACAGAAAATACATACCTGCATATCGTTTAAAACAGGGTGTGTAAATGTCTCCTCGTCTCTTTTTATTAATGTTTTGTTTCATACAAAAATGTCAGAATACCACGGTAAGAATACCGTTTGAGCAATGGGCAGTATTATAGTGATAAAAAACTTTTTTAATGTGTCAATGATTACCTAACTTACACATAGTGTATAGTCCAAATGTATTTTTAGCAAATGCGTCTTTTTCTGCAACAGGTGTAGCCTGCGTTGCGATTCAGCGCCGCCTTAACGTGCAGTGTGACCACTATTCTCAGTCAGAGAAACGGCTAAAATACTTATTTTTGCGTTTCAATCAAATTTCCCAATTTTGCAACTAATCTTAAATCACTAAGTCACTCACCTACCGTTCCTTCTTCTCATCATTACATCCCCAAAACTGTCAAACCACAGGTAATGTTTTCTGCGGTTAATTGTGTTAATTTCATTTTTTTTGTATTCATTTTGGAAGTCTGATAACATATGATAATTATTTTCTCTCAACTCTTGATTCATAGTGCTCATTACCTGATACCACATGAACCCAAGCAACGCTTTTTTTCGCACTATCTATTATGCTATCGAACACTGAATTTCGAATTCTGAATTCAGTATTTCAGTTATGTAACTGTGCCAGAGTCAGTTGAGTTGATTAGACTACACACATGTCGAAAACTGGGTCCGACTATCACGTGAGTTCTCACGTTATACCCCCCCCCCCCCCCCCCCCCCCACGAACTGAACATTGAACTGTACGGGTCCGCAAATGATCCCAGGACCGCAAATGATCCCGGACCGCAAATGATCCCCGAATTGGACCGCAAATGATCCCGTATTGCACCATGTTGGACCGCAAATGATCCCGAACAAAAAATAAGGAATGGCATGGATGGTGAAATGGTATGGATAGGGAATTGGCATGAATTGCTATTATTTTAATCAAAGCCTTACAGCGGTTACCAGTCACACGCGCCCTCCAACGATTTTTTCCCATTTTCGAAAACTAAGTTTTGGTGGACGTCAATCAAATGTTTCTATGACAATATAGTCCTCGTTTCGTGTCAGTTTCACGGCCATGTTCAATCGTCGTTGTGATCTGGTATAATCGCTCAGTTATTACTGACAAAGTCGTTTCCAGCTTAATTAGTTGAGATGGAGGATTATTATGTCGATTCAACGTGGTCTGCCTTGAATTACATAGCATTTAGAAACACTTTGTGAACCTTCAGAAACGTTTGTCGGTGAAGAAGGCGACTCGATTGTACGTAAACACTGAAGCCGTAAGCGATCCGCCAAAGATAAGATCAAAGAAAAGAAAAATATCAGGTAGCTGAAAACGTTGGTCTCAGAAAATGAGTCCGAGTTGTGTGGAAATTGACTTTTTATCAGCTTTTTACAGATGTAGATTATTTTAGCCGCAGAAATTCATGTCACTCGTTATGCTATAAGACAATCCAGAGCTCTATCTTGACGAGTGGCAAGCGTGGTTGGAGTACGAGGCGTATGCAATGCAAACCCTCAGCAGAACTATACGACAAATGGGATTGACAAAAAAAAAAAGGTACTGAAAGCCGAGATTAGCAGTCAAATTTTTGTAGTTCATACTGTAATAAAGTTATTATTTAGTTCTCATGTTGTTGTGGTTGTACACTGTTCGTAAATTTGTAGCCTCAAATCATTGCCCGTGAGCGAGACGAATGAAAAGGCACAGAGTTGAGATGATTTACTTCTCAGTTTCAACCAGAACAGTTTCTGTTTATCGAAGAGTCAAGTAAAGATGAAAGAGCAACTTAGGTACTCCGCGAATAGATACTGAAATAGTGGTTCCAGAAACTCCGCTCGCTCTGCGTTCATTTACAAGACACCCCGTTATTGTCATGGATACATTTGATTGACGTCCACCAAAACTCAGTTTTCGAAAAAGGAAAAAGCCGTTGGAGGGCGCGTGTGAATGGTAACCGCTGTAAATCATGGCTCACAACTATCATCATCTGATTAATTTTAAAAAGGTATACGTGGTCACACAATTTGTGCAACTGATGTGAAGCAGTCAATCAGTGTTATCACACCAGTATCCAAACCTATGTCGTTTTTCCTTCCGTCTTTAGAGATCTTTGTGTTTGTTCTTATCTTTAGTAACTCCAAGAACGTTCACAAATGATACCAATGAAATAAGAACAAGACAGTGTAGCCATATTTTCCGAACGCGTGAGAGTCACAGCTCACACGACGGTGACAAGTTTTGGATGATCTTTGACCCCTGCTCCGATTTCAACCACATCACGCGTTTCTCGCCTGCCACAGACCAGTCGGCTGATCCCATGAATGTGAGAAAGAAACACTTCTAGTATTCTGGGTACAATTTTAAATGAGAGTGCTCAGTCAACAAAAGACTTTTACTTCAAAAGATAATGAAATCAACTGCGGATTTTTTCAGTTATTCCTTTACGGGTATGTGTGTATTTTAATTCTCCGTTGTATTTGTGATTATACAATTGAATTATACTAGCCTGGGACCAGGCTCCGCAGTGGGGTTAAGGAGCGAAAAGAAGGTACGTGGCCAAAAAAAAAAAATCGGCGAGCAAAGCGAGCCGAGCGGGGGACTGGCGGCTCACTTCGCTCGCCGATTTTTTTCGCCACGATCCTTCTTTTTCGCTCCTTTAAAATCCCACTGCGGAGCCTGTTTCCAGGCTAATTTATACATGCTGGATTTTCACTGAAATCGGGCACGTGCGCCGAAGCGTTGATCATATACCCGACAGAAATTAAATCTGATTAAGCATGTTCTTGAACGTCCTGGGATGTACAACACAATAAACAGAAGACATGAAGCGAAACTCGCAGTCCACGAACGCAACAAGCGTCTTTTACAAAATCAATTACTGCACTATGCAGCTGGCGTCCTGAAATCAACAAACAGACAGAACGTCACGCAAGATCACAAATTTTCCACTAAAAAAGAAAAAAAAACTATAGAATAATTCTCATAAAATGAAAAACGTGTTTTTTGTGTGTCATTTTTATATCAATCCATGCCATTCCTTATTTTTTGCTCGGGATCATTTGCGGTCCAATATGGGGATCATTTGCGGTCCGGGATCATTTGCGGTCCATTTTGGGGATCATTTGCGGTCCGGGATCATTTGCGGTCCTGGGATCATTTGCGGACCCGTACAGAACTCTAGCAGTTTTCTGAGAATGTCGTCTTGTGAATGATGTGAAGTCTTATTCTCGATCTTAACTCTGAATACAGTCTAGAATTATCTCAACGAAGTTGTCCTACGTGTATATGGTTTACACATTTGGTGCCGAGACCCGGGAACTCAGAAATCTGGAGTTAAATCGCCTTCGAAGTGGTCTTATGAGCAGATTGTTGTAAAATGGGGAATTTGACGACTCGCGGGAACCATGACTGGGAAGAAGAAACTGAAGAATCTGATAAAGTTTCGCGACAGCCATCGAAATTTTGTGCGGAAAACAATCGCTGATGCTCAAGAATTAATCGCTGGAGGGAATCCCATCGAAGTGAAAAGGCTGAAACTTCTTCGTACCGCTCTTCAAACCAAGTGTTCGGAGCTTCAGGTTCTGGATCGCGACATAGTCGAGCTTCTAGAGGATGAGTCAGAGATTGATACTGATGTTTCTGAGAGCTGTAATCTAACAAGTGATATCCAGGCGTGTATAGTGGATTTAGAATCTGCATTGGCAGCGCAAGAATCACAAGGAGAGAATCAGCAATTGCCCCCAGTCTCGCAGCAATCCATTTCTCCAGAAAGCGCGGGAATTTCCCAAAGTTGCACTTCGAACGTTTACACGCACGCAAAGCTACCTAAAGGCCATGTTACACGAGGCAATTTTTCTTGCAACTCGCAACGCAACAAACGTTGCGTTGCAAGTTGCGAGAAAAAATTCACGTGTAACACCCCATTTTGCAACTGCAATTGTTGCGTTGCGAGTTGCGAGAAAAGTAGAACGACCCTCTACTTTTCGCAACGTTGCGAGACAAGTTGCTTGCGTGTGACATCCCCTCTGCAACTCGCAACAACAATTTTGTCAGAATGGGCCAATCGCAGCTCATCTTTCGCTCGCGGGAGATTTCAAGATTGCGTCCGCCATCTTGTTTGTTATTGTACGCGTTGCAAGTTGCGAAAAAAGTTGCCAACGTGTAACATACCCTCTGCAACTTGAAAGGTTTTTTATTCGTCATTGTTGCGTTGCGAGTTGCAAGAAAAATTGCCTCGTGTAACATGGCCTTAAGCTTGAGCTGAGAAAATTCCACGGAAACCCCATCGAGTGGTATCCCTTTTGGGAATCTTTCGAGTCAGCAGTTCACAAGAATCCAAACCTGTCCGGAGTGGATAAATTCAACTATCTAAAGTCTCTCCTAGCAGGCACTTCCCAAAGTGTGGTCGCTGGCCTTGCCCTGACGAGCGCTAACTATGAAAAGGCAGTCGAATTGCTCCAACGAAGATTCGGAAACCGACAGATTGTGATCTCTAGCCATATAGAGGCGCTCACAAAAATTCCCAAAGTGACATCGATAAGTGAAGTTAAGCGTCTTCGAAGCTTGTACGATGCAGTGGAGTCGCATGTTCGTGGGTTAGAAAGTATGGAAATTTCTTCTGATATGTATGGTTGCTTCTTAACGCCGATTATTATGCAGAAATTACCGGAGGAATTCAGAATTGCTATTTCACGGAATTTGGAATCGGAAACGTGGGAATTGAAGGATATTTTGCGTGAATTTCACAAGGAACTGCAATTAAGAGAACAATGTGTGGTGAACTCTAAGGATATCAGGCCCTCAAGTTCGTGTCAAAGAGGTGAGTCACACTTTTCTACTTCCGCTTTGTACTCTGGCAGTGCTAGGAACAAGCAGTTCTCTCGTGTGTGGTGTTCGTTTTGCAATCAATACCATCAGAGCTCTAAATGTAATGTTGTCACAAGTGCTGAGTCTAGAAAGCAAGTTCTTAGGAGGAAGGGCAGATGTTATCTTTGTCTCAAACCTGGGCATCTGTCACGCAACTGTAAGAGCATTGTGAAATGTTTCAATTGTCAAGGAGCCCATCATGTAGCTATTTGTGATAGTTATGAACAAACTCTGGAGGGCAAGAACGAGTTGAGAGTGTTGCCAATGTCTCTACTAGTATGTACGTGGATCAATCAAGAGGGTCCGTGTTGTTGCAGACTGCAACTGCTGAAGTTGTACGTCCAGGCAATGACAGCCATCCACTAAATCTCCGTCTCGTGTTTGATTCGTGCAGTCAGCGATCTTATGTGACTCAGCGTGTTAAAGACAAACTGGATCTACAAGTTCTTGGTAAAGATTCACTTCTGATCAAAGCCTTTGGAGAATCAGATGCCAGGCTACGAACATGTGAAATTGTTCAAGTGGGCATCAAAACCATAAAAGTGATGCAACTGTGTATATTCAAGCTTATGTAGTACCAGTGATATGTGGCCCCCTGACTCAACAATCCACCGAGCTTACTCAGTGTAGCTACGAACATCTCCGTGATCTTCCTCTGGCTGACAGGGCTGGTGGAGGCTGGTGGAGGCTGGTGACAGTCAGTATTCTCATTGGTGCTGACTACTACTGGTCCTTGGTTGAAGGTACTATCATAAGGGGTGCGCCATGGGAACCTGTTGCCCTAGCTACAAAACTAGGATTTGTCCTCTCTGGACCCACTATGGTCACGACTGACAGTGGCCATGCCAACACTGTAAATCTCACCGCGACTCATGTTCTGAAAGTAGAATCAAGTGTTGTCCATCATGATGAGCTTGCATCTCAACTGAGAAAATTCTGGGACTATGAATCTCTTGGAATCCAAGATAACAGTGTGACTCTGTACGACAAGTTTGTCAGTGAAGTTGAATTCGTGGAAGGAAGGTATCAAGTGCGGCTACCCTTTAAGGAGGATCATGAACTTCTTCCAGATAATTTTGTGTTATGCAAATCGAGGTTGGTGTCACTCTTGAAGCGTCTGAGTCTTAAGCCTGATGTGTCAAGGCACTACGATGATGTCATACAAGAGCAGCTGAAAGAAGGAATTGGAGAACCAGTGGAACAAGGGACTAACAATGGTGTGGGAAAGGTGTATTACATCCCTCATCATGAAGTGATTCGTGTTGATAAGGAAACCACAAAGTTGCGTGTGGTTTATGATGCCAGTGCTAGAGCAGAAAGAACCACACCTAGCCTTAATGACTGTCTTTATGCTGGTCCACCGCTGTCTCCCCTTATTTATGACATCCTGTTGAGGTTCCGTGTTCATAAGGTGGCCATCACAGGAGACACTGAGAAAGCCTTTCTGAATGTTTCAGTTGACCCAAGAGATCGTGACTATCTTCGCTTCCTGTGGGTTGATGACATCACCAGCAAACACCCGAATCTTCAAGTTTATCGATTTGCAAGAGTTGCTTTTGGCGTATCTTCAAGCCCCTTCTTGTTAAATGCAACCATTCATCATCACCTAACCTCCACTGACATTTCCAAAGAATTTGCTGAGAGTGTACTGAAAAGCTTGTATGTGGATGACTTTGTTGGCGGAGACAATTCTGATGATCTAGTTCTTGAGATGTACAACAATCTGAAGTCATACTTCAAGAGTGGAGGATTCAATATGCGAAAGTGGGTTTCTAACTCTGCACTAGTACAGGAAAGAATTGAAGAATCTGAAAGTGAGTCGCTCCAGGTCAATGAAGTTCCGACTCAATCTGCTGAAGAACACCAGGTTCAAGAGGAAGATCAGACTTTCTCAAGTTCTCTGTTCGAGACAAGGAACAACACCAGCACTGTAAGGTGTAAAGTACTTGGAGTTGGATGGGACAGTCAGAAAGATGTGCTCTCCCTGGACCTGGCCTCTCCATTGGGATCCAAGAGTAGTCATCCTGTTACAAAGAGAACTATTCTTGGTACGACAAGTAAGCTGTATGACCCCCTTGGTCTACTGAGCCCGGTCATCATTCTGGTGAAGATCATCTTCCAATCTGTTTGTAAGTCTAAGATGGACTGGGACGACCCTGTTGATTCATTTCTTCATGAACAGTGGCTGAAGCTTGTTCAAGATGCGAAGGAAGTCGGAGCAGTACAATTGAAGAGGCATTATTTTCATAGTTCGTCATCAGTAGATTTGCAAAGCGTCCAACTCCATGGATTTGCTGATGCATCTGAGAAAGCATATGGAGCAGCTGTCTATTTACGCATTGAATTAACTGATGAAACTGTATTCACCCAGCTTGTGTCATCGAAAACTCGAGTTGCACCCATCAATGGAGACACTATACCCCGACTGGAATTACTGGGTGCTCTGATTCTGGCTCGATTGATTAACACTGTCTTGACAGCATTTGAAGGAACACTGAACGTTGATTCGGTATTCTGCTGGTCAGATTCTCAAATTGCTCTGTGGTGGATTTGGGGTGCAAACAGAGAATTTAAGCAATTCGTTCAAAATAGAGTGGTGGAGATTCGTCGACTCGTGAATCCAACTCATTGGGATTACTGCCCCTCAGATTCTAATCCAGCTGATATCTGTTCTCGTGGTTCATTGGCTTCTAAGCTTGTGACCAAACACTTGTGGTGGAATGGCCCTGAGTTTCTTCTGAAGAGTAAGGAGGTCTGGCCGAATCTTCCAAAGAATTCTGAGGCCACAAGCAATGAATCAGATCCTCGCCTTGAACTGAAGAAAGGAACTTTGACTAGTCGAAAGAAACAGCGTAACAGTACCGTTCTTGCGAACGTTGTCTCTAACAGAGTGACGTCAGGGAATCCAGTAACTCTTGGCTGTATCATTCTTTTGGAAAGGTTCAGTAGTCTACAAAGACTAGTACGAGTTACCGCGTATGTTTTGCGTTTTGTATCTAATCTGAAGCGAAGACGAGTCAAGAAGGAGTTGATTGTTGGAGAATTAAAGCTAGAAGAGCTTGATCAAGCCAGAGAGCTTTGGATTAAGGAGGTGCAAAGAACTGTTCTCGAAGACAAGACATTTGACCAGGTCAAGGTCTCGTTATCACTCTTTACAGATGACAAGGGAATTCTGAGGTGTGGAGGCCGTCTCAAGAATGCACCAATTCCATTTAACGCTCGCTTTCCGATATTTCTGCCAAGATTGTCTCACTTCACAGACTTGGTCATCAGTGAATGCCATCTCAAGGTTCTACACAACGGTGTTAGAGAGACACTTACAGAGCTAAGGTTCTGCTTCTGGGTGACAAAGGGAAGACAAGCTGTGAAGACTGTGATTAGAAGATGTTCTGTTTGTAAGAAGATAGAAGGTAGAAACTACGCAGTTCCTCCTTCCCCTCCTCTGCCTGATTTCCGGTTAAGCGATGAGTTTGCATTCACGCGCGTTGGAGTGGATTTTGCTGGTCCCATGTTTGTCAGGGACGTATTTTGCAAGAAAGGAGAGATGAACAAAGTGTACATAGCCTTGTTCACATGCGCTACGAGCCGAGCTGTTCACCTAGAACTTGTGCCAAGTCTGAATGCAAAAAGTTTTATCAGAGCCCTTACTCGATTTAAGGGAAGACGCGGAACCCCAACCTTGATTGTCGGTGACAATGGAAAGACATTTAAGGACTCGAGGGTGCAGGCCTGTTGTCAGCGTGATGGCACAAAATGGAGGTTTAATGTCGAAGCAGCCCCTTGGTGGGGTGGTTTTTTTGAACGGCTGGTAAAATCTGTCAAGTCAAATTTGAAGAAGTGTCTACGCAATGCTCGATTGAACTATGACGAACTGTCTACTGCCCTGGTAGAAGTTGAAGCGGTCTTGAATTCGCGTCCACTGACTTACGTCTACGATGAAATCGATGAGCCACTGACGCCTTCTCATCTAGTGATTGGCCGTAGAATTCTGTCAATTCCATCTAAGAGCTCTCCCAACGAAGTTGCACAAACGAAGGAAACGCTCACAAAGAGAACAAGGTACTTACAGGGCATCCTGGATCATTTCTGGAACCAAGGGCGATCAGAGTATCTGACACAACTAAGAGAACAACATCATTGTTCTAAGAGAGTAAACTCGCTGCGTAAGGTTCAAGTGGGAGATGTAGTGTGCATACATGAGAACAAGATTCCAAGACAGCTGTGGCGCCTTGGAAGGGTTCAGCGTTTACTTCCTGGTCGAGATGGTGAAGTGCGAAGTGCAGTAGTGAGAGTAAAGTCCGGAAATTCGCCTACTTCAGAATGGAGACGCCCCGTGCAGAGGCTCTACCCCTTGGAAGTGAAGCTGGACACCGAACCTGCCAACCCTGAGCCTCAGAGAGCAAACGTTGTTCCTATTAGAGTCGTGAGGGATGAGGATGTCCCTGTTGTAGTAGTTAACTCTAACTGGATTTCGGAAGTCAACTGTATTTTTTTGCGATTAGCCTTTTGTGTGAGATTTTCTTAAACTTTGAACTTTGATTGATGATATCAATCAACGGGGGGGGGGGGGGGAGTGTGTCGAAAACTGGGTCCGACTATCACGTGAGTTGTCACGTTATACCCCCACGAACTGAACATTGAACTCTAGCAGTTTTCTGAGAATGTCGTCTTGTGAATGATGTGAAGTCTTATTCTCGATCTTAACTCTGAATACAGTCTAGAATTATCTCAACGAAGTTGTCCTACGTGTATATGGTTTACACAACACATAAACACCTATGTGCACGTAATCTTCGAAAATGCGCGCTTATGATAGTGCTATATGTCCTGTCTTGTCCTGCAAAGGGACAGCTAATACAAAATCCAGTGAGGAGGACGTCCCAAGTTATGGTGAGATGCGTACGGCTTGACGGCACCCGCCAACAAACCCTAAAAGGGACACGCCAAAGTGTCCGCATTTTAATATTCTCATGTCCTCATGCATGCTAATTTATGAGAAAATATATTGCCCTTTTAATTGTCGTGAAAAAAGAAAACTGTCCATTAAAAGTAGGTGTCCGTAGAGCAGGGTTTCCGACTGTGTTTTTGCGAAGAAATCTTTACCCTGGGGAAGTTTTAAACTGATCATATTAGGTATGTATTTTCTGTTTTAAGGAGTTTGACTGCGGTTCCGTAGGTTCCGCTGGTTCCGTGAATCCCGGCATAGTCAATCGAACCCAATCGAACTGAATTTCAATCGGACTCGATCGAACCAAATCGAACTCAATCCATGGAATTTCGTTCGATTACCGAACTCAATCGAACTTTGGCAATCAAATTCAATCATGGGCACCCAACGAGCCCAATCAACCAAAAGCTGTAGAAAGGCTCCATATGGTGTTTGAAGTCTCTTGAAAGTGATGTTTTTGTCAGCTACAGTATTTGATCTGTTCGGATTCCTTAGTTGAAATTTTAATTGCCCGAAAATATTAGGGAACAAAAATCTTGCTTTGAGAAAATGCTAGCTGAGATGAACTTTCTAGGGAATTATTGTCTTTCCGAAAATGATAACTGACGTTTTTGATTGCCAAAAACAGCAAATACGACCTTTCCGAAAACCTCACGTGCTATGATTTCACCTTCTGTTACGAAAATGCGAGTACACTCAGAGTTTAATCGACACCGAAAGCCTTAAAGGCGAACTACCCTCCACGGAACAGATATCTACCGAAACCTGTCTTTGGGTGCCCCTGCTCAATCGAACGTTTGATTTCCGAACTCTTGATTGTTGTAATATTGGACAAACTGGTGTTTAAAATCAATAACAAGTTTTTGGAGGCTCGAGGTACTTCAGCAGATAACACGTCGTAACGTGCAGAAATCGCGTTATTGAAGGCCTGAAAACACAAGATCGGTTCATATCTGCTCTTTTTACTGCCGTGGAATAGTCAGTAAAAAAAGGTCGCGAAAACCTTGTTTTCGACGGGATTTGATAGCATGCGTACGGTAACCAAGCGGGCGGTCAGACCATATAAAATATGACCTTTCTTCAAGCGAATTTATACACCGAACACAATCGAACGCAATCCATTAGATTCTGTTCCGAACTCGGTTTGTCGAACTCAATCGAACACAATCTAATGAATTAAGTTCGATTGGTTCGGAAATCGAACTCACACAAAGTTCGGTGTTTGATTTCGTTCGATTGCCGAACTCAATCCACGGATTGGGTTCGATTGAGTTCGATTTCCGAACGTTCGATTGACTATCCATCTATGTGTTTGGGGATAAAATCATCGCTTCCAAAGGGCTTTCCTTGACTTCACTAAAATTCTTTATTATATAAAATTAAAAGAAGACGTGCGTAACCGTGACTGATCTCTTGATAGAACTGCAGTGTTTCTCTTGCGTTACCTTGCGTCATTGTGTATGACATTTGCTGCTGCTATAAACGGGGAACCTGCTTATCATTCTTAGCATAATTTATCCATATCCTTGTAAGCGTCGTTCCCTTTCAAATGCTGCGACTCGCGAATTGCTTGGACTGGGTCCACTTCTTTTGTCTTCTTTTACTATGTGTTGCTCTGCCTCAACTCACAGGTATTTAAATCTATTTAAACAGGCCTTTTGTTTAGTGAAGTAGGCCGCAGCATATTTCTAATCGAAAAAAACAAGGTGGACTGATGGCGGTCTGCAACGACGACTACCGACTGCGATTTGCATACTGCAGACAAATAACCAAGTAAATAGAGATTTGAGAATGCTTCTCGTCTAGTTAGGCTTAATATTCTAGGCAAAATATATTATTGATGCATTTCAACTTAACTGCACTAAAGCTTTCATATGTCGGAAAAATCCCAGACGGTCGGGGATTTCACTGTTTCCCGACCATTCCAGATTATGCCGATTAATGAAAACTCGAGATCGTTGACATCGCCGATCGTCTGGGATGGTCGGGGACAAATCGGGAAGGTTTCTATCCGGTGAGGGTAAAAGATGGAATGAGTTTGCGGAATGGAATGTGGCATGACTTCCGGCATGGCATAATTATGCAGAATGTCATATATGTGGAATGTAATATATGCGGAATGTAATATATGCAGATTGAAATTAATTCAACTGAAAGCGCGGCCTTTCTGTGGTTCATAATTCCATATTTAATAATCTTGGAATTCGCGATTATTGATCTTGTCTGACACCCTAACTGACAGCGAATAATCGCAAGCTAGTTGCCGAACTCGGTCACAACGAAACATTGAAAACAAATCGGTCAGAATTTGAATTGACCGAGAAATATGTCAGTGTTAAGTACTGCTCTCTGATCGAAACTCTTGTGATTGTGTTACATCCGGATGTAACTGTTGACATGGAATCTACATCTACATCCATTTGGTCGGTAAAAATCGCTAAAGTAAAA